>CM074736.1:17380557-17905557 GCA_037367245.1 Phrynocephalus guinanensis
TGTAAGCCACTCCAGTATTCCTGCCAAGAAAACTCCATGGACATGGGGTTACAAAGGGTTGGTCATGACTGTAACGACACAACACACACACACACACACACACACACACACAGAGAGAGAGAGAGAGAGAGAGAGAGAGAGAGAGAGAGAGAGAGAGAGAGAGAGAGAGAGAGAGAGAGAGAGAGAGAGAGAGAGAGAGATCCAATACCATCAAAGCAGAAGCCCAGGTAGCCTAATTCTAACAACTACAGTACATTTTGCCCAATGTTGCAAATGGCGATCGAATTATTAACTGTGAAATTGATTTGTGTTTGGAGTAGAACTACCAAGTGCCAACCTGACCAACTGCAAATAGTTTTAGAGGAGTTTCCATGTAAATTCTGCCTTGCCCCAAAGGACAAAGGGACTGATCAAATATTATCCACATCAAGGGTGAGGCCAGAGATGTGATCTCAGATGTGAAGCTCTGATCTTGGATCCAATTCCTCCAAGACCTTCATTGAAACATCGGTAGCTCTGCCACGGAAAATGAAAGCTGGGTCATGAATGAGAAGTGAAATAGCATTGAGCCCAAATTATACTCCTATACTTTCAACTGAAGCTTGGAAGAAAGTGGTGCAAGTTAACTAGTTTCTTGTACCTCATTACCTTGTCAAGCACAACGAAAGGGAATAATCAAGTGAAGTGGGCTGTCATTACATTTTTTAGCTAGATAGCAGCCATGTTCTTGTTACTTCTAGAAATAGCAGTTTAAGGAGCATTCTTTCTGCATGAAACATGAGAAAATCCTCCACAGCTAGAGATGGGCACGAATAAAAAAATGGTGTTTTGGTTTTTCGTTTGTCGTTGAGAGGTCCATTTTGTTTTGTTTCCATTTTTCCATTTTTGGAAAATTTTCATTTTCATTTTTCATTTTTCGTTTTTCATTTCTACTTGCTTTTTGCATTATTTCTAAAGCATTTCCATGTGGGGGTGTCCCCCAACGCCCTAGACCAGAGGGAAAACACTAAAAAAAAATTGATGCTGGCAGAGACACAATATAGACTAGGTACGCAGGGAGGCTGCAAAGGTAGCGGCGGGCATTGCCCAGGGTGCAAGGCAGCCGCAGAGTGACTGCACTGCGGGGCAGGGGAGGGTACTCACCGAGAGGTACGCACACACGCACACAGGGAGGCTGCAGGACTGAAGCTAGAGTCGCAGAGACAGCAATCCCACCCTAACTCCTACCGGGGACTGCAAGGAGGACGGGGGCTGCCAGAGCTTTTATGCCCTCTGTGGCTGCCAGACCTGCCCAGTCTGCCACCTGGGCATGCTATTGGTTGAAGTTGTCCAAGAATTTACATGATCCCATCACATGGCTTGCCTCCATGTTGTGGCTAGAGTGGCGACATCCATTTTGTCATCCTTAAAGGGAAAAGAAAAATACATTGTGATGGGAGAAGACAAAAACAAACGTTTTAAGGTCCAGGGCATTTTAATACCCAAGAAATCAATATTAGGCATCTGGGAGCCATTTTGGGTCGATGTCCCCTAACTCCCCTTAAAAGAAAAAAATGCAGCGATCTGAGAAAAGACATAAATGCACGTTTTAAGGACCCCACCCCCCCCCCACCGGTAGGTATTATCAGACAGTATAAATAATTATCGCTGCATTTTTATGGATGTCCAGGGCGTTTTTTAACATTTAAAACAGCTCATTTCATTGCGCGTCGCCATTAATGAAAACGAAATGTAGCAAACACAATTTTCATGGTTCTGTTCGTTTCGTTCCATTTTCATCACAATTTTTGTTTGTCATTTCATTCATAACGAAACAAATAACAAATAACGGAAACGAAAAAATGTTCATTTCGTGCCCATCTCTATCCACAGCTGTTTCCACTCCCCATCATTATTAATATTCTCCACCTCCTCTGGCTCACACCACTCTCCCATTTGACTCCCTCCATTTGCTTGCCTGCCTTACCCCTTCCTTTGTGCCACATACTCCTCCCATTCTCTCTCTCTCTGCTGTGCCTTACATTTTGCCATCAAGACTTGTCTACCCTTGGTACAAATCAATACCAGCTGAAAAGCATGGCCCTTCAGGTGTGGGGAAGCAGTGTGGTCTCCCATCCCTGGGACTGCACACAAACACTTCATTTGAGCTAATTAGAGATGGTCATGAAATGTCAAAATGGTGTTTCATTTCATTTTTTGTTTTGTTTTGTTTCATACAAAATACTTTTTTTAAAAAATTCAATTCATTTTTGTTTTTTTGGTTTTTCATTTTTATTTACCTCCTTTTTACAACTGTTCCAGTGGCCCTGTCAACAGATCGGCACTTTCTTTTTTTACTAGCGCCAACCAGCTGGAGCTCAGGGCCCTGCCGGTCAGTGCTTTTTATTTATTTTACTAGTGGCAACCAGCTGGCGTGCCGGACCCTGCCAGTCGGCACTTATTTTTCCTGTCTCAAGCACCGATCAGCTGGCACATGGGACTTCAGGCGGCAAAAAATAAATAAATTAGAATCTCATGCTTTCCACGCACCCGATTGGGTGGGGGCAACCCGGGGGATTTTAAAACTTTTTTTTGCCACCTGAAGCCCCACACACCAGCTGATTGGTGCTTGGGGTGGCAAAAAAATGTTTTAAAAGCCCACAGTTTCTCCTACCCAATCTGGCGCATGGGGGGGGGACTGCAAGCTTTCCCCGTAGGAATGCATTGTTTCAATATGTTCCTATGGGAAAATGATAAACAAAACAGAATGAAAGAAAAATGTCCATTACGTTTCATTTCATTTTTCTTTGATGTGTCATTTCATTTTTTTGTTTCACAATGAAAAATAAAAAACGAAATGAAAAAATTCATTTTGTGTCCATCTCTAGAGATAATTAACAGATTGTATATTATACCCATGTGTTACCATTCTCACTTCCTAATCTTGTAAGGTTTAAAAAACACCCTCAGGATTAACACAGTTTTATATGTACGCTTAATTATTTTGATATTTATTTTTAATGTTAATGGAATTTGTTTGTGGTGGCTGCAATGAATTGCATAACAGAATACTTTTTAAGAATAACGTTCTATGTGAACTTTTCATTGAGCTTGTAAGTGGTGAGAACTAGACAGCAGGCAGGAAACTCTAATGCTTTTTCTGTAGTATATCCAAAAAGGAAGGCTGAAGATTCTGCCTTTCACTGGACATGACAGGTTTTACCAGAGACATACAACTGGAGGTGTGATTGTAGACCACAAAACCGAAACTTGCTTATCTGTTGTCCAGAATATGTTTATCTCAGCAAGACCTTTTTCAGAATCCAGGCATTCAGAGCACTCCAGACAAGAGCTACTTGGACAGAGCATCCCCTTGGAACGTAAATCCTGCTGTGACTAATCCTTTCACAGTACAATAAAAAGCTTCAAAAATTTGCTTCTTGCCCTGAGCCACTGAATGACCGCATACTTCCCACCTCTTCGTACCAGAGGGAATTTTCATTTTTCTTATGAGTGGTGTTTTCCCATTTCTGGAAAATGTGCAGCGCTGGAAATGAGATCGTTTAACTCTGTTGTTCCTCCATTTAAGGCATCAAATATTGCTTGCTGGGCTACAATTCCCAGAGGTTCTAATCACTGACAGTTTTGGCCAAGGCTTCTGGGATATCCAGCCTAAGGACCACTTAAGAACTACCGAATAAGCTTGTCCTGTCGTGTTTGCCATTCATATATGCTCAGCTTCACATGGGGAAAGACCCTTGTTTGGCACAGGAACAGGAATTCTATTTAAATCATATTTTGTGTGACTTGCAGGAAACACAATGGTGGAAGAAAGCTGGTATCTTGACATTAGTGTAGAGTTGAGACGTGTGTGTGTGTGTGTGTGTGTGTGTGTGTGTGTGTGTGTGTGTGTGAGAGAGAGAGAGAGAGAGAGAGAGAGAGGGGGGGGAGGGAGAGAGGGAGAGAGGGAGGGAGAGAGAATTCTTTAAGAGCTGGCCTGCTGGGCCCAGATATTTAATCTTGCGTAATGTCTCAACAGTAGACTTCTTTAGCTTTGTACTGTTTGTCACCAAGGCAGTCCTCAGCACAACACTGATTTTCAAGAAAGTGAAGCCAGTTATAAGGTAATGAAACAAACACCACAAGAGATCAGAGTCGCTCTCAAGCATGCCCTCTGAGAAGACAAGTGGCTTTCCCCTAACCAGTACAAGGGGAGCCATCAGGCTCATTCACATACTATGGCGGGGCAAGGTGGGACAAATGTCGAGGGTTGCCTGGCAACCTGGTGGGCCAAGAATCACTACAGGTGGCCGGTAGGTACTTTAAATGGGACAGGAACAGCCAAGGGAGGCAGAGAAAGAGGAGCAGATGTGTGCACAGAGAACAGAGCTGAGGGAAGCAGAGGCAATTTTGGAGAAGCTGGAAGAAGCAGCGTGAGAAAATCCAGGGAAAGACAAAAGAATAAACAGCTAAGGAGAGACAGAGAAGAGGAAGGAAGGAGGGGAGGCATAGTGAAGGTCTATCTGGAACCTTGTAGGAAGGACCTTACATCCGAATGGATCCCTAGAAATAGAATAAACCCCATTTTTTTATTTTGAGTGGGACTGGGTTAGGGATGGTGTGGGTTAAATAATTTATATTCCTTCCTGTGCTGTGTGTTGTCCCCCAAACCATTGTCCCCCACACCACCCCCATACTTTTTTCCCACCCAGTGTTCTTTTCGTTCCATTCTCCCTCCTTATATTTAACAACAACAAACAAACAAACAAATTTTGAAGAGGGCCACAGGGAAAGGGACCCCAATGAACCTAAGGCATACCCTGTTTTGGCAGGCCAGGCCCAGCACTGGTCCAAATGACTCTGGTGCCACCACCAGAAGTCACACCACCACAACTACCAGCACATCTGACCCTGTAGGCAGTAGGGTAGAGCAGATGCCACCCCTACCACCCCAAACTACTCCCCCATTGTTTGAGGAGTCATAATCCTCACAGGACTCAGTCCTCCTTCAGCTTGAGGATAGAGATGGGCATGAACCGAAAAAAACTTGCATTTTGTTTTGTTTTGTTTTGCTTAAGGCTTCAGTTTGTTTTGTTTCATTTTTAACATTTTTTTGGAAAAAAATCATTTTGTTGGTTCATTGGTTCGTTATTACCCATCCCCCCCCCCAGTGCCCACCACACGGCCCTTGGGGCCCGGTCAGCACTGGGTTTTTAAAAAATTATTATTATTTGTATTTTAGGGTGCCGACCAGGCCACCCTTGGGGCCCAGTCGGTGCTCCCCCCCTTTTTATTTATTTTTATTTTAGTTTAGTCCCCCCCCCCCAATTCTGGGTTCAGGCCCTGTGCTACAGCTGTAGAGTGGGACTTTTTTGTTGTTTTATTTTTCCTTTCAGCATCGACCATCACCAACCTGTTGGGCTTGGAGGTGGACCTGCAACCTCTGGCTGCCTCAACTGTCACTGGCTCAGGCTGCAAAGGCAGCGGGGTGGCCAGGGCGGCTTTGGTGGCGGTGGGGCTCAGAGGTGGCGGGGGTGGCCCCTTGCTGCTGTGTTTCGGCTTCCTGTGTGGGGAGGCTGGAGGCAGGTGCTGTGGCAGCAGGGTTCCCCCGACTTCTGGGTTCAGGCCCCGCGCTACAGCTTTTTTGTTTTGTTTTTGTTTTCCTTTCAGCGCTGACCATGCAGCCCCTGGGGCCCGGTTGGCACTGGTTTTTTTGTTGTTTTTTTTTTTTTTTTAGTTTTAGGGTGCCGACCAGGCCACTCTTGGGGCCTGGTCGGTGCTCCCCCTTTTTAAAATTTATTTTTATTTTAGTTTAGTTTCCCCCCCAACACACACACTTCCAGGTTCAGGTCCCGCGCTACAACTGTAGTGCAGGGCTTTTTTGTTTTGTTTTTGTTTTCCTTTCAGTGCCAACCACGTGGCCCCTGGGGCCCGGTCGGTGTTGGGTTATTTATTATTATTATTATTATTATTATTATTATTATTATTATTATTATTATTATTATTATTATTATTATTATTATTATTATTATTTTTAGGGTGCTGACCAGGCCACCCTTGGGGCCTGGTCAGTGCTCCTTTTTATTTTTACTCTGCCAACCACATGGCTGCGCTACAGCTGTAGCGCGGCAGTCGTCGACTTTTTTTTCCTGGTTGCCGCCCCAGAAGCCAGGAAGACCAGACCTCCAGACCAGCACCAGGTAGGAGACATCTCCACCCCCCATTAACGAAACAAACCTAACCAAACCAATTTTTCTCGGTTTGGTTCGGTTCATGTTAAATTTCACCCTAGGGTCGTTATTCGTTTCATTACATAACAAACCAAATAATGAACAATGAAAAAAAAATCATTTCATACCCATCTCTACTTAAGGATTCTGAGGACCTCATGGCAGGCAGGTAGGAGGTTGCCTCTGCTCCCAGGCCCACTCCTCCTACCTCCCAGTCCAGTGGCAGCACCCAGTCATCATCCCAATGTGTGACTCAGGCCACCACCGAGGCAGGTTCTGCAGAAGGTAACCACTTGCTCAAGCCTTGGGGCTTTCTGTGGGAGCACTTTGAGAGTCAAGAAGACCCGAGGCTTGTAAATTGCAAGCTCTGCAAGGTGGTGGTATGCAGGGGCAGTGATCAAAGGCACCTGTCATCCTGCTGACAAAGCACCCTGAGGTGCTGCCAGGGCCAGCAGCAGGCACTGGTCCCTCTGTGACTGGGAGGAAGAGGGGAGTAGGAGAGGCAGGCAGGGGACTGGGGACTGGGGATACCCAACCTGGAACCTCCGTTGAGAGAGCTAAGAGGCAGGACACGCTGCATGAAGTGATGCCTCTCAGTGGGGGTTTCTTGAGCTAGTGAACTATGGGCAAGGCCCAGGAGGCCACCACTTGTGTTGTTGGCGAAATGGTGGCCATGAGTGGTTTGCCCGTCTCCTTTGTGAAGTCAGCAGGATTCAGGCACCTGCTGAAGCACCTGGCTCCCTGGTTGAGCCTCCATCCTAGCGTACCCTCAGCAGGCGGGTCATGCCCTCCCTTAATGAGTCTGTCAAGGAGATGGTCCATGTGCATCTACAGAAGGCCAGAGGTCAGAAGATCCACTTCATGATCATCCTCTGGATCGGTGGGCACTATGGCTACCTAAACTTGACAGCTCATTGGTGGCAAGCAGAGGATGTCTTTGGCAGCAGGGCATCCGAGGAAGTGCCACAGGGGGAGGCACAGGGGCAAACCCGAGGGTACTGGGTGGCCCTTCTCCAGGCATAGAGCATGGAGGACTCAGCAACAGGCACCTACATTGCCGAGGTTCTCATCTCTGCCTTGTGAGATTGGGCACCCGAGGGGCAGGTGAAGTGCGGCTTTGTGGTTACGGATGCAGGCCATAACATACAGTAGTAGCTGCACTTTAGAAGGTAGGGCTCGAGGGCATCATGTGCACTGCCCACAAACTCCATCTTGTGGTGCACGATGCCCTTGGGCTGAGTCCAGTTAGGGACTCCTGGTGTGAGGGGACCAGCGAGACCAAGGCCCTACTGGACAAGTGCAAGCAGCTTGTTTGACACTTCTCGCACAGCATCAAGGCTTCCAGGATGCTGCATGAGAAACAGGCTGAGCTGGGCCAAGGCAAGCATGTCCTTCTTCAAGACCTACCCACCAGGTGGATCTCCACTTACAAAATGGTGAAATGCCTGGTGGAGCAGAGGGACATTTTGGAGGCCATCATGTCCACTGCTCCCATTCTGCCAGGGGGAAGGGAGTTGGACATAGGTGTTTGAGGACACCACAAACATCCAAGGCACACAATGCCAGTCTTGTCAATGCTTTGAGGCCTGTCTCCAGGAGGGTTCTTCTCTCCTCTCAAGGAGCAGGGCCTTGGATGAGAGGCTTTCGACTGGCCTGGATACCCACCTTCAGCCACTGAGCAGGGAAAGGGTGCACCAGCTGGCTTCCTTTTGCAACCCTTGTGTCAAGGGGTTTTTGGCGGGCAGCCTTGTGGACCTTCACACATGGAAGGCAGAGCTATGCCATGAGGCTCGCAGGGATGCTGCAGTGTAAGGTCAGGAGCTGCCAAGGATGCAAGGCAGCCAGAGCGAAGCCAAGGAGGGCTCATCCCAAGGGTCCTCCTCTTCCAGGTACACCCAAAGGCCAAGTACATCCATGTACTTCACCTCTGCCCTAGCAATGGTGATCTCCTGCTCAGTGGAGGGAAGAGAGGCAGAGGAACAGGACCCAGCTTGGACCATGGTGAGGGAGTAAAGCAAAGCAAAAGCAAAGTGTTCTGCTTATATACCGCCCCATACCACTACAAGTAGTCTCTGGGCGGTTTACAATTTTAATTACAGTGTGCAGGCTACACATTGCCCCCCCAGCAAGCTGGGTACTCATTTTACCGACCTCGGAAGGATGGAAGGCTGAGTGAACCTTGAGCCTGCTACCAGGGATTGAACCCAGGTCGTGAGCACAGTTTTACCTGCAGTACAGGCATTTAACCACTGCGCCACGAGGCGCCACGAGTACATGACTGAGCCCCTCCAACCCCTAACATCTCCTCTGATACTGGGCCAGAAAGGCAGACATCTGGCCCCAGCAATCAAGTCTATCATTAGACCTCCTGTCTATCCCCCCCACCAGCGTCCAGAGTGAGCAGGTGTTCTCCCACATGGGAGATGTACTGAGGCCATGCTGCTCAGGTCTGGACCCTGGGACCAAGGAAAGGTTGACCATCAGGTTCAACCTTTGCACGTTGGGGTTGCCCACCCCCAACCCATAGGTCCACACCTTCCTCTGCCTGTTCCACTGCATGTCTGCCTCCCTTCCTACATTGCTTGCCTGCCTGCCACCCAGCCTACCTGCCTGCCTACCTACCTACCTGCCTTTCACCCTGTCTGTCTGCCTGCCTGCCCACTGCGGGTCTATCGAGGCCATATATTTCAGGCCTTCCCTTTCCAGTCCCAGGGAGGACCACTCTCTCTGTGATTTGAAGGTCTACAGAGGCCCAATGTTTCAGGCCTTCCCTGGCCAATCCCAGGGAGGACCCTATGCCTCAGTGGGTGTCTTGAGGGGTTGGAGCCAATCAGCCGCCTATGGATGACTTGGAAGCCCTAAACTCTCTGCCTGCCTCAGTGGGTGTCCTGTGGTGTTGGAACCACTCAGCTGCCTATGGGTGACTTGAAGCCCTAAACTCTCTGCCTGCCTCAGTGGGTGTCTTGTGAGGTGGGAGATACTCTGCCCCAACAAGGGTGGTGGAGCCCTTGTTGGGGGAGCCCTAAATTCCCTGCCTGCCTCAGTGGGTATCTAGTGGGCTGGGAGCCACTCAACTGCCTATGGGTGACTTGGAGCCCTGAACTGTCTGCCTGCCTCAGTGGATGTGTCTTTTATGGGGTTGGAACATGGAGCCACTCAGCTGCCCATGGGTGACTTGGAGCCCAAAACACTACCTCTGGGTTGCTTTTTTTTGGGGGGGGGGCAGTAAAACAATTTAAAAACCAACTTTAAATTATTAAAATTATTTAAATACTAGCTGAGCCAAAGTCCAAAGTTGATGTCCACCACCACCACACTCCACCAGTCAGCTTAACATAACAAACATTGTCATGTTCTTTTCTGTTGCGTGCTCTATTTAAGAAAAATATTCAAAATTTTCTTTAAATAATAGAGACAGACAGACAGAATAAACAGTCATATGGTGTAAGTGGGAAAAAATGAAAACGAAACGAAATGAAAAAAATGACATAAATTTTTCTTTAAATATTTGTTAAAATGAAATGAAACAAAACAAAATGAAAAATGAAACAAAATGAAATGAAATGCCATTTTTTGTGTTTTGTGCCCCTCTTTACTCTCCACCTCTTTATTGGTCACCAAACCTAGGGGGGAGTTTTCTGGCTAGTGAACAGAGGGTCCCTTGTTCTTTTCAAATGTAAAAGCATAATGACCATGTTCTCCTCTGCCAGCATCCTGAGGAAATCACTGCATTTCTTACTCTTCTTGCTCCTGAGTTTTCCTTGCTTCTGAGGTTTCAAGCTAGCTTTAACATTGTGTTAAATATTACAGAACTCTAAAGCATGAATTAGCCTTTTCATTCTGAAAGCCCCCTAAATAAATTCTAATGTAAGCCTGAAGTAGCTATTGTTCATTTTCAGTTCCATGCAGCATAAAATGAAAGGGACCTTATGAATCACTCACTCCAAACTTTTCAAAAGCACTGCTCAGATCTCCCCAACATTTTTGTGCATGGACTATTTACAATGCCTATTCATGCCCCAGGCTTTCAAGGTCTTGCTACTAATTGGGACAGATTAGCACAGGGGAAAACATAATTGAAGCAGGAAAGAAATAAGGACAATGCTGTAATATCCCTTTCTATTTTTTAAAAGGGGAGTTTTGGGTTAGGGTCAGCAGTTTAAATGGTCACTTCATTGCACGTGTGTTTGACATTTGAATCAAAAGCTAAAGGTTGTACCCTGCTGCCTCCCCAGTTAGTTTTTT
This sequence comes from Phrynocephalus guinanensis, assembly GCA_037367245.1. Taxonomy (NCBI): domain Eukaryota; kingdom Metazoa; phylum Chordata; class Lepidosauria; order Squamata; family Agamidae; genus Phrynocephalus; species Phrynocephalus guinanensis. The sequence goes on from CM074736.1 coordinate 17,391,012, forward strand.
TAACTCTCTCCCTCCTCTTATTTGTATTTAAAACAATACAGACAGCTAAGCCATCTCTCTCTCTCTCTCTCCTTTTTATTATTATTATTATTATTATTATTATTATTATTATTATTATTATTATTATTATTATTATTATTATTATTATTATTATTATTATTATTTTAAATACCAACTGGGCCGGCAGAAGCACAAGCCCATTCTACAGCAATGTCCTCAGCCCTTCTTGCTGATGCAGGCAAGGGAAAACAAAGCAGCTCTTTCAGCAATAGTAGTAAGTGGAGGCCCATGGCGGGGAGGAAGGGAGGTAAAGATGACTGCCTATTTGAAGATGGCTAGATCACAAAAGAGGCCTCTCGCCTCGTGGTGAGACCTTATGAAGATTCTGGCCCCTGCTGGGCAGCCCCTAGTCTCCACAAACATGAGGCTAGCCAGGCAGGGGGTAAAGTGCCCCTGCCCAGCACTATGGCTGTTTGGAGCTTCCATTGGAACTGCCCTCTACTCAGCTGCCCCCACCTCTGGCATGAATGGACTTGGACTTGCCTAAAGGTAAGGGAAAATTTGCTTGGATTATGAATTCCAATTGAGTGTAATATAATGAAGAATGGTGATTAGAGATGGGCATGAAATGAAATTTTGGTTCATTTTGTTAACTGCCCCTAAGAAAAACAAAATGGAAATTTCCGTTTCATTTCAGTTCATTTTTCTTACCACCAGTGTCTCCTACCTGGACTGGTGGTGGTCTGGTCCGGCCCTCTCGCTGGGCTCCAGGGAAAAAAAAGCCGACGGCCTGTGCTACAGCTGGTAGGTGGGCCACGTGGTCGGCAGTAATAATAATAATAATAATAATAATAATAATAATAATAATAATAATAATAATAATAATAATAATAATAATAATAATAAACAAACAAACAAACAAACAAACCAGTGTGCGGGCCCTGGTACCGGCCCGTGAGCACTGGACCCACCCCATGGGCCACCGAACTGGCCCGCGGGCCGCCAAACCAGCCCATAGGCCAAAAGTTTAAAAAAAGATCCAGTTCGCAGGCCCCAGTACCAGACTGTGAGCACCAGACATGACCCACCAGCCTGCAGGCCAAAGTAAAAAATAAATTAAAATCTGGTGTGCAGGGGCAGAAAGGGAAAAAAAAGAAACAAAGCCGACCAGCCCGCGCTACATGTGGTTGGCAGTAAATATATATATATAAATAAATAAAATGAAATGAAAAAGAAAAGAAAAGGATTGCCGATCTAGCCCCAGGTGTGGCCAGGTTGGTGCTCTAAAATGAAAAAGAAAAAGTGCCCCAAGGGCCACGCGGTTGGAGCTTTAAAAACAAAAAACAAAAAACAAAAAACAAAAAATAAAAAGGAGCACCGACCTGGCCCCAGGGGTGGCCGGGTTGGCACTCCAAATTCAAGAAAAAATAATAATAAAACCAGTGCCGACCTGGGCCCAGGGGCCGTGCGGTCGGCGCTTAAAACAAAAAACAAAAAATGAGGCACTGGCCTCAAGCCAGTGCCTCAAAAAGCCCCCACTGGGGACTTTTAACCCACCCCCAAATCAAATAAAATAAAACAAAAAAGGACTGCCGACCCAGCTCCATGGGTAGCCAGGTCGGTACTCTAAAATAAAGGAAAAAAAAGAAGAAAAGGAGGCGCTGGCCCCAAGCCAGTGCCTCAAAAAGCCCCTGCCGCAAGGGCCGGATCGGCTGCTGCTACCGTCCTTGTCGCCGCCTGGTAAGGACACCAAACAGTTTGGATCAGTTCCAGTTCATACCATTTAAAAAAAAATCATACAAACCCGAACCCGAACTGAACCAAGGGTGGGCCCGAAAGAGATGAACCCGAACCATGGATTTTCTCTTTCGTACCCACATCTAATGGTGATGTAACCATCTTGGGGGCAACTTTGTCTGCTTGCTGAATAGAGATGGGCACGTTTTTTCATTTTGTTATGCAATGAAAACGAAACGAAATTTTTTTAAAAAACAAAACGAAAACAAAAACGAAATGACCAAATTTGCCGTGTTTTTTGTTTTCATTGCAGCAGATGCATTGAACTAAAAAGAGTGCTAACGAAACAGCAATTTTTCATTTTCGTTTTCATTTTTTCGTTTCGTTACCTAACGAAATGAAAACACATTTTTTAAAAAAAAGTCACGAAAATGAAAATGAACCGAAACGGACCCCTAAATGACCAAACGACAAACGAAACACCATTTTTTTGAGTCGTGCCCGTCTCTATTGCTGAATTCATGTCATCAAGAGGCATGATGCCGCTCCCTGTTGATGGAACAGAGGGTACACAAAGTGAGGAAAAGAGATAGCTGTGTGTTCCGGTTTGACTAAAAAGGGATGCTAGTCACATATGTCACAATGCTTCTACCTGAAAAATCCAGCGCTTCCAATAGTGAATGATAATGTGCTACCTTGATTGAATTGAGAAAAAGAGGAAGACAAATACTAATGATGGGAACAGTTCTCAGTATATACATACCAAGACCATTTGGAGAGCCACTTCTCACCCATTATTCAGACAACAGGCTACTCTTTTTTGTAGAGGCCACCAAATGTAAACTACTAAAGTCTTCTGGTCTAAATAGCTAGATCTTGCCAGTGTTTCTTCACACATAACAGAGCCATGAGCCAATATCACTGGAGCAGGGAAGAAAAATGGAGTTAGGCTAGTGCCTTCCAACTAAGATAATCTGAAGCCTATTCAACTCTGAATATGGGTTCTCTGCTATGTTTTGTAAGTACAGTCTCTTTTTCCTTCCTCAAGGACCTCCATTTCTGGGCCTGTTGTTTAGAGATGATGCAGAGAAAGGTTATTTTCTTCTGACAGCAGACAATGTCAAAAACTCAAACCAACATTCTGTGCCACTTCTGTTCAAATCACCAGATCCAAACTATCCCATAAATCAAATCCAGGTCATAAGTTAAAGTAAGTGTAGCTTGTCATCTGTCAGGGTAATTTCTGGAACCAAAATGATGGGCTGATGGTCAAAAGGCTTCTGCAACGCAGGTGGCCTCTCTGAGAGGCAAAAAAGTCCAGATCCAAAAAGGTTGCTGAGCAAATTTCCAGATGCACAGACAGAGCTTGGTACAGACATGGGAGCTTGTACAGATCATGCCCCCACAGCTGCAAACTTTATGTGCCTTTGTTTTGTAGCTCAGGTTCATGAACAGTTGCAACAGAAATGGAAGATAATTCAGTTTTGTGCTGAAAAGAAAACAGAACACAGTTTTGAAGTCCCACTGGTTCACAAACATTTTGAAAGAAATATTACCCTTTAAAATATATTTCAGTAATTTGACAGTTATGAGACTCAGTTGTTAACCAATTAAATTAACAACTACTAAAACATTTGAAACCAACTGATGTACAGAGGATATTGTTTGGACTGTATATAATAATGACCATGTGTTTATGAATCTGTTATTCAGTCGTTTGCCCTTAATTGCCACAGTTTGTACAGTCATCATCAAGAAGTGTGATGGTATTCCAAATATTTTATAAGAACTGTCAGCTCTTGAAACATCCTTTCAGGCAGTTGACAGTCTTGTGATTTACCAATTAATCAATCAAAATGAGAATCAGCTACTATAGCATCTCAGACTGACTGATGTTGGAAGGATGTTATTGGTGCTTCTGGCAGAACCTACGTTCTAACTGTGATTGTGGGCTCTTCTAAAGCTATTTTTATTTCATTTATATCAAATACCTATCAAAGCTTAGAAATTTTTCTTATTTTATGGGGGATGGGTGGGAGACAGATGGGGAACCTTAGATCTCAGAATCCCCTTGCCACTGTGGGTGAAGGTCATGAAGACTCAGTGATTCTGCCATTTTAATACAAAATACCCCCAATGCTCTAAGTTAAATGTCCTCAACGTTCACAAAACATAATATTCATAAAGCCACCGTGTAAAATGGCAACCAGGATAAGATAAAATGGCAGTACGTAAAACAATTCAGAGCACCAAACATTAAAATCTATATAAATAAAACAATCTTCAGAATCCACTTTAGAGCTAGTAGAGTAGGAAGACTTTTTAATTTCATGGGCATGGTTCTGTTACCATTAAGATCTTCTGTTATACCTGTAAATATGATGCTCTTAATCGTGAACCCAAAAATATGAATGATCATACGTTAGATATGGTCAACTGAATACCTGTTACCTCATGCTGAGGAAAAGTTTTCTGGATGGAGAAGTTACCTTGAGGACATTGAGACTATTATTATTATTATTATTATTATTATTATTATTATTATTATTATTATTATTATTATTATTATTATTATTATTATTATTATTATTATTATTATTATTATTATCATCATCATCATCATCAGTCCCACCCATATGACCACTGTAGATGCCTGCTGTGGGAAAGAGGAGAGTGAACATGGTCTTCTCCCGTCCACACCCCCCATTGTAAAGCCTGTTTGTCTAAATAATACATATATTGCAAAGGCACAATCACTCTCACATGATCTTTCATGAAAATGAAATTAAAGGCTTTAATACTGTCCCTAGCAATGTGGGCATTCATCACATTGCCTCCCCCAAACAAACAAACGAATGAATAAAAAAGACAAATCACTAAAACAGGGCACAAAGAAGCATTATCCTTCTCTATCCTCATATTTTATTTGATAATATACACACAGATCTAGAAACTATTATATTTTTAGCAAAAATATTATCTCTCTTATTGTCCTATAGAAAGCTGGCATGTGTGCCATCTATGTCTGTTGTTCAGGACTAAATTTGTTTTTGACATGAAATTTCAAGATTCCTTGTTCCTGCTCTATAGCAGTGGTTTTCAACCAGTGGGTGCCCCGATCATCCTGGACTGCAACTCCCCAAAATCCTAGCCAGCTCAGTTAGTGATGAGGACTTCTGGGAGTTGCAGTTCAGGAACATCTGGGGACCCACAGGTTCAGAACCACTGCTCTATATTCATATTATAAAATACATATTTGTCTCAATTTTTGTCTCAGCTAGACAGCTAGAACTGTCTTCCCATATAGCCAAGAGCAAAAGACAGCCCAATAAGCCTTCAGTGCAAGCATGCATGGAAGTTCTGGTGTTTTAGCCAGAGAAATGTTATGCTGCTGTTATGTGCTTCATGTTGGAACCAACTTTTTGTGACTCTACAGCGCTTTCATGTTAAGCGAAGATGCAATGGCAGTGGAAATGTGGCTTTGCTACAATTTGATTCACAGCTTATATTATTGTGGCAAAACCTGACAGGTATCTCATAAATATTCAAATGATGAGAACTGGGTAACCAACGGAATAGCCTGTGGGTGGTACTGAGACATATAAAACATGTGCTTGTTGGAATAACTGGCAGATAGGGACTGGATAGGTTCTATATACGTCTCTGATGACTGGTAGTTTAGAGAAAGTGACTGGTTAGGGCAGTGTTGGCCAACCTATGGCACGGGTGCCAAAGGTGGCACTCGGAGCCCTTTCTGTGGGCACCTGACATCGCTCCTTCACAGCCACCTGTATTCAGATTAAATTTGCTGTATTGGCACAAAAAAATAATGGGTTTTGAAACTCAGTTTGGGCACTCGGTTTCTAAAAGGTTCGCCATCACTGGGTTAGGATTTGGTTAGGGTCTGAAGAGAGAAACTGTTTAACATCTTGTAGAAGTGGTATAAGGACTGTGAGAACATAAAACAAAGAAAGTTAAAAGAAAATATATCTATGATGTTCTAAGCTGGTTTAAAGAAAGTGTTGTCAAGGTTTATTCATCTTCCTGTGTGAAATCAATAAATAAACCCCCCTTGTTTGAACTTTAAACACTTTGTGTCAGATTCCATTCTTAATGCATGAATATTTAAAGTAAATTTATTGGTGACAGTATAGAAAACCCAGGTCTGTGACAATTATGTTTGAAATAACAGTCAGAGAACACATGGGGGCTATGGATTGATTCCAGAGTTCACTGCTCATACTGGATACAATGATATTCACACTGAAGCCCCGCAGCCTCCCTCCCTCCCTTCCTTCTTCTGGTCATGCCTCTGCCAATCCCTTTCTAGGGTGTAACTACAGACCTTTTAATAACAATGGCCCGTTGATATGGTGACAATGTGCTCTACCAATAATCTCATATATGAAAGAATTATAAATGAATGAATGAATGAATGAATGAATGAATGAATGAATGAATGAATGAAAACATTCAGAGGATTGTAAGTGAAAAGGAAAGACTGAAGGCTGGTTCTCTGGTCCTGAACAACACATTCCAACTGCCTATGTTACCAAAACACTATCTACAGAAATCCCCTTCTCCTCCCACAACTATACAAGAATGTACCATAGCTAACCACATGGGGGAAAGGTTTGTTCACAAAGTGAATTGGCATATTGAATTGTGGGAGAATGGCTATACAGAAATTGCTGCACACCTGTGGAATATCTGTCTGATAGTTAAAGACATCAAGTGACACTCTGCACATGCTCGGTTTTCCAAATGCTGAATCATTGTTGCATCAGCCAAGAGTATAAAAGGAGGCTGATGTATAGCACAAGTGGTTGGGGTATGTTGGAGAGAGCAGCAAGTCCCACATTTGATTTTTAGAACTCTCTCTTCTCAATTGAAATATGAAGGAATTTAAAATGCCTGGTAACTTTTCAAAGGAAAATTGAAATGATATTCTTACCTACTCCAAATGTGCACCAGTATCTGACTCTATCATTAGCAACCAGTTTTTGAACCATCTTTAAAATTCTATCTGTTATGAAAACACAACATTGTGATATACTTCATGTGCTTGGCAGTAGATTGATGTTTTTCCAGAGGTTTGCAATGCCTGCCACGCTGGTGAGCCTAAGTTACTGCCAGAGCTTGATTTGAACCAATCTCATGTAATAGCATCTGCTTTTTCACTCTCATTCAGTTGGCTGGGTATCCTCAGTCCCTGAGTTCTGCCATCCTGTCTTGCCCTGTCCATCTTATACAAATGATAAGACATCTTGTCAGGGACAATGTCATTTTTATGCTCTATGTGGTGCCTGGCAGACTAAATAAATGTTTCATGAGAAGAACTAGTGTGATAGTATGCAGACATGTCAGAATCATACAGCTTACTTTGTCTTCCTGAGCTCTGGAGCCTGTTCCATTGAAGCAGTTGTTAATGTCCAAGCCCTCCACAATTTCCTCCTCTTGGCTCAAAGACATGTTCTTAATTCCGTCTAAAGCCAAGAAGTCCTTTGAGTCCTAAAACCTGACTTTATTATGCTTAAGTACATTCAATGTTCAATCCCAGCATATAAAAAATTTAGTCTTTTATTTCTTCTTCCATAATCAGACATTCCCTTATTGTGGTATTGGAAAATATTTCAGTTTACATGAATGGCTTTTCTAGATGCTTCCTTAATGAAATTAATTAAATTAAGACCGTCTGTATAACATAATTTTAAAGGGAAGGTACTACCATGCCTTAAACTTGAGCATTTATTCCACAGTGATCCGGCAGAAGGAGCATGCCTCTGTCACAAGTTTTTATTTTTATTTCTGTTTGTTTATTTTCTATTTCTTTTTTCTTTTCCCTTCCTTCCTAGTTTTTCCTTTGTCATTCCCATGCCTCTGCCTTTGGGACATGGGGGGGCTTCCTCCCTCACCCTCCCCTCATCCTTTTCTATCTGTTTGCCTGGAACCCTCCCCTCAGCAATGGTGGATGAATCGAACCGCGGTTTGGCCAGATACTGGGTTCTGCCTTGAGCTGGCCATCTTGTTGGGCCCCCTGTCGCCAAACTGAACTCTGCTGGGGGAAGGTGCTGGCTTTTTCATCTTGTTCCCCTGGAGGACTAAATACCTTCTTGCAGTTTGCCTGCTAGCAGCCGGGGGCACCCTTGAGATGCCTGGAGTGGCCACAGGTCTAATATGTGTTCACCTTTACTGGATGGGAGCAGAGGAGGGAGCATCTCTCTCCCAGCTGTGTCCCCAAGGGTTCTGCATCCAGCACCTGGGCAGGTTGGAGGGTCGGGGTGGGGTGGCCATTTTTACAGGGAAACTCTTCATGTCAGCAAATCCATGATGTTGGTGTTCCTGGAATTGGAATGTCTACACCTTGTGGTGGGTCAGAGGGACAGGTTTTGGATTATGCTTGTGTACTGAGCTCCCCTCAGCCCTGCACTTTCTCTCCCAGAGCTCTCCAAGTTCATTTTGGTAGCACTACTGAGGTCCCCCGCCTTTTGGTGGTTGGGGGTTTCAACATGCATGCTGAGCATGGGTTGTCAGGAGTGGCTCTGGAGTTCATGGAGTCTGTGGCTTCCATTAACCTGTCCCAGTTTGTCATCAGTCCCACTCATGGTGGTGGACATACCCTGGACCCAGTGCTTGTCTCCACATCTGTGGGCTTTGATCTAGGGGTTGGGAATGTACATCCCCTGCCTGTGTTATGGTCAGATCACTATTTGCTGACTTTCCCCCTATCAGTTACCACCCCACCCCATGGGGAGCATGGCCCTTACATTTGGGCTCACCCCCCAAAGGCTCCTAGACCCTGTGCGATTCTTAGAAGCCTTTGGGGGCCTACTGGATGGTCTGGTTCATGATCCAGTTGACTCCTTGGTGGACAGGTGTTTTGAGGATGTCACCGGAGCTGCTGACCAGATCACCCCCAAGCACCTCATGTGATGCCAAGTCTGTTCCTCCCTGGGTTTCACGGTGGACTTGTGGGTGATCAAGAAGAGCGGAGAGGGAGCATGCTGGAGTGGGCTTCATTGATCGCTCCCGTCTCCTTCAGGGACAGGGTTTTTCCCTGTCAGCTGAAGGAGATGGTGGGTTAAGCCCATTCTAAAAAGACCTGGCTTGGCTCTAGACAATATGTCCAATTATGGTCCTATAGCCAATGTTCCCTTCCTGGGCAAGGTGGTGAAGTGAGTTGCCACCATGCGGCTCCAGTTGTTCCTGGAGGAGAACCCCATTTTGGATCCTTTCCAGTCCGGGTTCGAGCCGCATCACGGGACTGAGACTGCCCTGGTTTCACTGCAGGATGACCTATTGAGGAGGGCCAACAGGGGTTGCTCTATCCTGTTGGTCCTTCTTGATCTGTGAGCGGCCGTTGATACCGTCGACCACAGTATCCTCCTAGGCTGGCTTTCTGAGGTGCCCACTGAGGGAACTTGGAGGGTGATTTGTCATCTCCCAGGAAACTCTCTTGTGGGTGCCTCAGGGGTCATTAATCTCCACCAAGCTCTTTAATATCTATATAAGGCTGCTGGCTGTGGTTATCCAGAGTTTTGGAGCTTGCTGTCATCAGTACGCTGATGACACACAGCTCTATCTCTCATTTTCCATCTCTGCAGTGGAGGCCATCCAGATCCTTGATCACTGCCTGACCGCAGTTCTGGAATGGAACAGGACTAAGAGGCTCAGGCTCAATCCTAAGAAGACTGACATTCTGTTCTTCAGGGGTGCTCTGGATGGGTACAGTAGGCCTCTCCCCGGTCTGGATGGAACTGCCCTCCTGCTGACGGTAAGAGTGAGGAGCCTGGGTGTTGTCCTGGATTCAGCATTGTCCCTGGAGTCCCCGGTGGATGCCATGTTCAGGCCAGCCTTTTACAATCTTAGGCTTATTGCCCAGATTCATCTGTACCTTCACAGGGACTCCTTCAGAGTGTTTGTGCAGGTGCTGCTCATGTTGAGGATAGATTATTGTAATGCTCTGTACATGGGGCTTCCCTTGACCCTTGTTTGGCGATTGCAGTGGGTAAAGAATGAAGCAGCTAGATTTGTGGTTAATGCAGGCAGATTTGACTGCATCACCCAAATTCTGGCAAGCCTGCGCTGGTTGCCTGTTGCCCGAGTAAGGTTCAAGGTGTTGGCTTTGGTTTACAAAACCATCCATGGCCTGGGTCCTGAAAATATGGCAGAGCATATTTCCAAAAGGTTAGAACTAGCCCAGCCCACCCAAACCACTATGGTACTCTTGCTCTGGGTGGCCACCCCTAGGGAGGCCCATAAGATTGCAACTAGAGATGGGCACGAAATGAACTTTTTTCATTTCCGTTATTCGTTATTCATTTCATTACGTAACGAAACAAATAACAAACATTGTGATGAAATTGGAAAGAACCAAACAGAACCACAAAAATTAGGTTTGTTACGTTTCGTTTTTCGTTAATGGCACCGCACAATGAAATGACATGTTTTAAATGTTAAAAAACGCCCTGGACATCCATAAAAATGCAGCAATAAAATGCGGGATCTTGGCCGGTCACTCTCCGCGGGTGGATTTTCTCCCTCACACCCCTTAAGGGCACATGCAAAAGTGTATGGTAGCTAGTGGGGTGGGAGAAAAAATACAACTTTAGGGTGGAGGGTTGGGATTAGTTTAGTTTTGTTTTTGTTGTTAATTGTAGGTGTTAAGTACTGTTTTTGCACAATGGGACCACTCCAGAATATTTTTAAAAAAAGTTAAGTTATGGGAAAGTTTATAAAATTAGCGACACTGAATGTGAAAGGTCTGGGGTCAATTTTGAAGAGGAAGAGAATTGAAGCGATGATCAAGAGGCATAAAATTGATATTGCTTTTTTGAAAGAAACTCATCAAATAAAAGAGGGTGTTAATGAACTAAAAATTCCAAATACATATATTTATGAGAAAAGTTTTGGCACATCTAAAGCAAGGGGGGTAGCCATCTTAATTTCAAGGAATTGTGAATGCATTGTTGAAAATGTGGTGAAAGATTCAGAAGGCAGGTATATAATACTTCAAGTTCTAATGGGTAAAGAGCAATATAATCTGGTAAATGTATACACACCAAATGCTAACCAAAGTTCCTTTTATAATGTATTCTGGTATCAGATTGAAACTGTCAAAAAGGGGTATTTAATAATGGCTGGAGACTTCAACATGGTGTTAGATAAAATTAAAGACAAATCAGTTTACTAGAAGGAAGACTGGAGGGTTAGACACACAACATTAACAAAATTTATAAACAATATAGGACTGAAAGATGTCTGGAGAGAACTCAAAGGAGACGAAAGAAAATTTACTTTCTAGTCACCAGTTCACAAGAGCTATTCTAGTATAGACTTTGTATTTGTATCACAAAGTCTAATACCTAAAGTAAATAATACTGATATTGAAATTACAAAAACATCTAATCATACCATAATGTCAATTGATATAGCAATAAATAAAAACTATAGAGAAGCTAGGAGATGGAAAATGAATCTAAATTTTTTTTGTTACCCAGGAGTGGTGGAAAGAGTTAAAAAAGACTGGTCAGAAACTTGGGACATTAATGAAAAGGCTGGAGGAAGAATGGAAATTATATGGGACACCTTAAAAGCTGTAGCCAGAGGCCTTAGGATAAGAGAAAATTCAATAATAAAAAAATGGAAGAGTTTAATAAAAGAAATCTAGAAAATTTAATAGTAGATTTAGAATCCAAATTTTTTTCTAACAATGATAAGAAGATATTGAGGAAGATTGAAGCTAAAAAAATTAGAGGATTTAGAATTACAACCAGTACAAAGAAATTTACTGTATTTAAGAAGAATTTTTTTTGAATACAGTAATAAAAATTCAAAACTTTTAGCCAGAATAGCTCAGAAAAGAAGAGATAAAAATACGATAGGAAATATAAAAGATTCTTCTGGTAAGGTCTGTACACAAATGAAAGACAAATTAAAAGCTATACAAGAGTTTTATCAATCTCTATATACAGCAAAAAATAAGAGCAAGGAAGATATAGAAAAATATAATATTAAAAATTTGAAGAGGGCTTTGGAAGAGGAAGATATGCTGGAAATGGAGAAACCCATTACAGATCAAGAGATAGGTGAGGTAATAGATAAATTAAAAAATAATAAAACTCCTGGAGTGGATGGTCTGGGACCTGAATTTTATAAACTTTCTAAAACAATATTAGTACCCAAACTGAAAAAGCTATACAATGAAATAATGGAAGGAGAACAAGTTCTGAGATCCTGGACCCATTCCTTAATAATTTTAATACCTAAACCTAATAAAAACCTAATGGATATTGGATCATATAGACCAATATCCCTATTAAATCAGGATGCCAAGATTTTCACAGCAATTCTTGCTAAAAGAATGAATAATTTTGTAGCCAAATATATTAGATGATCAATGTGGTTTTATTAAAGGAAGACAAATGGCGAACATGATAAGAAGAAACTTGACTGTTCTTTATGAAATGGGAAAAAGTACTACTAAAGCAGGCATGTTAGCTTTAGACCTTTTTAAAGCTTTTGATTGTGTTCAATGGCCTACATTAAAAATATTGTTAGATAAATGGGGATTTGGGAAACATTTTTTAGGAGTAATAAATCAATTGTACTCAAAAGGTACTTCCTCAATTATAGTTAATGATGGAATGACTGAACCAATTACCCTGGGCCGGGGAACTAGACAAGGATGTCCTCTTTCTCCAGAACTCTTTTGTATTGTTATAGAACTCTTGGCAAATGTAATAAGAGATGATGAATCTATTAAAGGTATTGGGAAAGGGGGGGAACCAAAATTAGTTTATTTGCGGATGATGCCCTATTGACAATTTTAGACCCAAAAGAGAAAATTCAAAGAGTAAAAACTCATTTAGAAGAATTCGGGGAAATAACTGGATTATGTGTAAACTGGCAAAAATCAGAATGTTTATTGTTTAATTATGGAAGAGAAGATCTTAAAACAATTGGATACTTTGGGCTGAAATGTGGCAAAAGTATTAAATATTTAGGATTAGAACTTTATAAGGAGTTTACCAAGACTAAGGAGAAAAATATTTTAAAATTAAAAGAAGAGATGAAATATAGAATACAAAGTTATACTAAATTGAATTTATCCTGGTTTGGTAGAATAGCATTGGTAAAAATGAAGATATTGCCTAAAATTAACTTTATTTTTAGAATGTTACCTGTTCAGTTTTTAGAAAAGGATCTTAAAATTCTCCAAGACATGATAAATAGGTATTGTAATGGTGGGAAAAATCAAGAATAAACAAAAGTTTGTAGTATAGATCTCAAAAAGAAGGAGGATTAGGTATACCTAACTTAAGAAATTATTATATAGCTAATCAAATTAGTTGTTTGGGGGAAATTTTATTCAAACCAGAGAAAGTAATATGGTGGGAGCTGGAGTCATTGGACATAAAGGGGGATATAAATAAGTTTTTATTTAGTGATTTCAAAAATAAGGTAGAGTTCAAGAATCCCCTCCTGAATGGTTTAATGACTACATGGAGAACATATCGAATTTTTTTTATCACTGACGGGTTCCCCATTATGTTTAGTAACAGACTTAGAAAATTTTCCTACGAATTTGAAACATTATTTAGGGTTATTCAAAGCTAAGAAAATAGCTAGATTAAAAGACTGGTTGGGAAAAATTAGAACAAAACAGGATATAAAAATCACATTGCAATCTAGTGACTTAATATGGATAAACTATATCCAGTTAGAAAAATGGCCAAAGGACTGGGTCAGAAGAAACAGCCAACTTAGAGAATGTACAAAGTTTGAACAGTTGTTATTATCGCTTGAATCTGATCAGGATAATATAGAGAAAGGACTAGTACGTAAAATATACAAAATAATAGGAGACTCATTGGAAGTGAAGGAGTTAGATTCTCTGAGAGAAGTTTGGAAACAAGATCTTATTGTAGAGATAAAAAAAGAAGATTGGGGAAAAATTTGGAATACGAGAATCCTGAGATCATTATCGGTTAGGACAAAAGAAAATTATTTTAAATTGGTTTTAAGATGGTACTTGACGCCAATTAGGTTGAATAGAATGAACGCTGAATATTCTAAGATGTGCTGGAAATGTGAGAAAAAGATAGGTACATATATACATCTTTGGTAGGAATGTGAAATAGTTCAAAAGTTATGGAAAATGGATTTTTTAGAGCTAAGCGAGATGATTCAAGTAGATATTGATTGTAATCCAGAAATAGCATTGTTATCATTGTTAACTAGTAAAGACTATGATGTTGCAACAAAAGAACTAATAGCAAATCTTATGACAGCTGCTAGATTAATTATAGCAAGAAACTGGAAACCTAAACTAGATCTCAGGATGGAAGATTGGTACAACGAACTTTGGGACATAGCCATAAATGATAAACTGTCTTGTAGTTTAAAAGTTAAACGAGGAGAAATGAAAAAAGACATCTTTTTATAATATTTGGGGAAAATTTATAGAATTTGTACTAATAGAAGGGAAGGGGAAAGAACTGACAAATATTTCAAGACAGTTCTGGAGAAGAGGACTTTAAGAAGAATATCAAAACAACAGACGTTGGAGTAGTAAAGGAGAACTCATCGGAGAACTGGATGGTCCCGGGGGGCGGGGGGTACACTAGTATTGTTATTTGTTTGTCTCTTAAACTTTTATTATAAATAAATAAATAAATAAATAAATAAATAAATAAATAAATAAATAAAGCAAAACAAAAAAAGCAATAATTATTTATACTGTCTGATTATACCTACCGGGGGTAGGGGTCCTTAAAACGCTTTGTTTTTGTCTTCTCCCATTGTGATGTATTTTTCTTTTCCCTTTCAGTATGACAAAATGGATGTCGCCAGCCACAAAATGGAGGCAAGCCATGTGATGGGATCATGTAAATTCTTGGACAACTTCAACCAATAGCATGCCCAGGTTGCAGACTGGGCAGGCCTGGCAGCCACAGAGGGCATAAAAAGATCTGGCAGCCCCCGTCCTCCTTGCAGTCTCCAGTGGGATTTAGGGTGGGATTGCTGTCTCTGTGACTCGTTATTTTCACTTTAGGCCACCCAGGCAGGTGTGTGTCTCTGTGTTCCTGCTGGCTGCAGCCTGGCTCTTAGGGGAGAGAAAGAAGATATTTCTCTCTAGCGTCAGTCCTGCAGCCTCCCTGTGTGTGTTCATGCGTACCTCTCGGTGAGTACCCTCCTCTGCACCTCAGTGCAGTCACTCTGCAGCTGCCTTGCACCCTGGGCAACGCCCGCCGCTGCCTTTGCAGCCTCCCTGCGCACCTAGTCTATACTGTGTCTCTGCCAGCATCCATTTTTTTTAGTGTTTTCCCTCTGGTCTGGGGCGTTGGGGGATGCCCGCGCACGGAAATGCTTTAAAAATCGCACAAAAAGCGGGTAAAAATGAAAAGTGAAAAACGAATAAATGGACATGTTTTTTTCCTCCAAAAAAATCATGAAAAATGAAACCATACCGAAACGGACCCCTCAATGAAAAATGAAAAACTGAAATGCCATTTTTTCGATTCGTGCCCATTTCTAGTTGCAACATGCAATTGGGGCTTCTCAGTGGCTGACCTGGCCATTTGGAACAAAGTGCCAAGTCAGGTTTACCAGGCTCCATCCCTGGAATTCCTTAAAAAGTCAGTTAAAACTTGTCTTTGTTTTGTTTCTCCCTATGTTTGATGTTGTTTGTTATTAGTTGTTCTGTGCCTCTTACCGGGTATGTGTTTGTTTTTATGTAGTATGGGCTTTTTTTCTCTGCCCCCCCTACATTTCTTTGGTTTATTTCATGTGTTGTCCTATGTTAACCACCCAGAGTTCCCTTTGGGGAAATCAGTTACAGTATTAAATAAATAAATAAATAAATAAATAAATAAATAAATAAATAAATAAATAGTCATAAGAGCCTACAGGAACCTTTTAAATTCTTTTGACATGACTTGTACCAGAGTCTCCACAAGTGCAGTCTCATTTTTCTGCCTATTAAATTAATATTGCCTGATGCTCAGTGGCATCATTGTGAATGAGCACATGCAAGGACGTGCATTTTCTTGATCAATGCAAAAATGTCACTGTGCAGAAAGCAACACATGGAGGTGGGGGACATATAATAGATATAGCACCTTTTCTTATGTGCTTTCATATGTATGCATATGTGGGTTCTTCTTATGAAACAGGAATGACAGTATTTTGTCATTTTGGTAGAGGCACACACATAGGAAATTCTTAGTTTCCTATAAGTTAGCTCTAGCTCATACAGCACTGCAAATGGCCATGCTGTATAAAGAATAAATCAATTCTTTTTTAACCCTTTCTTTTGGAAATGTGAGGGATTGTGCTTCTATATCAATGATTCAAAATTCCAAGAAATGGCCTGGTCTCACTGTACAGTATTGTGCCTGCATTGCCAGCAGGAAAAAGTGATAGCAAGCTTTACATAGCAAGAATTCCTTTGTTCCCTACTGGCAATGCAGACATGATATCATGCAGTGAATTCAGACCATTTCTTAGCATTATGAATCATGAATACAGAAGTACAACATCCCACATTCACAAAAGGGAGGGTTTTTAAAAGAGATCATATTCCAGGCATTTAAAAATAGACCATCCAGTAGGATGAATTCTGACAGCACCTTCCCTCATGAAGAATTACCCCAGTCCTAGAGGACCCTAGAAAATAATAATAATGCTAGAACTGCAAAACTAGAAGGGACCCTATGGTTCATTGAGAACATTTCCTGTCAAGGAGACACAGTGGGGCACTGAACTCCCAGCCTCTGCCTCTACAACTAGACACTAAGCCATCAATGATCCAACAATTCATGAACACATTATTTGTATTATGACTGTCAGGGAAGGATAGAACCAAGAACAGCTGCATTGTGGTTGTAGTCCCTCTGTGTCAGAACATTTTGAAGGGCAGTTTTCTACGTAATAAAATGCTGAAGGAAATGTGTGAGTGAGTACAACATACATAATAGAGAGACATACACATCCTTTAATCTCTTGGGTAAAGTAATGATGTCATGTCAGCTCTGCATAGTTTAGACTAGAACACAATCTTCCCATTTCCAAACGGATTCCTTGCAGTATGCCACCTGAAGAAGCAAAGCTGCACAAACATGTATATGTGCAGGTTTTCCAAAGGTTGTCCCCTCACCTTTTGAAATAAAAGAAGGAGGTTGGAATCAGCAAAGCTTGTGACTGGGTACCAAGATCAAAATTATCCATGTTATATAAAAAAAGATAATAAAGAAAGACGGGGGGGGGATTGAATCATTTGAAATATGATGTTGGAGGAGAGCCTTACAGATACCACAGACAGCCATAAAGCCAGAGACATGGGTGCTCAATAAAGTTAAACTTGAATTCTAAGTACAGCAGAAATGCGCAAACAGAGGCTCTCCTACCATACACATAGAGTAAAAATGCAGAACTGACAAGAAAAAATATTCCTGTAAAATTGTGTGGGTTGGGGAGAACAGTAGGAAGATAACAACATCTAACTTGAAACAAATTGATTCAATAGAGAAAGCCGCAGCTAATAGTCAGCAAGATCTAAGCAGAACTTAGTGGAAAAAACAATATTATTTGTAGGGGAGGGGGAGTAGGAAGAGAAAACAACCTAACATAAAATGTTGGTTGTTTACAAAATCTGAGCAGAGCTGTTAATAACAGGACATTTTGGAGGTCAGTAACTTCTTTAGTCAACACACATCAGAAGTGTCTAGATATCACATTATATCTTTGTCAAATAATTTATAGCAACATGATATCTTTGTCAAATATATTTATCCTTTTTGTGCGAACCGCCCAGAGTTCCCTTTGGGAAATGGGAGTGGTATATAAATACATAAATAAATAAATAAATAAATAAATAAATAAATAATAAATAAATAAATAAATAGCAACAAATCTGTGGAATGGTTGAGATTATGACAGGGTATAATATTGAGCATGACCCTCCCCAACTACAAAGCAAAAACAGATATATTTCACATTTCAAAGCTTAAATGAACAAGCTTCAGAATATTTTTCTCTGTTTTTTAATTATATTTTAAAATCTATTCACAACCAGATGCAGACTATCTTTGCAAGCATGAATCTCTTGTTGGTCTGGAAGGAATTGTGATTTCAATTGGGTCCTATTTGTGAGGCTCACAAGTTCAGGTTACTCCAGAATTGGAGCTGGTTTTCCCTTTGAAAAATTGTATCCTGGCCTCAGAAATCCTGAGGGAATGGGAAAGAACCCAACTTACCAAGTCCACCGATTTTTGCTGGAGCAGTTCTGTCTGAAACAAGATGGAAACCACAACATGGAGGGGGAAGTCTGAATGACTATATCACATGCAAGGGCCCCGCCAATGGACAGACCTGGGTGGAGCCACATGATGTGGGTCAATCTAGGCCTCTTGGAGAGTGTGATGTACTCACAAGGGGCTGGGCTGGCTGATATAAAAGGGGGAAGCAGCGAGTAACCCCCCCCCCTTGGAATGGAAGATGGAGCAATCCCAGCCCACCCACCATTTATATAATGGAAAGTAGTAGCAAAAATGTTTAGTTTGTGTATAATTGTATTGAATGCATGTCACAACTTTAGAAGTGGTTGATGGTTTTACAAGCATTGGAACGGATCCAAGTGGATAAAGTAGCAGATGAGAACCTGCACGTATAGACGAAAAGCTGATGAGGACATGTCAGTTGGAGGGGGCCACAGGCTGAACCAGGAAGGGACAGCTGAAGGCCTCCAGCAATAATTTATTGCACATGTCTACAACTGCAAATATGGACATGGGATACCAAAGGGGTTGACACCCCAGGGGATCTTACATCTGGCAAGAACTGGGCATTCCCAAGGGGCTGGGAGGAACATAGGAGGATCAAGGGGCAGGCGGACCCCTTGATGCACTGGATCCGACCCAATGACTCAGCCAGAGTACTGCTTGTTGTAATCAATAAAGTTGTGGCCTTTAGATTTCCCAAATACTGTATAATGGTCATGCCATGTTCTTCCTTTTCACATTCAGAACCAAAAGGCTCAGATATAGGCAACAATGCCTACTGAAAATACTTCGGACAGGGATAAACATAACTGTTCTCTGCTTTTGTAATGGAGAGATATGTTATGAATGTGCCATACAAAATTATATGCTAATTCTCTGCAGATATGTGACAAAATGTCACCCTTTTTGTCTTTTCCTTACTTTTTTAAAAGCAAACCCATTTTTTTATTCATCCATATCAGCTGTGAATTTTTGTTAATGGACAATGCTCCCTCACTCATGTGATACATCCTGTGGTCTGCATGACAAGCCCATACCACACATTTTACAGTGATCCCCACCTATCATGGAGGTTAGGAACCCAACCTGACCTGCAATAATTGAAAATCCGCAATATGCGGTTGCAGGTTGGGTTGGGCCCAGGGCACCTAGCTGGGGGCTCTTGTACTTACCCCCAGCCTGGTGCTGCCCTGAGTGAGCCTGCAAGGGCCTTTCTGGGTCTTTTGGTGGCCCCAAAAGGACCTCCATGTGAACCAGAAGTCATTTCTGAGGCCTCCAACAGGCCCTCCCCCCTTACCCAGGCCTTTCCTCCCTTACCCCAGGGGGTCTTTTTTCATATACTGTCGTCCCACGATATAGCGAGACCACAGTATATGAACTGCGAATGGGCAGGGGAGCACTGTATAACTGTTTATAACAAAGTCACTGGGTTGTTCCACTCAACATGGATAAGTCACCTATCTTCTCTGTCTAATATGTGTACATCTTCATCTTTGAATGAGTGCCCTTTGTCGTTCAAATGGAGTTACATTGCTGATACTGGTCATGAGCTGTTGCCCCTTCTATGTTGGGCCATCCTCCTGTTTAATGGCTGTTTATTTTCTGCAATGTAGCACTCTTTCACTGCATTGGACTGTATATACGATATTGCTCCTTTTGTGTTTTGGTGTTGGGTCCTTTGGGTGGATGATTCTCTGCCTTCCAAGTATTTAATTTTAGAATTATTTTTTTAAAAAGCAGATTCTTATTACTCAACAGACAATAAAATTAATTTAAATTAAGTGGTGAGATAAGTTGTTTCCCTCAAATTTGCACAGAACTAAGATTTACTCTAGAAACATCACATGCTATGCCAATAAATATTTTACCTTTTTTTAAAAATGTGCCATTTCTATCAGTATTTGTTCCTCAAATTATCTGACACAATTATTTTTACATGCAAATGGTGTCATTCTTTCACACTACATTATTCTGGGTTAGCCAGTATATGTGAACAGGCTATGAATACTAAGAAGCCTTGCCTTCTTAAACAAGATTATAACTTTCACTTCTTAAAATGAATTTCATAGTCTTTGACATTTGCATTTTAATTTAGCAGAAATGCTGACATAAGAAGCTTACACTTAGCAACAGAAGTTATTTCAGCTTTTGTGTAGATTGGATGGATTGGTTCTTGGATAACCAAAGGAAGGGCAAGGCTGAGAGAACCTCATTTCTTTCTGGCTGTTATTGTAAGAAAATATTGCTTCCACGTTGCCATTGAGATGATTTTCAAGATGTTGGATGAGGAACAACAGGAATTACAGAAAGGCTGGTCCAAGTATGGCTCCTTGAGCTGTCACTGTTCATATGTCATCATGACCCAAGGTTCTCTTGCTGACATTGCCAAGCAATAATGAGCATCTTTGTGTATGAAAAGCCAGTTATGAAATTATTGTTAGGTAACTTTATGGGCTACTGCAGCATCTCAGTCAGGTATGTATATCCTTCTCCATTAAAGACATATTTTGTTCACCTCACCCAAGACCTGTTTCTCTCTCTCTCTCTCTCTCTCTCTCTCTCTCTCTCTCTCTCTCTCTCTCTCTCTCTCTCTCTCTCTCTCTCTCTCTCTCTCTCTCACAACGTTTCTCTCTGTTTTCCTTCTCCAGATGGCTGACTCAAGGTGCTCTCAACAAATGGCGTCCTCAATATCTGGAATGATCACTGGATTTAGGAGGATGCTTTCCTCCTGATGGAAGTGGTGAGAACTAGGCAGCCAATAGGCTACAGTTGGTTAACCGTGTATCCAATACAGCCCCAGGGCATTTTGGGAACCCTGACCACACCTCCATCAGACACCTACAAATTGGCCAAAATGGGCAATTTTATGCCAAAAGTATTTAAAGGGCACAGCTCTCCATCTGTCAGGCTCTTTCAGCTCCCTATACTGTATTTTAAAGGGTGCAAATAACCTTTTGCTTACTTTCAGTTTTGAAAAAAAAAGTGTGGGTTGATTTCATGTCTTGGTTTGGTTGGAAATTTGGATAGATGTTGTCCTCAGAACTTTCCACAACTAACCACCCCTGCCCTGGGACTGCTTTTAAGGCAAGTAAAACACACATTGATTTTAAGTTACAGTATAATTCAGAGCACAAGTCCATAACACCAGAGCCAGCCCAAGACATTTTATTGTCTGAGATTGTTGAGTCCAGGCTAATCCCAAAATTTTCTTGTATCAGAATAATTTAGCCAAAAACTTCTGAGCAAAGCAGAGATCCAAATCACCATTCGTTTATTCAGCTGGATAATGGAAGGCAGGGCGCCCTCTCCCCCTGAAGCAGAAGGAAAAAAAAATCACAACTAACAAAGGCAGGGTACACATTTAAGTACAGAAAGCATGAGATGTCCCTCACCAATCAGCAACATTCTATGGGCAAGCTGTAACTCTTTGGCTGCTTTTCACACGACCACTAAAATCCACAGCAAACTTTGATCGGGATGACTCCCCGGAGGGGTCACGTGGTTGATGACACGGACCAGATGTTCCCATGGTCGCGTTTTGCAAATCCACAACCATTCTGATCCCACGACTGAGAACTGCAGTGGAGACACCATAACGGGGGTGAAAAGGTTTTGGTGCAGATTTTCCATGTTCCCACGGACTCACGTAATGGTTTAAAATCCACATTGGAACAGCAACAAGGATTTTACCACCTCGAGACCAGGTACTTGTAAAATGCGCTGGGTCACGCTTAAGTGGGTGTGGTCGTACTTTTTTTTTAAAGTCCGCTGCTCATGGGAAAACGATTTTATGCTCCTCATCTATGAGCACTTTGCAGCAGATTTTAATGGTGGTGTGAAAGAAGTCCTTTGATGTCCTTGAACATTTAACACAGGCTCTTCTTATTTCACTCTTGCTGAGGCACACATTCCAGTCAAGTTGAAATAGTTTCAGACAGCTTACAGAGCACAATAAGGTACAGATACAAGACATACAGAGGAATCACCATGGCATGACTTTGGTTCACTTGAATCTGCTAGTCTTTATTAATTCATGGTCTCAACAAGATTATGAAAATGATTGTCCTGTCAGTCACTCCACAGAAAGAAGCTCATGGGCAGTGTAATAGAAACAAAAGCTGAGTGCTGCAGGCTAGTTTAGGGCACATAATCATCCATGTGGCATGCTTGTGTCTATTTACTGACAGAAAAAAATGGCCCAAAAGTTCAGCTTAAATAGTCAAGGGATTACTAGTGCAGCCTTAAAAATTATCAAACAAGGAAGCTGATCCCTTATACACACAGGGGTGGGGTGGGTGGGTGGAGAGAGAGAATTAGCACACAAACCACTCACACAGGCTCCTCTCTCCCAAAACAGAAAGGCCAGGCCAGAAGAAGAAAAATCCAAGAAAGAAAATCCCCAAAGAACCCAATATGTTCAAAATATTTTTTCATAAATTAAATTTAAAAAAAAACCCAAGACATTGGCAAAGGCAAGCAGTCTGGGAGCAGCAAATATGATTCAAAGACGTTCTTTAAAAACTGTATAAACAGTGGGAGGGAACCAAGGCAAAAAAAGAATGGATCTAAGATGGAGGCACAGGCAAGCAAGTAAAAGTAATCCATGATGGATGCTCCCCAGAAGTTCAACAGTTCATAATAACCCACCCACCCTTCCTGTAAGAACTGTGAAGCAAAAAGTGCACTCTTCACTGGGTTCCAGCCCTTCTGTAGCCTTGCCAAACATACAACTGTTGTCCCTTGATAAAAATACTCTCTTAAAAACTTGAATTATTTCTAACATATTGGCCTCCTAACCTTCTCCTTACAGATAATGTTAATTAACTGTAGTCCTACTTCATGATTTAACCATTCCATCTCTTTTCTGTACATAATTCTTCTAAATCACTCTTCCTATTATGCATCCATCCCTATATTTTAAAGAGACTTCACATGCCTCCTTGGGTGTATGGGTGTCTTGACTTCAGTATCTTACCTTAAGAAATTCTGATCCATCGTGAACTCCTTTCTCCCTGTACGTGTCTGACAATGTAGCTCACCCAGTATTTTCTTAAGCTTATTCAGATTAGCTTCCTTAAATTTTGGGGTGGTGGTGGTGGTAGTGGTGGTGGTGTTATGCTACCTTTAGCTTTCTCTTTCATCAGTATAATGAATCCAAGACGACAGGGTCATTTCATCTGCAGGTCCTACTATTTCTGCCTCATTAGCTAATTATTCCCAGGTGACGAGTATAGGGTCTAAGAGATGTGGTCACTTTGTTGCTTCTTCTAATTTCTAGAAAATGAGATTGCCAGGCAGTACAACAGTTTGGCTTCAAACAGACATTGGGGTAGGTATCCCTTTACTGCTACATTTTTGCTTTTTAAAATTTTTATTTTAGTGTTTGGTAATCTGATTTAAGATGGTATCATTCAAGTGTACAGTCTGGACTGAATGTTTTGTAAGAAACTTCTTCAGTGATATCACTGTTGTTTCTCTTTCTTTGAATTCTACCCAGACTCAAGCCCCCCTTCCATGTTTCAAGTCATCAATTTCCTGGCAGGTATACACATACTTCACATATAATGACACATAATATTATCTGCCATCTGTTTAGTTGATTCCTTTGGAACAATAATACCCTTCAATTACTTACATTTGAGTCACGAGTCTCATCCCATCGAGTTTCAGTAATGACTGCTAAAATGTATTTCTTATTTATCCCTTATGCTCTGCATCTGAAACCATGTTAAATTCTTCTACTGCTTTCTTGCTGTTTTTCTCCAAGAATTATCATATTCCAGTACCCTTGATCCAGTTTTTGATATCTCATGAAAACTCTTGTCTCCAATCCTTATAGTGTCCAACTATTTTCTGTAATACTATCTTGCTTCCCCAGATAATTCGATTCAGACTCCTCCTGGTCAGGTTTTGAGGCTCTTGATCGACCCTTTTGCTTGTGTCCTGCATAAATTCCTTTATTATGGAAACTCAGCCCATTCAGCTAAGGAACCAAACCATTGTCAGGAATATCATCAGTACAGACAGATGCTCACTTATGCAATTTTTATCTCCCATTCTGGGTCATGTTCTTCAGTAGGAAGAAGTGATCAAATAACCAGGTGTGCCCTCAGGTCCTTCACCTTCCTACCCAGATCTTCATAGTTCCTTGCACCATATCAGAGGCAATGTCTGGCAATACCATTTGTACCCACAAAATGAGAACCAAGGGATAGTGGTCAGCAAGCTTGACCAGTTTGATAGCCTGGAATTTAACATTAGGGAAGCAGCACAATTCCCAAGACATCCTTTCAGGCCAACATTGCTGTCTCTGCCCCTTTCCCCTATTGCTGTTGCCATCACCAAAAAGCCAGCCCTGGACAGGAAGCTGTTTTGCATGACATGAATGCCAAGGTAGTTTAGAAATCAGTATGGCCTTTCCTCTCAAACAGAGGTCAGTACTAGAGATGGGCACGACTCAAAAAAATTGTGTTTCGTTTTTCGTTTGGTCGTTTGGGGATCTGTTTTGGTTCGTTTTTGTTTTTCGTTTTCTTTTTGAAATTTTTTTGTTTCGTTTTCGGTTTGTAACGAAACAAAAAAACGAAAACAAAAACAAAAAATTGCTCTTTTGTTAGCATTCTTTTCAGTTCAATGGATTTGCCGCAACGAAAACGAAAAACACGGCACAATTGGTCGTTTCGTTTTCGTTTTCATTTTTGGAAAATTTTCGTTTTCGTTTTCGTTGCAAAACAAAATGAAAAAACGAAAACGAAAACGAAAATTTCGCTGAGTCGTGCCCATCTCTAGTCAGTACCTATCTTTAGGCAATGCATCCTAGACTGTGAATGGCTTCAGTCATGGTGGGTACCAACCGCTCCTTACTCACTCCAAAATAAACTAGACCTTTGCATGTTTGGTGTGAAGGTCAGTGTTTCCATGATGGAAAGCCCAATGTTTACAGGGTACGTGATCATGGAAGCATTATATATATTTAAAAAAAAACACTCACCTGGATGCACTTCTGAAAACCTCTATAGACACTGAAGACTCCAAGGTTTAGCTTACTTTTGGGTGGAGATGTGCAGTGTGAGACTCACATGCCCCCTACCCTACCTCCAATTTATTTATTCCATATTTTTGGGAATAATAGCTGAATAGCTTTATGTCTCAGTTTCACTCGCCAGTGAGCATTACCAGAAGTGTGCTGATGCACTTATCTTTTGGACAGTCCATGCCAGGCCAATGGGGGAAAGAATACTATTGCCTTGACCCAAGAACCACTCTTCTGATGTGTCACTTGTTTCTCTTATTACCCAATCCTTTCCAAAAAGTGGAATTGCTGGAGTCGGATGCTGAATCTTCAGCATATAATCACAAGTCTCACTGTATCAAATCAGAGTGATGCTTGGATGTTTAGATACTGTCCAATTTACAACTGAGTAGAGATTCTGCAGGCACAGGAACTAGTGGCTGATTTGTTAGGTTGCCAATGTGTGCTTAGTAGAAACTGTTCTAAATATACAGCAAATACTCCTTTTCTTTCTCATTCTTCAACTTCATTTCTGGATAATAAGAAGTACTGTATAAACTCGAGTATAAGCCTAGTTTTTCAGCCCTAATTTTGGGCTGAAAAAATGGGTCCTCGGCTTATATGCGGGTCAATACTTTTAGCCACTGAGGCAAGTTTGGGTCAGTGGCTAAAAGTCATTTTAAACATTGTGCACTACTTCTCCTGACCCCCCCATGTTTAAAATGACTTTTTAAAAGGTCATTTTAAAACAATGTTTAAAATGAGTTTTAGCCACCAACTCAAGCACTTGCCTCGGTGGTTAAAAGTCATTTTAAACATCACACACACACCCCAGCTCACCAAGGAGGAGTTGCCAGGCCCTGCTGCATTTCCCACCCTAGGCTTATACTTGAGTCAATAAATTTTCCCAGTTTTTTGGGTTTAAATTAGGGGTCCCGGCTTATACTCGGGTCGACTTATACTCGAGTATATACGGTATGTTTTCTTTTTAAAAAAAATATTGCTAGTTTCCAGAGTGATTCCTTCCTAACATTCCAAGCCATGGTATTTTGCTGGTAAATCATGATCACATCATCTTTAGAGAAACAAGTTCGTGCAGCATTTTTGCAGAATTTGTTTTCAAAGGTATCCACTTATGGGATCGTTTATGAGTTTTAATAGGTATGTTGGCTTTAATTACTGACCAAACCATTCCACTAAGTGAGAAAACAGTGAGAACTGTCACCCCTCCTCCACTATTGTGACCCAGATGCAAAATAACATTTGGTTGTTTATGCAGATCAGCTACTCTCTCATTAGCATTTGGACTCCTTGAAAGCTTAAACACCCCCAAACAAATGAGAGTTTAAAGGAAGGTATCAAGCTGATGGTTAACTGATAAGTTGATTGCAGTTAGCATAATTACAACCAGCTAGGCAGAGGAAGCTTTTGTTTATTTCTTTTTGACCATCGCCAACTGTCATTCAAGCCACCAGGAAATGCAGTGTTGTTTTGTTTATTTACCACTACATGATGCAATTGTGGGAAAGCAGAATAATCTCTTATTATTTCTCCAGATATATTTTCATCATTTGTTTCTGATTACAATGTGTGTTCCACTCAAGCAATTTCACCATTCTCACCACTTCCAGTGAATTTCAGTTACAAGACGGGTTCAAATTCTTGCTTGGCCATGGGAAATTGCTGGGCGGGAGAGGGTACAAATAGTAAAATCACTTCTTAAATATCTCATGCATATTATTAATCATCATTATCATGGGTCACCAAGTCAGTTTTGATGTATAGCAAACCTTTCCATTGCCCGTGCCAGGTGATAACAGAAGTCACAGTTTTTTAAACTTTGCACATTAACTGGCAGGCACTCAATTTTGTCTTGTAAATGCACCCAATGCAGTTTTTTTTAATTTATGTTATTTTGCTACCAGGCATGTAGAAGCACTAGTAAAACATTGAATAGTTAGGTTGGAGGTGTAAACATGTTAATCGTGTCTTTACATCTGACATAGTATAGGAAGCTAAAGAAAGAGAGTAAGTTTCAGATTTAAAATCATAAAATTATATAATAACACTACAGCCATCATTACTTATAACCATGCTAACATGTTAAAAAGCAAGAGTTTCTTATTTATTAAATCTCTGTAGAGTCGAACTGGTATTCTGCTTGTTGAAATGAGGAGAAATAACCTTTGCTCTGCTAATTTTAGCTTCTATGCCCCCTCCAGCTGTACTGTTCAAAAGACTGTGCTGTTGTTTTTCATGTTTGACAAGCAGAACTTGGTGCACCGGGTCTCCAGGCAGAGACGCACATTTCAGAGTGGTGTTGGAGGAGACACAAATTTTGTCAGCGTGAGAGGTGGCCTATAAAATCATCTCCAGTTATTCCAAGCTGGCACCAGGGCTCATTGGCTCAGAGAGAATGTGTCTGTGCATTATACTTGGATGAAGGCAGTGCAACAGTAGGCTAGGAATGAGGATAAAGGACTAGAGAAAAAAGCCTTAATGGATGTACTCTGGTGCCTGCACATGTGTGCCATGGCTGGGAGAGAAGCACCAGCTTTAGAAATATTATTTTTAAGTTAAACTGAATTTAAAAACCAGCAACAATGCAAAACCATGCTTTCTTTTGTTGTTGTAATCCTCTGTAGCTTTACAAATAAGAGCCCCTGAGTTACAAATGATTAGGGTTTCTAAAAGAGAGAATAACACAACAATCATATTTCTTTCCTCTTTCATCCTTTACGTTACCTCCATTTGACTCTCGCATGCTAAATCACCTCAGTGATATTCCACCTGAGACTCATGAGTAGGGCCATCCGCTGCCCATTAGGATGTACAAAACACCCTGGAATGTGTGTGCGGATTGGTGTGTGTGTGTGGAATCTTTAAAAGAGCCTGGAAAACAGTAACGGTTGCTCTTTTGCTGCTTGGCCTATTACTGCTGAGGGAGCTCCTACGAACTGACTTTCATTTTGAATTAGATTTATTCCTTGCTGCCCTGCTACTGCTGTTCGTCCAGTGTAGGTAACTGAATCATTATTTTGCTCCTCTATTTCTGATTTAATTTCTGAATCACTCCTTCCTTTTAGGTCCCATGCTCTCTTTTTTTGAACTATTTATTGATTTTTGAGTGGATCCCCCCTCACACACACACACATGAGCAGGCTCTCCCAAGGAAGATGAAGGACCAACTACGAGCTGGTCTAGCTGGAGGCCAGAGAATACCTCCATTTATTCTGCAGCCTCCTTAGAGAAGACCCTGAGCATCACCTCTGAAAGCCCAAGGATCGCTCCCTCTCCCTTGCAGTCAAGGGGAGGGGCTGACACGCTTGTTCTCTGCAAGAACTAAAAGGCAGAGGCTGTGCGGGAGAGTTCACACTGGAAGTGACATTTCTCCAAAAAGGGCTTGATAATTCTTGATAAACTCTCCAGGAAACAGGTTTAGAATGATTTGGATAGAGGTAATTCATATGGCATGTACATTTCTTTCCTCAATTCTATAGGTAATGATTGTGGGATCTCTCCCTCTCTAACTGGAGAGTTGTGGGCTTCCAGTGACTGGAATTCAGGCACTTGTCAGTGATAAAGAGCAGAAAGAGGGTCTAATTTGTTTATTTGTTTTTTAAGTAGATAGGATTCCCATCTTGTAACCAAGACACAGAATTCAGTATTTTTCACTAAAAGAGCAAACAAGGCATTTTTGCAGGCACATTGCCTACATACATACATACATACATACATACATACATACATACATACATACATACATACATACATACATACATACATACATACATACATGCATACATACATACATACATACATACATACATACATACATACATTGACTAAAGAACTAAATCAAATACAGGTTAAAAGAGAGGATGTTTTAGGACTAATTGATAAATTGAAGATTAACAAGTCACCGGGCCCAGATGGCATCCACCCAAGGGTTATTAGGGAACTGAGAAATAAAATAGCAGATCTCTTAACAGTAATATGCAACTTGTCTCTTAAAACAGCCACAGTGCCGGAGGACTGGAGGATAGCAGATGTCAAACCAATTTTTTAAAAAGGAAGGAGGGGGGACCCAAGAAACTACAGGCCAGTTAGCCTTACATCTGTCCCAGGGAAGATGGTGGGAAGCCTCATCCAAGAGAAAATCTTAAAACACATAGAAGAACAAACCTTGCTGAGAGAAAATCAGCATGGCTTCTGTAAGAGTAAGTCTTGCCTGACAAACCTTTTAGAATTTTTTGAAAAGGTCAACAGGCATGTGGATTTGGGTGAACCAGTGGATATAGTCTATCTGGATTTTCAGAAGGCTTTTTACACAGTCCTTCACCAAAGGCTGCTGAGAAAATTGCACAGGCAGGGGATAAGAGGGCAGGTCCTCTTATGGATTGAGAACTGGAAACAAAGAGTAGGTGTCAATGGGAAAGTTTTACAATGGAGAAAAGTGAAAAGTGGTGTGCCCCAGTGATCTGTCCTGGGTCTAGTGCTTTTCAATCTGTTCATAAATGACCTGGAGACAAGGATAAACAGTGATGTGGCCAAGTTTGCCAATGGCACAAAACTTTTCCGTGTGGTAAAAAACCAGAGAAGATTGTGAAGAGCTCCAGAAGGATCTCTCCAAACTGGGGGAATGGGCTGCAAAATGGTGAATGGGTTTTAATGTAGCCAAATGTAAAGTAATGCATATTGGGGCAAAAAATCAAAACTTTATCAACTCATGGGCTCTGAGTTATCCATGATGGATCAGGAAAGAGATCTTGGTGTGTTGGTGGACAGCTCCATGAAGTTGTCTACCCAATGTGTGGCAGAGGTGAAGAAGGCCAATTCCATGCTAGGGATTATCAAAAAGGGGATTGAAAATAAAACAGCCAACATTATAATGCCATTATACAAAACAATAGTAAGGCCGCACCTGGAGCATTGTGTAAAATTCTGGTCACTGCATCTCAAGAAAGACATAGTGGAACTGGAAAAGGTGCAAAAAAAGAGCAACTGAAATGATTCCTAGTCTGGGGCACCTCCCTTATGAGGAAAGGCTAAAACATTTGGGGCTCTTTAGTCTGGAAAAAAGGCACCTGAGGGAGGATATGATTGAGATGTACAAAATAATGCAGGGCATGAGTAAAGTGGATAGAGGGAAGCTCTTCCCCCTCTCACAAAATACCAGAACTAGGGGACATCCACTCAAGTGCGCTGGGAGAGTAAGAACAGACAAAAGAAAATATTTTTTTCACCCAGCGTGTTGTTAGTCTGTGGAACTCCCTGCCACAGGAGGTGGTAATGACGTCTGACCTGGATGCCTTCAAAAGGGGATTGGACAAATCCTGGAGGAAAAGTCCATCACAGGTTACAAACCATGATGGAGATGTGTAATCTCTAGGCTTAAAACCGGGGTACTTCAAGGGCCAGATGCAGGGGAGTGGTATCAGGAGACAGATATCTAGTCTCATGCATTCCCAAATGCATCTGGTGGGGCCACTGTGAGATACAGGAAGCTGGACTAGATGGGCCTTTGGCCTGGTCCAGCATGGCTCTTCTTATGTTCATACATACATACATACATACATACATACATACATACATACATACATACATACATACATACATACATACATACATAAACATGCTGCCATACAAGATTGCATCCTCTGTGCATCCATTTCTATTTAGTTGGTGCAATTACATCTCCCAGAAAGATGGTTACAATATTGCCAAAGGTCTACGTTCATCCTTATTATTACTAATGTTAATGCCTTGCTATTTGTTTCACCATTCAAGCATTACATCTTGACACTGACTCATTCCGGCAGACATGTACATGTCATGATTATCCATTTTCTGCCATCATACTTTAAATTTTGGGTTGGTTTGCCTGTAACCATGGACATAATTTTACTATTTTTATTCCAAATGTCCCCTTTTACTGAAAGCAGCTCTTTTCTCACTAATGTCTTTTGCATCTTTGAATGTTTCTTCCCAATGATGACAAAGAAGGCCATCAGCTTAATCACTCCTGGTCATCTGCCCAATAAAGTTATCTTTTGCTGACATGGGGATACAACTTATATCAAGTTTCCAAATGCACCTAACAAAATAAATTGTAAATTCCCTTGGGAGTGCAAATGCTGTAGGTATCTTTCCCTCCTTTTGTTTGTTTGTAGTCCCAAATAATAAGGAACACTTGCTAAAAGAGAGCAGCTAAGGTTAATCATGCAAGATTTTTTAAAAAGCTTGTATCTGCTGAGCTAGTGAAGAGTCATCATTAGAGTGCTTGTCTCTCTCGAAATAAGGTCTGATGCTCTGGTTAAAACAATTGGTTGAACTGTTTCAGAAAAAAACAGCATAAGAATAGCTGGCTGTGGAGGAGTGTAATGGAATTGAAGGTGGTAATAGAGTAAAGGTGGTGATAGAGCTCGAGTTCTAGCTCTGCCCCCCTCCCGTCACTGTCTCCTGAAGGTAAACAGTGTGGAGAGGAGGCAGACACATGAGGCCTTTCCACACAACTGGGGACTGAGTTTTCAGGATCCTCAGTTGCATGGAGAGGCTCAGAGTGAAGTTGAAGCTTCCCTCTCAAAGAAAGCATCAGTCAGAGGAGCAGGATAGGAACTATTTTCCTCATCACACATTCAAATTAAGCATTATTTGCAATGCAGTGTCTTCTCCAGATGTATCAGTACTAGAGATGGGCACGACTTAGCGGTATTCCCGTTTCCGTTTCCGTTACTCGTATCCGTTACTCTACGGAAACGGTAACAGGAATTACTCTGCCAGAATTCGAGCTCGAACCGACGAACGAACAATTTGGTCTGATTTGTCGTGCTCGTTACTTGCATCACGGCGATCGCGCAATGCCAAGCGGCACAGAAAAAAAGTTTTTAAAAGTTAAAAAAAAAACGATTCCCAGCCCTAAAACTAGGCGAAAACTGTCTGAGGGCACCTACCAGGCCAGAAGGGTGTTTTATTTGGGGGGGTTTCCCCGCCCCCCTCTCCTTTGCTATTGCTACTGCTGCGCTGCTGGTACCAGGCTGGGAGGGCGCATCCATTTGCCATGCAGTGCGGGGGATCCAAAATGGCGACCGCAATATTTTTTTTGAAATCGTTGCCCAAAACCCCACCAAAGCACCACAGAAACATGCGAAAATTAGCTATTTTAAATGCTTGAATTTTTACAGTAGCAGCAGTGGGTTTTTCTTGCAAAAAAAGAGTCTCCGTTGATTTTATTTTATTTTATTTTATTTTATTTTATTACACCTGCACATTCGCAATGATGGGCTCGCCCATGGGAGTGGACCATGCAAATTTTCCACCAATCGCATGGCCACTTGGCCAGGTTGACCACAGAGACTTCTGGGATGTGCCAATCGGGCATAAACAGCCCACTAATCGTAGCCCAAACCCGAACCCTAAGCCTAAGCCTAACCCATACGCCAGTACACTGTCCTTCTAAGTGGGTCAGAGAGGCACCCAGAGGTGCACCCCAATACTCACCGTAACCTCACCCGTAACTAGCCTAACCCTAGCCCTTGCGCTAACCCGTCTTAACCCTAAGCCAGATCTACTTGCATTGCACTACATGCAAGTACGTGAGACACAGCGGGTGCAAAGAGTCTGCCAGTCCGTCACTTGTGGCTCTGGCTGACTCCTGCAGCTCCCTCCAGGAGCCCGCTACCCCCCCAAACCAGTACTAACGACAACAAAAAAACGAACCAACTAATTTTTGCGAAATTTCGCAAAAAACGGAAACGAGCCGAAACGGACTGCCTCCGACACACGACAACTCGAAAACGTCATTTTCCCTAGTCGTGCCGATCTCTAATCAGTACTAGTTTGAGTTCTCTTTTTTTACAAAAGGGTGATTTGTGAGAAACAGAAATGCCTCAGGTTGCCTTGTATTTTACATCAGGTGATATACAAAAGCAGCATAGGGTGGTGGACAAATATGTTGTAAACTTTGGGGAGACTAACTCCCTGAACATTTTTCAGTTTTTAGACTAAATTGGAATGTTTGCTTTCTCATATATTTCTTTGCTGGCAGTTGAAAACTAAAGTGGCCAGTATGTTTGGTGAAACCTAATATCCTCATAAATGACTTGGACTACATTGGAATCATGAGGTATCGTCATGCCATGTTAAAGGGTCTTGTATCCAACCACATAGAATGACAGTGAGATACAAGACATACCTGTAGGAGAGAATTCAGTCACAAAAGCTGCTGGCGTTAGCAGGACAGGATGTTTGATCAGCCTTGAAGCTTCTTCATTCATTTTCCAGCTGTAAAATGTGTGCAGTTTTTTAACTGTCCTCTCTTGCTATCTCAGCTAGCATGGGAGAAAGGAACAATATGACTCTTGGAAAGAAAGCAGCTGGTACATCTCCAGCACAGTCTGCTTCAGTACCACATTCCCTCTCAAAGACGGGTGATAGCCTGAGCCAGCACTTGTTTGAAGTAGTCTTCCCCCATGCAGTGCTGCAGAGCTACAAGAGCAGCAGGCAGGAATCCTCAAGAGGGGACAGTATTCTCATCAAGACATGCTGGAGTCACTGTTCTTTTTTGTTGACATAGTAACTCAGTGTCGGAAGTAAGAAACAAAGCATAATGATATTCATTTTCTAATCACTCCAACAATGTTAAACAAGTATTGACTCAAGTTATGGATGATCCTAATGTAGAAACTGAAAAGACATTTGTGGATTTTATCACATTTTATCTAATTCATTGACTGTCAGTAAAAGTTCTCACGTCTCTTTTTCCATTTCCTGTTGTTCAGAGGAAACCATAAAAATCCACTATGTTTTTTTTTTTTTTGGTATGCCAGATTCTCTGCAAATGTAACTGAATGAAACTAAAAGTATGTATATCTGGAAAATGTGCACAAAACTATCTTAAATCACATAATTTTGCATATAAAAACCCAGCTTCCTTTCAAATGTTACACCTTGAATAGATCAATTTACCGTTTGCTTCTATTTCAGTTTCACAGATGAGTTCCTTGAATTCCCATATTAAGAAAGGGTAATGCTATTCACAAGGAAGATTTGGGGATGACACTTCATCACACCTTGATTCTTTACAACCTTGGTCACTTGCCTTTTCACTTATTTTTCCTTCTAAAGAGAGTTTATTGACTATGATAGTGTCTCTTGTAAGTTTGGGGGGAAAGCATGGGGGAAAAGGGGGCAGAATTTGTTATGAAAACCCATCCAGATTGGACCTTTTCATGTTTTCTGCCCAAATATATTTGTGCCTCTGGCTTTCAAGCTTTTATATTCAAGCTTCTGTTTTCCCAGCTCTAACCATTAGGTGGGAGGTGTTTTTAAAAAACACCCTCCCCCCATCTAGGTTTCTGCTTCCTCAACTAAAGCTGATTACTTTCTGTTGGTGGCTTATGCTTATTCTTTTTTAATATTTGCTGAATGTTTTAATTTCCCTGAGCTCCATGCCCTAACGAACCTTTGACCTCTTATATTAGCAAAAATGAAATAAAAAAGAATACAAGAACTCTCTTTCATATTACCATAAAACCAAACTTCTTTTCATTTGAAGTTGGTTTGCCCCCCCCCCCACGGTCGAAACTAATAACGCGAGACACATTTGTGGGTAAACAAGGGCCAGCTTTATTAAACCAACGAGACTAGACAAACCATAAACCAGGGAAAAACCAGCAAAAGGAGGGGGCCTTCGTAGTGCGGGGATTACTGGGTCCCAAGGAGGGGGGGCTGGTGCCCAGACCCCCCCCTTGCGATCAGGCGTTAGGTAAGTAAGGGCGACCAAGGTGCGCAACAAGAAAATAGGACCGTCAATCCATAACTGAAGCTGATTACCATCCATTCCGGGCATCGGGGTGCCATCACCTGGCTTGTGCCCAGCCCGGCGGAGGCACGCTTACTATTCTTCCCCTCCCCCCACACGCTGTGATCACCTGACCTGCAGGGTATGGAGATTAGGGTTTGGAGCTTCTTGGTGGCTCTTACTCCCTGCCATGTTGATTTTCCCCCCGCACTACCTGCCACCCGTGGCTGACCCCACTGGCCAAAATTGGTGGGGCTTCCCGTCCCCCCCCCCGGTCAGGACGGGATAGGCGAAAAACCCCTCGACCCAGTTTGCAATCTAGGGCCGGGGGGGGGGAATTCCTATCCGGCCCCTACCAGGCGACCATCAAGTTGCTCTGACAGTTGAAAAGCGGTGGGAAGGAGGGATGCCGGTGTCCAAGGTAAAAAGAGGCCGGGCCTGGGCGGGAGCCCGCTTATAAAGCGGGAACTCTCGCGACGTACCCCCGGCCTCACGAGACTTCCAGATCACGTCTCGTGTTAGTTCGGCTGGGGGGGGGGGGCAAACAGGCCCCGCCTCCCTAAGCAGTGGCGGAGCGAGGACTTTGGTTTTGATCCTGATGTACTTACTCCTCGTCGGTTCCGGGTTCTGGAAAAAGATGTTTTAGGAATGAAATAAGTAAATTGAGCCCCCCCCCCCTATAAACACAATTCTCTTTGCTCACAGGAACTTATGGGATTCAATTACACAACAAAATGTTAGATATAGATTAGTACACAAACTTCATCTGGAATAGATACTGTCAAACTGAACAAGGTTTAGTAGACTATTATGATTCGACTGCCTATTTGCTTTTTTCTGTTAGAAAGGGCTTTAAAACTTTTTTAAATAAAACTCACACAACTAAAATATAGCTTCATGAAACTTGTAACTTTATGCTTTAATATAGAGGGACTGCATTAACTTTTGTGCCAATTTCTGCTTTTCTTGTTGTTTATTATTCCAAGGCACCAATGATCTCCAGATTGTACATATAGACATATATGTCTCAAAAGCAATAGAATATTATTCCCCATTATTTGTTATACTGTCATATCTCCAGATCCCCTAGGAAGAAATTCTGGGCCAGTTTGTTATCTGCACTATCAAAAGGGAATGATGTGACAAACATCAGGGTCCTTTTGAGCAATTGTGACAAGTTTATTACAGTCAGAGTAACCCAATTTGTCAAGCAGAACAGAAAGCCAGAGAAATGTATTTCTAAAGGACATAACAATGAAAAATCAGGACAACCAACCTGATTTTATGTATCACGTTTTATTGAAATGCATGGTATGGTTCTATGAAGCTTCCTGTGCATATCACTATCATATTTTATTTGATCTGTTATCGTAACCTCCTTTAGCCAAATAGTGAACTGGGAATTCAATGTAGGAATTCTGATGCATATTCAGAGTCATGCATGAAGCAGATGCATAGCACAGTTGCATAGCTCTTCCTGATGCAGAATACACTGTATTCCCTTTTAAGAATTATTCATGTTGCAAATGCCTTTATGAAACATGGTACTAAAACTATCATGCTCTTTACACAATAATCCAATTACTTTAGTCATCATCCATTTCCTCTTATTAGCTTTTACGGAGTACTTTTTAATGTGTATAGTACTTAACGCTTTTTAAGGCTTCTTTAGTGGAAATTCCCTTGGTGTGTTATAAGATGTCAAGTCTTCCTCTGCTTTGTTCATTATTTCTTTATGTCCTTCATGAAGTAGAAAACAACGCTCCCTTGTGATTTTGAAGTTTTAGCAATCCAGCTCTTTCAGCTTCTTTACCATTTACTTTCTCAATTATATCCATATAATGCTTAGGGCCTTTTCATATCTATAACTACCAGCACTAAGAACCCTCAGAAGCCTCTTCTGTGGTTTTCCTCTAAGTTACAACATCTAAATCATACTTTTTGGTGTTTAGGAGCATATAGTGGATTACTAGGCAGGAGTTTTTCTCAACCCGGTGCCCATGATTCTTTCTGGCTCATTGACCATTTATACATTTTAAAAGAATATTATTTATCTTATTGTTACCTCTGTTATTCTTTGTTTTGTTGTGTGAGCTGCCTTTAAAAATGTCTATTACACAGTGGGACAAAAGTACCATAAATAAATAAAGCTAAGTATAGAAATGCAGTTGTGAGAATGTTTCTGTGGCAGTCTGCTGTGGGCATAAAAATGCAAAAAAGAATGAGAATGAAGAAGAAAGGAAGTTCTAGATGAATCTTCAGACACCTGGTCCATTTACCACAGCGAATATATATATATATCCCTGAAGCAGGCAATTTTCCCCAAGAGATGTTTCAGACTGCTGCTTCCATAGAAACTGGACAGCATGATTAGTGGTGAAGGACTGTGGGAGTTATAATCCAAAATGTCTGGATGGTCTACATTCATTGGCAGCAGCTCTTTGGATTTCAGATCAGCTCTTTTTCAGCACTGACTGATCCAAATACTGAGTGTGGGGTGTTCTGCAAGTCAAACACCTGCTTTACTACTGACCTCTGTGAGTGAAAAGCTGAGATTAAAACAAGCTCATTTCCTGTTGCACACTTGGGAGTTCCATTATGGCATGCCAATGTTCTCCCCACATTGTTTTGGGAATTACGGGAACAGGGCCATTTAAGCTGAATGTAATTTAGCTTCTTAAGAATGTTATAGGTGTTGTTAACTTTTTGTTTTCTTTTGCTGAACCCATTTAAATCCTACGTCAATTCAATTATTTATTGATGGGTTTCTAGAAAACAAAATTGCTGAAAGGTTAAAATGCCCCCTTGGGAGGAATAAAATAATGGTTAAATGGAGCAATTTCTTTGATGTTAATTCAGAAGAGTTTTATTTTCCAGCTTAAACAGAAACGACGACGACGACGACGACGACGACTACTACTACTACTACTACTACTACTACTACTACTACTACTACTACTACTACTACTACTACTACTTACAGAGATCACATTATACCCCTATTAAAACAGCTCCACTGGCTGCCAATCAGCTATCGAGCACAATTCAAGGTGCTGACCTTGACCTACAAAGCACTTATACAGCCTGGGTCCTAGCTACCTCAAAGATTGATTCTCACAGTATAGAGAATTGGCCAAGTTCTCAAGCACCCACGATTCACCTTTCCAATGCCCCTCTTAGGAAGCCCAGCAGGGAGCTATAGGCTCTGGGATGAAGGCTCAGCCTGGTAGCATACATATCAATAGAATAAGGGATTTATTCCAGACATTATGGTGCCTTCTGAAAGGGGAAAGCATTAAGGGCAAAAAAAATGTCCCATTTTTATAGGAGAGCCAATGAGTTTGCCTTCTTCACATTTTTAGCCAATTAGATGTAGGACCCAAATCCTATGTAAATATTATCCAATATTATCCTTTTGCCAGAGAAAATCCAAGGAAAATCCACAAGGTAACAATATGACCATAATTTAGTAAACTTGATTTGAGATAAGTTTACATCCCATCTTTCTTCTAGTGAATGACAGCAGTGGTTCTCAAACTTGGATTCCCAGATGTTCTTGCACTATAGCTCTCAAAAATCTGGTTAGCATAACTAGTAGTGAAGGCTTCTGGGAGACCTAGTTCAAGAACATCTGGTATCCTCCACACTTTATCATAACATTCCTGGAAGTGTATCAGGCTGGGAAGCAGTAACGAATCCAGATCACTCTGTGGGAGGAAAATCTGGTTTCCCAAGTTGCAGTCCAATATTTGACAAACTGGACAAGACTTGTTCTACAGTACCTTTGACACTGGCTTATCTATATTATTTGATTTATAAATAATGCAACAAGCATTAGGGCAGCAGTATAATACATTTCTGACATCCATGTAGCTGCTTTTCTAGATGATTAAAATGCCATCTCATGAGAGAAACATCCTCCCATTTCCTCCTATTTAATGGAAGTGCAAGAAACCCTCCTTCTTCTACTCATTACATTATATACCAGATAGACTTGCTTTTATAATGTTCCCTTCACAAACATAGCTTACTCCTTAATGCAGTTGTTGCAAGATTATGAGGCATATCTTTTCCAGTGCTGATTGCTTGGGAAACTCCTGTGCGTAGGAGTTTAAGTAGCAGTTGTTGAGTCCTGTGTAACTTCACAGTGGTGTTGAAAATGTGAGGAAAGGACAACATATCTAAATGCAAGTCTAACATCATCATCATCATCATCATCATCATCATCATCATCATCATCATCATCATCATCATCATCATCATCAATATTTACTCCCAAGGAAAAAAGACAGAAGATCCTAAATGACAAGTAACAAAATGAAATCCAAAAGAGGCAGCAAAGTATCTGTCATTAGCAATATATCTGTTGTATATTGGAGGTGTCAGGTTTATTAATTTCTTTAAAATAATCTCTGAGATTTCTTAACTCCCTGAATTACTAATCATTAACACAGTCTCCTGCCAATGTCAATCATACTCCCAGCCATACTACTGTGTACCTGCTGGATGCTGATCATCATCATCATCCTCATCATCATCATCATCATCATCATCATCATCATCATCATCATCATCATCATCATCATCATCATCATCATCATCAAATTATCACACAGCAAACAAGATAACTATGCTGTATTTTGTATTACAAATCACTAGTTGAACTATCATCATCATCATCATCATCATCATCATCATCATCATCATCATCATCCTTGACTTACTTACTTTTGTAACTTTATTACAAAAAGAACGTTGCTACCAATTGTTACTTACCCTGATATACTGAGGGAAGACAACAGCAGAACCGCTAACATTAAAATGTCTGTTATAATACATTGAAAGTATAAACACTTTCATTGGCGTTCAGTGCTGATCTGTATTGCTAGCTAGATGGATTGGATTTATAATATTTAGTGTAGAATATATCCTGCTACATTGGAGTTCCAAGGTAAATAAATATTGATTGCACGTTTTTAAAATAATTTTGAGTGCATATTTTTTTAAAAAACATGCACTCACAAATTACTTACATTTGGGGACACCAAAGTAGCAGCAGTACCATCAGAAAGTGATTTTAGGGAATCCCCTGAAATTTGGAAACATTTGGGGGTAAGAGGGCTGAGTTATGAAGCTCCAAAGAGGGTGCCCCTAAACCTTCTCATTTGAATCATATGGGAAGCAGAGGCACCACTATCATTCACCCGATCAGGACTTGCCCTCTGCCCCCTTCCCCAAGCTGTCTAAGCACCTAATTTTACACCACCACCACCACCACCACCACCACCACCCCAAAAAGGTATAAGTATAAGCCAGGGGCATTTTTTCCAGCCAAAAATAAGGGCTGAAAAACTAGGCTTATACTTGAGTATATACAGGATATATATTCACCACCACCACCACCTTAGAACTGCAGAGCTGGAAGATACCTATGGATAACCAGCCACAGTTATGTAGGCATAATGGGGAAACTACCTCATACCTAAATCACTGAGCTATCCATCAGTCCAGATCATCTGGAGCTGCTAGCATCCTTTCCTCTGTTATATATTTTGAGGGGCATAGAATGCACTAACATAGGAATGTGCATATAATTTAAAATGTGAACAGCACATTTTTCCTTAAAGAGAAATCTTACTTACTTACTTACTTACTTACTTACTTACTTACTTACTTACTTACTTACTTACTTACTTACTTACTTACTATTAGATTTATATACAGCCCATCTGGCATGACTGCCACTCTGGGTAAATAAGCAATATATAATAGGATAAAAAAAACGTAAGATCATAATTACATAAAAATAAAATTAACTCAAACAATGTAGATCATAAAACTCAAAGTACAAAGTAAGCTAAAAACAGCCAGGGCGGGAGAATGCAGTGTGAACAGCTCAGTGAGAAAA
Organism: Phrynocephalus guinanensis; assembly: GCA_037367245.1. Taxonomy (NCBI): domain Eukaryota; kingdom Metazoa; phylum Chordata; class Lepidosauria; order Squamata; family Agamidae; genus Phrynocephalus; species Phrynocephalus guinanensis. Next base: position 17,431,751 of record CM074736.1, read on the forward strand.
GTTACTTTTCCTATGTGAAAATTTACCTGATGAGAATTTCAGTCATTATTTTTCAAAAAGAAAAAAGAACATGAAAAGTAAAAGAAAATCCTTTTGAAAATGGAAGCCAAATGAGGAGAATTTCAGAGAAAAATCTTATGGATATGGTGCAGGATACTTATCCTATCATTGCTTATAAGGCATCTGGTAATGTATGCCTCATTTATGATGTGACCATCTCTGTAGTGGCCAGCCAGCTTTCCGCACTTCAGTTGAAGCTTAGTGAACGCGGACAAGGTAGCACCTCCCACAGGACTTTCCAGATTGGGAAGTGTGGGCAGTCAAGTCAGGGTGGTTGTAACATGATAAAGAGGGATGTAATGGAAAGCATCTTCAACTCCAGCAACAACAAAGTCAGTGCCCTTGAATCTCTTGCTGTGTCATGGCAAGGCAAAATAACTCACCCAAAGCCCAGAGAATGTGGCAGAAAAATCAAAACCTCTGTCATGTGAAACTGGAGGACATGTCAGCTGAGCACTAACTTCACCTCCTTCTGTGAGATAGGCAAAATACAGTGGTACCTCAATATACGAATTTAATCCCTTCTGAATGCATGCTCTTAAGTCGAACTACTCTTAAATCGGGGTACCTATCTAAAAAAAATGAAAAAATAAATTTAAAAAAATGAAAAAAATATTTGTAAGTCGAGCAGACCATATCTAAAATTTGTACGGCAGCAGTTAAAATGCCAATGGTTCTCCGCTCTTAAGTCGAATTGCTCTTAAGTCAAGCTGCTCTTAAGTCATGGTACCACTGTACACTCTCTGTCATGCTTTCTACAAGACATACAGGGTGCAGTCATGATTATAAGCATCTTCAGAACGAGTGACAATGTGTAACTATAGTATTTTTTAAAATACAGTAGTCCCCTGCCATATCGTGGTTCATCATCCACGGTACCAGTATACCACAGATTTTTGAAGCAACCCCCCCCCACTGCACCAAGCTGAACTGACCTGCGGGGAGAGGGCTGCTGCCCACTCATGTGGAAGACAGGACACTTGCCAGGTGCCTCTTTCACCTTCCTCCACCTTGCCAACCTGCATTAGTGCCAGCTCCTTGAGTTTAGCAAGGGGCAGGGCTGGGGAAGGCAAACGCAGGAGCTAAGGCTCCTCGGAACACCCGGAGTTTGCACAGACCCGGTGCCTTGCAAACCTTCCTCCAGCCAAGCTAAAAGACTGCATGCTGGATCCTTGAGTTTAGCAAGGGACAGGGCTGGGGAAGGCAAATGCAGGAACTAAAACGCCTCGGAAGACCCGGAGTTTGCACAGACCCGGTGCCGTGCAAACCTTCAATTTAGCAAGGGGGAGGGCTGGAGAACACAAAGACTGAGTGCTTCCGCTGCTCCCCTGAAGACACGGGCTGCTCCTTTAGCATGGTGTGGGGAAAGGTTTGGCAAGTGCCGGATCTGTGCAAACTCCAGATCTTCAGAGCAGCCTTAGCTCCTGCCTTTGCCTTCCCCAACCCTCCCCCTTGCTAAACTGAAGGACCCAGCATGGGCTCTTTTAGATTGGCTGGATTAAGGTTTGCAAAGGCAGCATGTTTTCAAGCAGAAGCGCCCTGTCTTCACACCTGCCCGTCAGTTCAGTTAATTGAGGTGTGTGTGTGTGTGGGGGGGAGTTATTGTGCCCTAGAGTAAGCACCCTGTGTGTGGCGTCTTGGGGTGGGGAGGCAGGAGTCCCCATGGGTCAGTTTGCCATATCGCGGATTTTCCTTTATCGCGGTTGGTTAGGGAACCCAACTACCGTGATGCATGAGGGACTGCTGTATTACATTTGAGAGGCCCTGGGGAAGAGGTGAAATCCTGAAGAATAGCAATTAATAACAAACCAAAATTTCCCAGATATTTCCAGAGATTTTTTTTCTTTTCCCTCAGTCATAGAAATAGAAGGCTGCTCTTCAGAATCAAATGTTTCACTGAAATTTTGGGAATGGATGTCTCCCCTTCAATCCCTCCCATCAAATGTCCTGGCACAATGGAGTTTATTTCATTTGTTGGCACTTGGAATGGCAATATGAATATACATTGGTTTAGGGGGAAAAGAATCAAATTGTGCTGCATTTAACAAAAGCCCCACCTTTGAGAAAGTGTTGAATAATTTCTCCTTTCCTTTGAGAAATCTGATGAAATTGTTTCCTCACTTTACCTTTATAAAAATAGAATGAATGTATATGCTTTAGAGAATGGAAAGAAATCTGTGGATTAGGCAAAAAGCACAGCTACATGCATGCATGAAGTAGAATAAACAAATGTATTATGCCAAAGGTTATTCCATTCCATCTTCCTTCCATTTCATTAGTCACAATGCTTAAAAAGCTGCAACTACGTTTCTTTGAAGGAATGACAAACAAGTCTTGTAACCCGACATGACCTGACACAAGAGTGAGAAGAAAATGCATGTGAATTTCAGGGAAACACAAATTGAAATTGAACATTTGCTTCACATCTCTGTATCATAGGCATGATGCACATGCTGGGAGCCAAACTGACATGTACCACACATTTTAACACCAATGGAATAGACAAAGATGGATGCAACTGAAAATGGTAGCCTTATATTTAGTTGGTTGCTTCTCCCTTTGCAATATGTAGTAGCATTTTACTTTAAGTTTTACATCTATGACATTGCTAGTTAGTTCTGCAAAGACATACCATAATAGAGAATAAGGGTACAATTTAGTGCACTAGATAGCTGGCTGTGGAGCTAGAGGGTAGAAGATGAATTGAATACAATAAAAGCCAGCCACAGTAGCGTTGGGCAAGTGGCACAGTCCTAGAGCATAACCAGAAGAGAATGGCAAACCACTTCTCTTTATTCTCTACCTAGAATACTCTGAAAAGGATCACAATAAGTTAAAATTCACTTGACAGCACACAATTGTACGTATTGTAAATGCACACTGCGGCTGACATCACAAAATGGGATTAGTAATTAATTAGTGGTAGATACATGCTTCCTGTACCATCAACTGATGCTATTAATTTAATAGGATTTAGGTCTACTTACATTTCTCCAGAATGCACATTTTGGATTTTACTGTGCGAGTGCAATAGACAAAGAAGTAATTATTTTTCACAACAGAGAGGAAACAGATTGTTTCTGAAAGCATAACATTAAAATGATACCATCAGTATGTTCATAGTTAATGGACTAGCAATTATCTTGTTCCCTGTCAAAGTCAAAAACTTCTGATGAAAGAGCTTCACCAGGAGGTTGTGAAGAAGCAAATCACCTCTAAATCCCACCTCAACATGGGCAGCAGCTAATTCAATACCAGCTATTAGCCAAGGCAAAGAATACAGTCTCTTCCATCGCTACAGTTCTAAGATTAATATTAGTATTATTGTGCCAACTGGGCTTCAGTATGAATAGTTGCAGGCATAATAGTATCCATTACAATCAGCCATTACCACTGAAATGTGAAAGACAAGAGAAAACCATTACATTTGGTCTTCTAAGTATACATGTCATGGCTGGAAAGAAATATAAAACAGCCCTAAGTCCTTAATAGTCTTTAGATAGCCCAAGATTGCTAAGAATCTCAAGACAGAAAGTTGAGATTAGGAACCTGGAATTCACAAAGCATGTAAGAAGTCATACAGTAAAAGTGATGAGGAGGGTGACCATAAGACTGCGACCATAAGCAGAGTTCAGTTGTCAGAATCCAGACAAAGGCAGATTAATACTAGGCATGCTATGTTTTACTTGAGCAGGAATGGTGCACAGACCGATTATGGGATTGTGATCTTAGTAATAAAATATGTAAGTACAGAAATTGTAAATATTGTTCCATATTCAACCCATATAAAACTGAAAGCAAACCCAAAAAATATCAACATTTTACAGATATAATAATATTGATACAGATGAAGAAAGTGTGGGACTATATAAAGAGGTCAAAGCAATTATAAAGATTATGGAAACAGCAATACCCAAATTTCATAATTGGAGATTTTAATTAGAGAAGGGCCCAGGTTTAAAATCAAACTGCAAAATTTGTTCAAAATCACAATTTTTCAGTTTATGACAATGACCCCAACATGAATACAAATCTACAATTTTTTAGAGATTGTTCACTCATCAATACAATAACCACTTTTGGGTCCTTTTCAGGGGGACTTGCTAGCTGCAATCTCTATCACTTTCCTGGGAAAACCCAATGTGTGTGTGTATAACCAAAATCCAAACTTCACCAAAGATGGAGGGATTGTAAAGAAGAGTCAGGGAAATCTTCTCCAAATATTTTGTGTCCCTAGGTACTGAAGGAGGAGCATTTTATAGGGTTTTTCAGTAAGACAAACCAATGAATCAAATTGACAGTCAGGAAAAAATCATACATTCATGATTCATAATTTGTCAACACTGATACATTACAAATTATAGTGAACTGCCATTTTTTCCAATTCATGCCCATCTCTAATTTTAAAGCTCATATAAGGAAAAAAGTCTGCAAAGAATTTGTCGGAAATACCAATGGAAACATAAAAGGGATGTTGAAAACAGATTATACAATTTTTGATGAAAATTTTTTTTTATTACCTGCATCACATTTCAATTACGAATCAGGAAATTATATATGTGGAAATCTCCACAGAACACCACTGACAATAAGACCTCAAGAAACCAAAGAGATCATATTCATATCAATCAGAGGTATGGGAACAATGTCAAGTTAGTGAAAATTTGTCCTAGAGGAGACATGAATTTATGTCATATTGTCTTTAACCCTGCAATTTGCTAAAATTTAGTGTTAAAAAAGTAAACCACACACCAACCAACAAAAAAAGGAGATATATATATATATATATATATTTAAAAAACTAAGACATATTGAACATGTTCAAGGAACTATGAGTCAGAAACTCATGTTCATGGTAATCAATAAGAAAATAATTTGGCCAAGAAATAACAGTTAAATCTTCAGTTGAAATCATGAAATACAGAGATCTTGAAATCAGGTTAAATCAACAATGGGAACATAGCTATGGAAGGAAAGATTAAAAATAGCCTAGAACAGTCTTCTTAAAATGTATTATACAAACAAAATTAGCTTTGGGCATCTGCATTTTATGGAGCTATATATTCTCTGTTTAAAATCCTGACCTATAATTAACAGGTTACTACAAAAACAACCAAAAAGAAAAAGAAAAAAAGAAAAAAACCAGAAGCATTGGCAATAGGTAATTATTACACAACACTAAGATTTTCTTGGGTGAGAAGGTGATCAATGAGAAAGTACAAAATTGAATAAAGAACAAAAAAAATAAGACAGATAAAATACAGATTACAATACTTCAGTCATGTAGCACGAAACGAGATCTACCCCTGGTCACAGCTGGTTATTCTAGGTAAAATTAATAGCTGTTGCTAGCCAAACAACTTTTGATTTGGCTTGGAGATTTATTTATTTATTTGTTTGTTTGTTTTTCACACTTGTTATACCACCCCATTTCCCAGCGGGAACTCTGGGTGATTTACACAAAATTAAAAACAGTAGCATCAACTAACAAGGAAAACTGTTATGACAAGAGGCAAAAAAAGCACAATTTCACTGTATTTTCCAAGAAGAGATGAAGTAGACATAGAAAGAGAAATAAAAAGTAGACGTAGCAGACTCTTCTTGAAAAAGAAGGAAACCAGAAACACATTTCAAGCACGATAACACTAGTGCTAGCAGAAAAAGTGCTCTGACTTTTTCATATGTTTCATTTTATGGAAATGTAGCTCGGTGAAGGTTTATACTGTGCTCAAATAATGCAGTTAATGCAATCTCTGTAGATAAGAATGTTGTTTTACCTTGGACTAAAGGGCAATATATCTCACAGAAGAGACCTGTTTACATTTTAAAACATCTGGAAAACTGTGAATGTTTCTGCCTCAATGGTTTTATTTTGTAATTCCATTTCATTGTGCTACATCCAGACCTGCTCTACTGCATTATCACTTAATACTTAACACAGCTGTACGGAGCTTTCATTTCTGATTTTAAAACACTTGAAAGTAGGTCTTTTGGCTGCCATCCAGAACCCTGTGAGGGCAGAGAAGTGCAATTACAGGCTGTGGCAGATGGAGATCTATGCAAACGCTAAAAGCATTCTCCTTCCATAGCAAAGAATCTGAAACACAGCATCCTGGAATTCTTTGAAGAAAGGCCATGTCATACAGTCACAGAAAATTGGATTCCCACAACCAGAATGGCTTCTCTTGGTTATGGAAATAAGTTCAGTTAAAGAGGCTGTGGAGACAAAACTCCATCCATTTATAAGGAGAGAAGAAATGCTGTGGTGAATGGACTCCTATTACAGTCCTTAAACAGGTCCCTACTGATTCTACATGAGTAATTCTGTAAGTGCTTCTTAGTATACCCAGGACCGGCACGTCCATTAAGGCAAACTAGGCAGTTGCCTAGGGTACCAAAATGGACAGGGGGCGCTGCCCAGCCTGCTGCCCCCCGCCACCCCCCGCCGCCCGTCCCCCACTGCCCGTCCCCCCTCCCCACCGTTGCCACCTGACCCCCCCACCGCCGCCACCCAACCCCCTGCCACCACCGCTGCATGACCCCCCCGCCGCCCGACCCCCCCCTGCCGCCACCGCCCAACCCCCCTGCCACCCCCGCCCGACCCCCCACCACCGCCCGACCCCCTGCCACCGCCACCACCACCGCCGCCCAACCCCCCGGCCGCTGCCTGACCCCCCTGCTGCCGCCGCCCCACCCTCCCCCCGACCCTCGCCTAGGGCACGAAAAACCCTAGCGCCAGCCCTGAGTATACCTGACTCTCATTGACACGCATCCTCTGAGAGTCCATAAACACAATTCCAGCAAGTTTTATCTGCACCAGAAAACCTTTTAAAAACCCTAATGGGATTTCATTCTCCATTCAAGACCAAGCAAAATATTTAAATAAAATAATTCATAACAATATTATGTTGCTGTACAAAATTCATGTTACCCCCACCCCCAGTTATTTTGAGTACTGTACTGTAGCTAATCTGAGAGGAAAGAGGCAGTCTCAGGTAGCATGTCAGGTGGCCATACCCTCTACTGAGAAGGTCTAGGTTCTCCAGTCCTGTGAAACTGGCTCCTGTACAACATGAGGAAGGGAATGTAGTAAACTCTTACCAGTTTAATGGAGCATTATGTTTGATGCATAATGCTAGCCTGCTAACTCCCAAATGGTTGTTCCTGGCCGATTCCTAGGAGTTGAGTCATGGCCACTTGACTTCTTTTCTTGTGGGATCAAAACGCTTCACTACTTATCCAAGTAGCTTATTCAGTCTGAGAAACATTGCTGTGAGGCTTCCAAATTATATTTCACCTTGGTTTCACCCTACCCTGCTCTGAATAGGTTTGTTAGATGGATAATGGCCTGGGGTGTGTGAAAGCCTCAGATAGCTTCACCTGGATGATTGAGAATCTCCACATTCCTTGAATATTTTTCTACTCCTTTATTTTTTTCTCAGCAGTGTGTCCTGTGGACTGCAAAAGGCTCCTTTTGGACTGAATTGAGTTCTGGACTGGCTGTTGCCCACCCCTGCCCTTTATGGAGAGCTTCTAAGGCTAACTCTTGGGATCTTAAAGCCAAGAACAAGGTGGGGTCCTCTTTGAGGCCAGAAAGAGATGTTAGGCATGTCTTATAATTAGAACTGACAATGCAATAACAGGACAGAGAGTCAGTTATTATACTTAGGAAATCTTCTTTAGAGGAAGCTAATTTCCATAATCCCAAAGGTGAAATAATATTGTGCTGTACCCCACAGATATTCACATCAGCGAAGAAATTTCCTCTTCCAGTCATAGGATATCATTAAAGGAAAGCAAAGTGGTCTGCTTATATACCACTTCAAGTAGTCTCTGGGTGGTTTACAGTTTTAATTATAGTATGCAGGCTACACATCCCCCCCACACACAAGCTGGGTACTCATTTTACCTACCTTGGAAGGATGGAAGGATGAGTCAACCATAAGCCTGCTAGCTGGGATTGAACTCCAAGTCATGAGCACAGTTTTATCTGCAGTACAGGAATTTAACCACTGTGCCACGAGGCTCTTGAATACTGGTTTCTAGACTAAATTGGGATGCAAAAGCCAATTGGACCAACACTTGGGTATTTTGTAAACACTACATATAGGAGAGCATCCTTCATCCCACCTGAAGACAGCAGGTTGTCTTAAGAAGCACATCCTGACTTGCACAGAACACAGCTTTCCCCTCCACTACTGTGCTGCCACTTCCCAACACATGCTGCTTTGATGCTCACTCTGCCTAACAGCAAGGCTGTCTCTGACAAAACTACCAAAAAAACCCCAACAAATAAAAAGTCTGATCATCATTGTGACTGTCAACAAGTCAATGCTCTCTCTATGGATCTTCCTCCTTGATTTTCACATCCCAGAAGGTCTGAAAGTAAATGACAGAAGAATTAACTTTTAGAAATTAGTTCATGTTTATATTGCAGTAACTACCACTTGGAACGATAGATGTAAATAATGTTTTTATAATATTTCACACTCAAGGACTTCATCTGCAGCTGTTCAATAAACTGCAGTGCCTAAAACCTTTCTCTGCCAACTGTCTGCTTCCTTATACATTCACCCTATATTTGGAGATTGGTTGAAGTTGTATAGTGGTGTTTAAAGTACATCAAGTGACATCATGTTCTCTTTCTTGGAAAGCATATTGATAAATACCTGAAATAGCAATGGACATACTAGTAAATAGAGATGGGCACGACTTGAAAAAAAATTTTTTCGAGTTGTCGTTAGTCGGGCCGGTTCCGTTTTGGCTCGTTTCCGTTTTTCGCGAAAATTTGCAAAAATTAGTCGGTTCGTTTTTTCGTTTTTTCGTTGTCGTTAGTACTGGTTTGGGGAGGGGGTAGCGGGCTCCTGGAGGGCGCTGCAGGAGTCAGCCAGAGCCACAAGTGACGGACTGGCAGACTCTTTGCACCCGCTGTGTCTCACGTACTTGCATGTAGTGCAATGCAAGTAGATCTGGCTTAGGGTTAAGACGGCTTAGCGCAAGCACTAGGGTTAGGCTAGTTACGGGTGAGGTTACGGTGGGTATTGGGGTGCATCTGGGTGCCTCTCTGACCCACTTAGAAGGACAGTGTACTGGCGTATGGGTTAGGCTTAGGGTTCGGGTTTGGGCTACGATTAGTGGGCTGTTTATGCCCGATTGGCACATCCCAGAAGTCTCTGTGGTCAACCTGGCCAAGTGGCCATGCGATTGGTGGAAAATTTGCATGGTCTACTCCCATGGGAGAGCCCATCATTGCAAATGTGCAGGTGTAAAAAAATAAAATAAAATAAAATAAAATAAAAATCAACGGAGACTTTTTTTTTGCAAGAAAAACCCACTGCTGCTACTGTAAAAATTCAAGCATTTAAAATAGCTAATTTTCGCATGTTTCTGTGGTGCTTTGGTGGGGTTTTGGGCAACAATTTCAAAAAAAATATTGTGGTCGCCATTTTGGATCCCCCCCCCCACCGCATGGCAAATGGATGCGCCCTCCCAGCCTGGTACAGTCAGCAAAACCTGGCCATGCGATTGGTGGAATGGCTCCAAAACTTTGCATGGTCCACTCCCATGGGCGAGCCCATCATTGCGAATGCGCAGGTGTAAAAAAATAAAATAAAATAAAATAAAATAAAATAAAATCAACGGAGACTTTTTTTTGCAAGAAAAACCCACTGCTGCTACTGTAAAAATTCAAGCATTTAAAATAGCTAATTTTCGCATGTTTCTGTGGTGCTTTGGTGGGGTTTTGGGCAACAATTTCAAAAAAAATATTGTGGTCGCCATTTTGGATCCCCCCCCACCGCATGGCAAATGGATGCGCCCTCCCAGCCTGGTACAGTCAGCAAAACCTGGCCATGCGATTGGTGGAATGGCTCCAAAACTTTGCATGGTCCACTCCCATGGGCGAGCCCATCATTGCGAATGCGCAGGTGTAAAAAAATAAAATAAAATAAAATAAAATAAAATCAACGGAGACTTTTTTTGCAAGAAAAACCCACTGCTGCTACTGTAAAAATTCAAGCATTTAAATAGCTAATTTTCGCATGTTTCTGTGGTGCTTTGGTGGGGTTTTGGGCAACGATTTCAAAAAAAATATTGTGGTCGCCATTTTGGATCCCCCGCACTGCATAGCAAATGGATGCGCCCTCCCAGCCTGGTACCAGCAGCGCAGCAGTAGCAATAGCCAAGGAGAGGGGGGCGGGGAACCCCCCCCCCCCGCCAAATAAAACACCCTTCTGGCCTGGTAGGTGCCCTCAGACAGTTTTCGCCTACTTTTAGGGCCGGGAATCGGGTTTTTTTTAACTTTTAAAAACTTTTTTTCTGTGCCGCTTGGCATTGCGCGATGCAAGTAACGAGCACGACAAATCAGACCAAATTGTTCGTTCGTCGGTTCGAGCTCGAAGTCTGGAGCAGTGATTCTCGTTACCGTTTCCGTAGAGTAACGGAAACGAGTAACGGAAACGGAAACGGGAATACCGCTAAGTCGTGCCCATCTCTACTAGTAAATTACAGTTCTATGAAAATAGGTTATTCAACCATGACAGTTCATCAGAGTGCTAGAAAACATCTGCTTCCTTTCTGATTAACATGTTCCATTTTTTAGTTACTGGAAATGAGTGATAAGCTTCTCTCTTCTTTATTTACTGCCACTTAGAGATTGGAACCTTATCCACACGTCCTTCAGAGTATGTTCCATTTAAGTAGGTAGAACTTAACTTCTTAGTAGATATGTGTGGAACTGTGCAAGCGTCTAAGTACTTAAGAAATCAAACATCTCTACATTTTCCCTGGTTGGAAGGATGTAAACAAAAAGTTAATGTAGGGAGGGGGAATTTCAGCACTATAGTAAAACAAAGAAAACAATATATTTTGAATTTGGTTGCCTCCATAGTGTCAAGTAGATGAAGAAGACACTGACTTTCAGATAAAAGGAGCTGGGGATCAAAAGACTGCAGGAAGAAGGCCCTACTCTCTTTGAAGAAATCAAAACTTTATTGATCAGCTAATGGGTTCTGAGCATACAAGAGATCTTGGTTTGCTTGTGGACAATGAAAGTGTCAGCCCAGTGTGTGGCAGCAGTGAATAAGGCCAAGTTCATGCTAGGGATCTTTAAAAGTGAATTGAAAATAAAACATCCAATATTATAATGCCATCGTACAAAACAATGATAAGGCCATGCTTGGAGTACTGGGTACATTTCTGGTTGGAGCATCTCAGAAAATGTATCGTGGAACTGGAAAAGGTGCAGAAGAGAGGGACTAAAATGATTACTGGTCTATATGAGAAAAGGCTATAGTGTTTGGGGCTCTTTAGTCTGGAAAAGGGACACATTTTGTTATTTATTTATATTTATTTATATGTTAGAGACATACAGAATTATGCAGATTATGGATAAAGTGGATCCTCTTTCAGCACCTCACCCAACTCTTCCTCCTTCTCTATAGCACTTTCTCCTTCCCAACCTCTCCAAGCTATCTCTGATCATTCCCTGAGTCCCTCATTCTCCTTGTCTTTCTCTTTGTTTTTATGGGCGTTAATGACAGGGTATTCTCTGAGGGCTTTGCTGTAACCTCCTTTACCTCAGCCCCTTGAGAAGAGGGTGGCACACCATAATTTATATCATCTTTCTTACAGTAGATTGCATACTCTGATGGGGATACATGTTATCTCCAGGCTTAAAATGAAGGCAATTTTAAGTGCCAGAGGCAGGGGAGTGGCATCTGGAGGCAGGGTACCGTATCTAGTTTCTCGTAGGCCACTGTGAGATACAAGAAGCTGAACTAGATGGGCTCTTCTTATGTTCTTATGTTCTTTGAAGACTAATTTTCTTTCTGACCTGTTCACAATTTCTGCTTCTTTTGCTTATTCTTTGTCAGATGTATGGCACATTGATGCAAAATATGTGAAATTCCAAAAGCTTCACATACTTTTCTTGCAACTCTATACATAGAGAAGAGAGATTAAATATGTTGGTTTATAAATGTCACCGGGAATTGTCAGTTTTAATCCCTGGGATTACAACATTCCAGGCCTAGAAAATCTCCAGCAATACTAAAAATTGCCTCTTGTGAAATTTGGAAAACAGTAGACCTACGTACATTGGCACTGATCAAATGTGCATTCTGGCATGTTCATAGCCTTGGACTCTCCCCATGCATATTCTGGATGACCTTTTTGGGAGTTTTTCCCTATAGGTGGACCTTGAGTGCATTTATTTAGCTGTGTGACTATTCTTGTAGGTTTGAGCAAATGCAAAGGTAGGTTCTGTTGCAGTAACTGCCCTATCCCTTTTAGGGGATGGATAAGATTCAGGATTTGAGTACGAGTCCAGAGGTCCAGACCCTGTTTTATCAGACCATGACATACACATTCTCAAATTTCCTTCCAGACAGGGGCACGACCAGAAAAAATGATGTTTCGAGTTTTCGTTTGTCGGAACAGATCCTTTTTGCGTTGTTTCCATTTGTCGCAAAATTTTTCAAAAATTTGTCGTTTCCGTTTGTCGTTTGTCGTTTCCACCGCAATTTAGCGCGATTTGACTTCCCAGAGCATAGGGGCGTCCCATAATCAGGGAGGGCGCTAGGTGTTTTTGCATCCTAGGCGGCGGGTGGGGTGGGGGCGGGTGGCGCGGGGGGAGGTGCGGGCGGGCGGCGGTGGTGGGGGGCCATGGGTGGCCAGCGGCCGTGGGCAGGTGGCGGCGCGGGCCGCAGGTGGGTGGTGGCGCGGGCGGACGGGTGAGTGGGCAGTTAGGATATCACTTAAGATAGAGGTTCTGTTCTTGGCTTGCACCCCAAATGTGTGTGTGTGCAAGCAAATTGAAGTTGGGAAAATAGAAAATAAATGGTAGTATATAATATATATTTAAAATAAACTCACACCTCCCATTCCCAGTCGAACCTCCCCCTTTATCCAATATCAGAAAAAAATCCTCACAAACTGCCAGAGAAGAAATAAAGAATAAACTGCTATTCCCTTCAGCAGACAAAGCTGCAGGGAATCAAAGAAATTATTTTCTAAATTCAATTCCCTCCCTGCCTGCCTAACTTAAATCCTAAAGCCTTCAGCCTCCCTCCTCAATCTCGATCAGATCACACCAGCACCAGCAGCCAGCCCTCCTCCTTCAACCACATCCATACCCCGACCCGACTGCGATTTCTGGAAGGTGCCTCGGCTTTTTATGCCCTCCGAGACATCCAGAAGTGTCAGCCAAAAACCTGGCGATGCCATTGGTGGAATGGTTCAAAAAATTGCATGGTCCCATCCCATGCCCAGCCCAAATGGGCAGATCTAAAAAAATAAAAAATAAAATAAAATAAAATCAATATGACGTTTTATTGCTATAAAAAACCCACTGCTGCTACTATAAAAATTCAGGCATTTAAAATATATAAATTTCACATGTTTCTGTGGTGATTTGGTCTGTTTTTTGACCACGATTTCAAAAGAAAAATTGTGGTCGCCATTTTGGATCCCCCCCCACCGCATGGCATGCAGCGAGACAGACAACGAGGATGACCCCCCCAGCCTGGTGCAAGCAGCCCAGGACAGGAGAAAAGGGGGGGGAAAGGCTGGGGACCCGCAAAAAATCACCCCTCTGGTAGGTGGCAAAGCCTCAGGCAGGCATATTTTCGCCTGCTTTTTTGGATGGGAGTCGGGTTTTTTTAAAAAAAACTTTTAAAAACTTTTTCTGTGCTTCACATTGCGCGATCGCCGCGATGCCACAAACGGAAACGAAAAACCCGACCAAATTTTTCTTTTTTCGGTTCGAGTTCGAGTTCTGACGGCTTAATTATCGTTACCGTTTCCGTTACGTAACGGAAACGATAACCGAAAATGGAAACGACAATTTTGCCGAGTCGTGCCTATGTCTATTTCCTTCTATGAAAATTGTAAATGGATGTTTTATTAAATGTCAAATACTTAACCAGCCAAAGCAACACAGAAGATTTCTCTCTTTGTAGCATGATTCAAGGACTTTGCTGCTTTGTTTGGCCTATATAAACCAGAGCTTGGATGTATCTCCCTCCCCCCCTCTCTCTCTCTCTGTGTGTGTGTGTGTGTGTGTGTGTGTGTGTGTGTGTGTGTGTGTGTGTGTGTGTGTGTGTGTGTGTGTGTTGTCAGGTTAGAACTTACTTATAGCAACCCTAATCAGGTCTCAAGGATATTTAAGGAGTGGCTTTACCAGTTCCATGCTACCCATGAGTTTTCATGCTCAAGTGGGTATTTGAACCCTGTTTTCCAGATACCTAGTCCATCAGTCTATCCACTATGCCACACTAGGAATCCTTGAATGGAACTAGTTTGTTGCAATTAATTCATTTTTTTTCAATAGCAAAGGTGTAACAACAGCACAGGACAATTATTCATTACTGAGGAATAATGTGTCTCTTTTTGCGTCTAGTTGTGTGGTTAGAAGATGAAAATGAGAAGAATAGGATGAAAGTGTATTTTGTTGCACCACCAGCCATTGGCATATAGCAGTAAGTTATATTTCTGAATAAGTTTGAAAAATAAGAAAGTATAGAATTATGGCAGTTTTAATTGTCATTTTAACAGATACATTGGAATTATAATAGTAACTAATTAGTCTTCAAGTAATGTTCCATCTCTGAAGTAACTGTCAGGGTGAACAAGATTCTATGAAGTTCAGTAGGGTCTGTTTGGAAGGAAGGAAGGAAGGAAGGAAGGAAGGAAAACTATCACTTCACTTAAGATAATACATCACATCACTATGTCAAATACTCACAAAACTATCCTTGAGCCCCTTCCCTGGGAGAAAGGTGGGATATAAGTAATGCACATGAATAAATACGCTGTTGATAATTTCCAGAGATTTATCAGCAATTGTATCCCTCCTCTTGTATTCTTAAAAGGGGCAATTGCTATTTACTCCCAAGGAAAAAAGACAGAAGATCCTAAATGACAAGTAACAAAATAAAATCCAAAAGAGGCAGCAACGTATCTGTCATTAGCAATATATCTGTTGTATATTGGAGGTGTCAGGTTTATTAATTTCTTTAAAATAGTATCTGAGATTGCTTAACTCCCTGAATTACTAATCATTAACACAGTGTCCTGCCAATGTCAATCATACTCCCAGCCATACTACTGTGTACCTGCTGGATGCTGATAATCATGTGGCCTTGGCAGCCAACCAGATGCAAAGCACATTGACAGTCGAATCGACTGAGTGGAGTATGCCAGGTAAGATTAGCATTCACTCAGCTCCTTCAGATCAATGATGCTCACTTAAGCAGTGCCTACCTACCTTGTATCACTCAATGACATCAATGATGGGAGGATTCATAACGCTATGTTCTGGCTAAGTGCCTGAGGGAAAAGCAGGGTGTGTGCACATGGAGGAATATGTTGAAGGGGCAAACTACAACTACCTGATCAAGTAGACATCGCCATTGGAACCTTGTGGCATTAGAAGCCTCCACTTGGCTTGATAAGGTGTGTTTTACAGTGTTAGGTACACTTAGGGCGTTTATACATGACCCCTAAACTCCGGGGCAAATGGCTCCCAGCTCCGGAGCTTAAAAACGTTTACCCACCAGCTCCGGAGTTTACAGGAAATTAGGTGCAACCACGCCCACTTTAGCGCATCCCAGCGCATCTTTCAAGTACCTGCTCTTCCGTCCTGAAAATTCCTTGATGCGGTGTAAAGATAGTGAGTGCGGGGCTCTCCTCCCTTCTGTTTGTTGTTTTTTTGGCTCCCGCCCCTTTAAGAGCTACTTTTACAGAGACAGGAATCTTGCTGGCAAGAGCGAGAGCCAGAAGGAGAGCCAGAACGGAGGTGAGGCATTATCTTTTCTTCCTTTTTTTTTTTCTCCCTCCCCTCACGCAGCCAGCAGCTAGGAAGTGCGGAGGGGTGGGGAAGCAGGAAGAGCGATGAACCCCTAAGATCTCTGGTCCGAATTTAAGTGGCCAGCAGATCTTAGGGGTCATGTAAAAGCATCCTTAGTTTTGATGTAAGGTATGTAATTGTGACCAAATCCTCTGTACTGTCTTAAGTAGTGTGAATCTAGTTAGTAGCTCTCCAAAGCCTGGGGTGTGACTGGGTCTTCTCAAAATTGAGTCATGCCTTAAACCAGGGGTGGCAAACACGAGGCTCTCGAGCCGCATGTGGCTCCCAGCCAAAATGAATGCGGCTCTTTGCCTCTTATCATTATTTTGTATACTGTGGCTCTTTGCCAACTTTGGATTTTGTTATGCTGCTTCTGAGGAGGGACCTCTGAGGAGAGATCTCCGAGCGCGTAGTCCCGCCCTCAGGCTGCGTCATCACGTCTCCCATCCCCCGGAAACAACTGCACGGGCCAGAGAGAGGGGGGAACCGTGTGTCACATGTTGTGTCACATCTTGCCGTTAGTTCTTAGTGTGGAGGACGCAGCACACCCTCACCATCACTGCAGGATTTTTACCCTCACTCAAAATGGCAAAATGCAAAGCTAAATGAAAATATGAAGATGAACACAGGACATTTTTGGAAGAATGGGAAGATGCTTTCTTCTTTATTGAACAGAATGGGAAAGCGCTGTGTTTAATATGCAATATTATGATATCACATTTCAAGGCTTCAAATCTTCAGCGTCATTTTAGAACTCTCCATGCTAATATTGACAAGGAATTACCCAAAGGTACTGAACTACGCAAGCAAAAATTGAGCACCTTGAAAAGCCAGGTAAAAAGACAGTCTCAAATGTTTCAGCAATTAACCAAGCATGGAGAAACTGTGACCCTTACATCCTATAAAGTGGTGTGGAACATTGCCCGTGCTAAAAAACCATACAATGAGGGGGAGTTTCTAAAACAGTGTTTTGCGGATGTAATTGAAACCTTGGCTCCAGACAATAAAAAACTCAAAGATTCCATCAATGATCTCCAGCTGTCACGGCACACAGTTGAAACCAGAATAGCAGACATAAATAATGTGATTGAGTCATATCTACATGCAGACTTGAACGCATGTGCTTATTTTAGTGTTGCATTAGACAAGTCATGCTACATACAAGACAAGCCACAGTTGGCAATATTTGCGTGAATGGTTTCTGAGGACTGCGTGATTAAAGAAGAGCTTCTCGACATTGTTGCATTAAAAGACAGAACTCGCGGTACTGACATAAAAGAGGCAATGACTGCCATTTTTAAAAAAGTGAATATGTCTTTTGAAAAACTCACCGCAACAGTCACGGATGGAGCACCGTCGATGATTGGCTCAGTAAATGGACTTGTGGGTTTTTGTAAAGGTGATGACGCCTTTCCTGAATTTTGGAACTTCCACTGCATCATCCATCGTGAGCAACTTGTGTCCAAAACACTGAATTTAGACCACGTTATGAAGCCTGTGATGGAGATTGTGAACTACATCTGTACGCACACCCTTAATCACCGGCAATTCAGAACTTGACGCAGACTTGCCCAGTGACCTGCCACTGCACAGCGCAGTGAGATGGCTCTCAAGAGGCAAAGTAGTTTCATGCTTTTTTGAGCTTTTGGAAACAGTAAAATTGTTTATGGCAGAGAAGAACAAAACGTATCCTCTGCTTTCAGACCCCGAGTGGCTTATGGATTTGGCATTTTTAGTGGACATGCTTTCACACTTGGATAAACTAAACATGGACCTGCAGGGGAAATTAAAAACTCTTCCTGAGCTGACACAAAGTGTATTCTCCTTTGTAAACAAGTTGAAGGTTTTTAAAGCACACATTCAAAACAGCAATCTATCCCATTTTCCTTCTTTGCGCAGCACCCTGCAGAAGACCGGTGTTAAAACAGATATAGCTGGATACGTGAAACAACTTACACAACTGCAAGAGAAGTTTACTTTCCGGTTTGAGGACTTGGACCAAAAAAGACCACAGATCACTTTTCTCATCGACCCGTTTAATGCTGAAACCGACTGCCTGAAAACCCCACTTGTTACTGATGAGGCAGCGAGTGAACTAGAAATGATTGAGCTACACGAGGACAATAGACTGAAATCTCTTTTGAAGGAAGGCCATGTTACATTTTGGAGAGCTGTGCCAACTGAAAAATACCTGTGTGTAAAAAGAGCCGCTCTCAAGCTGCTGTCTATGTTCTTGTCAACATACGTCTGTGAGAAGCTGTTTTCTACTTAGAAACACGTGAAATCAAAGCACCGGTCCATTCTGACTGACACTCATGTAAAGGAACTGCTCTGAGTGGCTACAACTGAATACAAACCTGATTTGCAGAAGATTACTGAAAACAAAAGATGCCAGAAATCCCACTGAGATTATCATCCCATCACTCCAACAAGGTAACAAAAAACACCTGACTGAGCATGTTATATTATGTGTTTAATATATTATTGTTAAAATTATATGCTTTTGTGTGAGTGTTTGTCTGTTTTGTCAGGTCACTGCGTGGTGTGGCTCTCTGACTCTCACAGTTTAAAATTTTTGCTCTTTTTGTCGAACTTGTTCGCCACCCCGCCTTAAACCAACAATTCTCAACTTCTTTTTAACCCCATTGACATAAAGACAACATGATGGTGGGGTACAAACAATTGTTTAGAATCTGTTGCCCCTTTCAAATGTGCCAGGGGTCCCTAGTGGGCCATGTGGCCCTTCTTGAGAATGTCTGTGCTTAAAAAAGCAATGAAAATTTGAGTAAACAAGGGACTGCAAGAGATTCTGGAGACTGAACCTGCATCTTTCTCATATAAACACTTTAGACTGCTGACTTATGTGTAATAAATCCAAAGCAAAAGGGGCCACCTGGGACATTTTTGCATCTAATGGAGGTTTGATTGATTTTCCCCCTCCTTTTTTTTCCTGCCACCATCATATGTTTTATATCTTTATCTTATGTTTTCATTGATTTTAATGTCCGTATTGATTGGTCTTTGTTTTATGTATGTTTTGTTTAGCTGATTTGTATGGACTTCTTTTGTTGTGAACTGCCCAGAGATCTACTAGAAATTTGAGTGGTATACAAATATAAATAAATAAATAAATAAATAAATAAATAAATAAATAAATAAATAAATTTGTTGCCAGTGGCCAGAACACGATTATCCCATTCCACATTTAGAAATGTGGACAGTAAGATGTGAGTAGTAATTGGCAGTAAGAAAATAGTTAATTTAGGGGACCTAAGACAGTCCATGTGGTATAGATGCCTTTGCCTTCAGATAGCAGGGGACTACCGAAGCTTCCCAGAATATGTCAACTAAAGTTTTTAACACTCTCTGCCTAATGGCAAGTTTGGCCTTGATTGTTCATGCCAAAGTACAGCTGGTCAGAGTGTGATTTTCGGACTTAGAATGGAAACTCTTGCATATTGTCCTGGCAGTAAATCCCACTGAACAGTGTGCGGCTTGCTTTTGAGTCAGGAGGTTTGCACTGTTATTAATGTGTTACAATGTAGAGAACAATAGCAATGGAACATTGCCATTTTAACACCCCTTGGCTTTCTCTTTTCTTAAGATGCTGAAGCCAATGTATGCACCTACTATGTCTTTCTAGGCAGCTTGGCAGCTTGCTGGGAAAACATTGCTTATGTTGTTCATGCCTGGGTACAATGCAATAGAGGTAATTGCACTCTATTAAATTGGTAGACAGGTTGCATTAATATTACAGAGCATGTTATTGTCAATGCCTATGGAAAAGTTGCTGAATGGTGATATCAAGAGATGTTTGCTTGCCTTATAACATTGTTCTATCACTAATGATGTTTTATGCTAAAACATGCCCTAGTTTAACCTCCAGTTCTTCACAGAATTTAGAAAAGCTAATTTGGAGACGGTGAGGACCCACAATCTCCCAGTGTTCATAGCACCTGGCTTTTTGATATTCTCATTCTTCATGAGGAGTGCATGTAATAATTTGAAGGAGAGGCAAATTATAACTTGTCAGAGCCTAAATCCATATTTTTTTTATTCAGATGAGGTATCCCAGTACATGAGCTAGCCACCCCATATTAGGAGGGAAGGGGAGAAAGAGACTTGTAACTTTTCAACAAGACAGGGTCAGAAAAAAATATTGTACTTCATCACATCCAGCAGTTCATACACTATGACCTGGACTCCCCAGAAATGGATAGACAGTTACTATAGTGGTAGAAGCAGCCACTTGCACAATCCCCTTTATTTGGCAAAGAAAAATTATGGAAACTACCTCAGACTAAATATGATTAGCCATTAAAAAGTCTGTGCTCAAACAACATCCAGTTAATCAGACCTGATCCAACCTGGGACTGAGGCATTTGTCTCCCTTCACTGAAGCTGTAGTCATTTCCACATCCCTACCTGTTGGATATATATTGGTAGGTAGCTTGATTTTTCAAAATATCCCAGTAATGGCTTATAAATGTGTGATTGGAATTGATGTTAATGTGGAATCTCCATCAAACAGGAGAGTTAGAAATCCACTGTATCTCAGAACAGGTCAATGCACCTATTGAAAACTCCCAGGGATAGAAATTACAAATAATCAATATTAACCTATGAATACTACCAATCTGGAGGAAGCAAGCAATCGGATATGAGGTACACATACCCCTGGCAGGGAATTTCACCTGCACTTGACAACAATGGCTTGTTAATGGGAAAATCTTTTTTAGGTCAGCTTTACATTAGTTTTTTTTTCTTAAATAAGTATTATGAATGTCAGATGGATTTTTAAGCCATTCTTCTGTTCTTTTTGCAATTGTCCTTATCCAATGGCAATATATATTTTCTCAGAGTGAAAGTACTACCATCCCAGGGCAGGAATTTCGTCTTGCAGAGAATGACAGCCTGAATTTCAAAATATAGTGGTTTAGCTTGCCATTTCCAATGTGAAGTGCTTTTATGTGTAACTCTGGCTCCCAAGTCCACAAGAACTACAAATTCCCATACTCATCCTAGGAAGAAGTTCTACCTCTGTTTGTAAAATTACTGCTAAGTCTGAAGCCTAAAATCCCTCCTCAATAACTTGAGGAATCCATGTTTTTTGTGAAGAAATATTGTCCTTCTATTCTCCCTTTCAGTTGTAACTCTATAGACTTCAGCTAGATCCTTTCCTCTTAGCCCTGAAAAATGTCTCTGTTTCTTCAATATTTTCAGTCTTTGCCAGTTTCTCTTCAAGAAGGTTCAGGGGGTCATCAGGAAAAAAGGTGATCTTTGGCAACCTTGATCTATATTTCCTGAAAATTGGCATCTTTCTTATTCTTTGCACTGCTTCTTTAGGGTGTCTGGGTTTCTCTTAGGGAAAAATGTCCGTGTTCTCCAAAGTTTTGAACCTGAATCCATCCTGAATCGAGCCTTCTAAAACATATTCAGCCTTTGCAATGACAGTCTTTTTGTATATGCATCTTTGAGTTAAACTTTTCATATTGTGAATAGAGATGGGCACGAAACAATTTTTTTGTTTCGTTTTTCATTTTTCATTGTGTTCCCTAACAAAATGAAAAATGAACTGCCCCTTTAAAGAAAAATGGAATAAAAGGAAATGAAAATTGTTGGTTTCTTCCATTTCATTTTTCATTTTCCCATAGGAATTCATTGAAGCAATGCATTCCTGTGGGAAACCACTTTAAAAACCATGCACCATTTCTCCACAACTTTTAAAAACATTTTTCCTGCCAAAACCCCATGCACCAGCTGATTGGCACTTGTTTCAGTGGAATTTTTTTTTTAAAGCCCACACTTTCGACCCCACTGCACCTGACTGGTGGGCAAACGTGTGCTTTTAAAACTTATTTCTGCCACCGAATCTAGTGCTGATCAGCTGGGGCTTTGGTGGCAAAAAAAAAAAAAAAACTTGTAAAAGCCCATGCCATTCCCCCCAATGCACCCAATCAGGTGGCGGAAAGCACAACCTTTTAAAACTTTTTTTGCTGCCAAAGCCCTGCATGCCAGCTGATCAGCGCTTGCTTTGGCGGCATAAAAAAAAAGCTTTAAAAGTCCTCACCATTTCCCCCAATGCACCCAATTAGATGGGGAAAGTGTGGGCTTTAAAACCTTTTTTCGACACCAAAGCCCCACACACCAGCTGACCAGCGCTTGGGGGGCAGGTGGCAGGGCTCTACACCAGTGTTTTTCAACCTTTTTGGGCCAAGGCACACTTGTTTCATGAAAAAAATCACGAGGCACACCACCATTAGAAAAGGGGGTGCATGTGTGTGTGTGTGTGTGTGTTCTGCTTATATACCGCCCCATACCACTTCAAGTAGTCTCTGGGTGGTTGGCGGCGAGATTTTTGGCTGCTCCGGACATGCGGTTTGTCTGCTCCAGCTGGCGGCTCCCCCACCCCTTTTGAGGCTCCTTTGCTTTACCGGGGGGGGGGGCTCCCGGCTCCGTCCGCGCAGCCGAGGATTGGGGCCTTGCCCAACGAGGCGAGCAGCGGCGGCGGCAGCGGCGGACCGCCCGTGACCAGCAGCAGCAGCGGCGAGGCTTGCGGCCTTGCCGCGCTCTGGCTGGTCTCTCTTTGACAGGCCGCCTACCAGCTGGGCTCTCCGATCGGAGCCCTGATAAGGGCTCCGGCAGCGGGAGCGGCTTCGGCCGCGGCGGCGGGAGTGGCCTGGGAGGCGGCGGCAGTGGCGGCGGCTTCTTTCTGGACGCCCCGCCTTCCTCCAGCTCCCCAGCGCCGCGGCACACCAGCCAACATCTCGCGGCACAGTAATGTGCCATGGCACACTGGTTGAAAAACACTGCTCTACACGATAGCTGGTTGGTGTTTGGGGGTCGTCCAGCAGGGCACACTGCTCAAGTAGTGTTAAAAATAGATTAAAAATATGAAATGAATGAGAAGTGTGGGCTTTAAAAAACTTTTTTTACCACTGAAGCCCTACGCGCCAGCTGATCAGCGCTTGGGGGACAGATGGCAGGGCCCCATGCACCAGCTGATTGGCACTTGAGGGTCATCCAGCAGAGCCCCGTGCACTGTTTAAGTACAGTGGTACCTTGCATAAAGGAATTAATTCATTCCAAATGAAATTCTGTTAAGCAAATTTCCCTTTATACAAATTTCCCATAGGAATGCATTGAAAACAGAGTAATCCCTATTTGCAACCATTTTTATGTTGTACGGATCCCGTCCATAGGCAATTCTGTTAAGCAAATTTCCCCTATCTCTGGAATTTTTTATGTTGTACAGATTTTATGTTGTACAGATTTTATGTTATACAAACCGTTTGTTATACCAGTGTCCACTGTAATGTCAAAAATAGATAAAAACAAAAATGAAATGAATGAAAAATGAACCTTTAAAAAAACATTTCAAATGAAACAAAAACAACTAAATGCAAAACAAAACAAAATACCATTTTCACGTTTCGTACCCATCTCTAATTCTGCAGCAATGATTTTCCTTTCTTTGTTTCTTGTTTAGTTTTTCTGGAACTTCATCATAAATGTTGGTATGTTAGCTATGTGCAAACATAGTATATACTTCAACTTTTTGTACACTCCTCCCTTCAACAACACTGAGGTTAGGTATGCCAGAACTCTGTGTAGTTTCAAAATATGTATATAACTCTTAGCCCCCTCAAAACTACAAACCATCAACAGTTGATTCACACCCACCCACACACCAGTGTGATTTTGGGTGAGGGTGGGGGATGAGAGATCCACCATGTGTCATATGAAAAAACAACAACAACCAAGCCAAGATTGATAGGTAATACTTAAGAAACACTTTGACGGTCAGGACACAGCCTTAGTTTCTGCATTAAAGTGGAGGAGAGGGGCAGGGGAGGTTTATTGGTTGTTCTATTCAGTATTACATTTTGGTTTCCAGTGAAGCCATAGGTTTTGTCTCTTTCCTGCTTTCCTTCCATCTGTTAACTGCATAAAGGTTTTGATTATTAACTCCTTGGGATAGAGGTCTGTTCTTATACATAAAACCCCATGCATCTTTACAAAATCATCATCTGATTCTAGAAAGTAGAATGTGTACAAGGATAGAAGAACATTAACCCAAAACGCAAATACTGTGGTACCTTGCATAAAGGAATTAATTCATTCCAAATGAAATTCTGTTAAGCAAAATTTCCTTTGTACAAATTTCCTATAGGAATGCATTGAAACAGATTAATTCCCTAACCATGACTGTTTTTCTGTTGCACAGATTCAACCCATAGGCAATTCTGTTAAGCAATTTCTCCCCATCTTCAATTTTTTTTTCTTTTAAGCGGATTTTCTGTTAACAAACCACTTGTTATATGAGGGTCCACTGTACTAATAAATAAAAAGAAGGAAAGAGTGATACATGATTAAACAAAGCGACTGAAATTGTTTGCTTCATAAAATGTAGACATCAAATGGAGCAAATTAGTGATTGAGGCAAATAATTATGTTAATACAGTTCTGCTCTGAAAGGTAGTAATAGGTCTAATTTTCTAGGCAATAGGAACTTTGACTTCTAATTGTTTCATTATTACTACACTGTACAGTGAATGATTTAAACATATCTTGCCTTTGATTCAACTCATATAAATCTTGCTAGGGATGAACGGGGAGGAGATAGTGACATAAGTGTAAAAGTAAGGCTGCAATTCTAAGAAATACTGACACATATCTTAAGAAGTGCTATTAGTTTGGACATAATGAATGGAAAAAAGTTATCAGCTTAGATATTATATGCCACTGGCAGCAATATACCATTCCCATAGAGAGGCAGTTCACATAGAAACCCATTCCTGCTTTCCACACACATACACACATAGCTCAGGATCAATGCCCTTCATTATTGCAGACTTGATGACAGCCAGCTAAGTGCACAATTCATTTTATTTCACATCCTGTCCATGAGTTTAGAGGCAACCATTGTGTCTAGTAAAGAATCATTAGCATTCCCAAGATGCATCAGATGCTAAATATGGTGGATACTTTGTGGGATCTGGTAAACTGGTCTGCAGTTCCCAGGAGTGTATATTAGATAAAACTCATTAGTCTTTGGGCTGCCCAAAGATTCTTTGACATTTTGGGAAGGTCTTTAATAAATAGGTTTTTGGTAACCTTTGAGGTTTTTGCTGGGCTTATAAATTGATGCTGCCTTTCACCTTTTATTTGCCAGGCAAGTTTATAATTATGCATGTTCAAATCAATATCTGGAGCTCCCTCCAGTCATCTGCTAAATCATATTAGAAACATTTATTGCTAGAGAGAAGGGCTAGTGTTGCCATTAGTGACACACTAAGGAAGGTATATTGATCATATTTCTGGGAAACCATCTACATGGGAGAAAAAATGGTGAGTTTGGTGTGCCTATTTGAGTGCTGAACTGGAAGGAACTGGAGAGATCTAGCTTCTAGTCCTCAAAATGCCCATAATACTTAGTGGGCGGCCACACACATTTGGTGAGACCTACCTCAAGGGCTTGTATGTGAAGAAGGAGATAGATGGATGTCATCATATACATAACAAAGAAACAATTCAATAATCAAGTAATTTAAATAGAGCATCCCCTATCTGAAGATGTTGCAAGAATCTTCTTGGACAGCCCACCTTGAATTAGGACTCACATACAGAAATGGGCATGAATTGCAGGATGGACCAGAAAAAAAAACAATTAATTGGGTGGGTTTGTGGTTTGGTTTGTGACTCAGTTTAGGAATCCTGTTTTGCTGATGAAGCTCTGAATTTCCCTCCTTCCAATGCTTTAATTTGTGTCAGCAAAATGGATGCCTGCCTAACACCTTTCCACTGCCCCATCACCTCCCCACCTGGCCTGCCACCTCTACCACCATTTCTGCTGTCATTGTCAGGGACTAGAGATGGGCACGACCAGGAAAAATGACATTTCGAGTTGTCGTGTGTCGGAGCCGGCCCGTTTCGGCTAGTTTCCGTTTGTCGCGAAATTTTTCAAAAATTTGTCGTTTCATTTGTCGTTTTTTCGTCTGTCGTTAGTACTGGTTTGGGGGGGGAGCAGGCTCCTGGAGGCACCTCTCAGGGGTGGGTGCCTCCTCTGGCCCGCTACAAAGGGAAAAGGAAGTGTACATGACCGTGTAGCCATTGTGTACCAAGTGGCACTGGCAGAGGCACCTCTCTTTTGGGTGCCTCTAGCTCACCAAGAAGGACAGCATACTGGCGTACAGGTTTGGAGTTTTTTGTAACTTTGGACTGTGAGAGAGGTGAGAGAAGAATGCCTCTGCTGGGCGCCCTCTGACTCACTAAGAAGGACAGTGTACTTGCGTGTAGTGCAATGCGAGTACAGATCTGGCTTAGGGTTGGGGTTAGGGCAAGGGCTAGGCTTAGGGTTATTACGCATAAGGTTAGGGTGAGTTAGTGGGCTGCACCTCTGGGTGCCTCTGACCCACTAAGAAGGACAGTGTACTGGCGTATGGGTTAGGGTTAGGGTTAGGGCTAGGGCTAGGGCTAGGGTTATAGTGGGCTTTTTATGCCCGACTGGCACATCCCAGAAGTCTCAGTCAAAACCTGGCCAAGTGGCCATGCGATTGGTGGAATGGCTCCAAAAATTTGCATGGTCCCATCCCATCATTGCGCAGGTGTAAAAAAATAAAAATAAAATAAAATAAAATAAAATCAATGGAGACGTTTTATTGCTAGAAAAACCCACTGCTGCTACTGTAAAAATTCAAGCATTTAAAATAGCTAATTTTCGCATGTTTCTGTGGTGCTTTGGTGGGTGTTTGGATCACAATTTCAAAAAAAATATTGCGGTCGCCATTTTGGATCCCCCCGCACCGCATGGCCTGGTACCAGGTCCAGCAGCCCAGGACAGGAGAGGGGGGGAGGCCGGGGACCCCCCCCCAGAAACCACCCCTCTGGTAGGTGCCCTCAGACAGGCATATTTTCGCCTGCTTTTTTGGCCGGAAATCGAGATTTTTTTTTATTTTTAAAACTTTTTTTCTATGCCGCATCGCGCGATCGCCACACAATGCCATGAACGACAACGACAAATCAGACCCAATTTATCGTTTATCGGTTCGAGTTCGAGTTCTGAGAGCTTAATTGTCGTTTCCGTTTCCGTTGCGTAACGGAAACGAGGAACGAAAACGGAAACGAGAATTTCCCCAAGTCGTGCCCATCTCTATCAGGGGCAGCCAGCTAGCTTTCCTTAAGAACATGAGTGATGCTGGATCATGCCAAACGCCCAGCTAGTCCAGCTTCCTGCGTCTGACAATGGCCCCACCAAATGCCTCTGGGAGCGCACAAGACTAGGTATCTGTCTCCTGTTACCACTCCCCTGCATCTGGCCCTTGAAATATCCTGTTTTTAAGCCTGGAAATCCCCATCATGACTTGTAACCTGTGATGGACTTTTACTCCAGGAATCAGTCCAATCCCCTTTTAAAGTCATCTAGGCCAGATGCCATCACCACACCCTGTGGCAGGTAGTTCCACAGTAGCCAAGGGTATCGCCTCATAAGAACATAAGAAAAGCCTTGCTGGAACAGGCCACAGCCCATCCACTCCATCATTCTCTCTCACACAGTGGCTGACCATTTGCTTTGGGGTATTCCCAAGCAGATTCTTCACCTGCTTAAGATTCCCTGCAAATGACATTGAGAGATATCCTGTCTATCTCTCCAACCCAGAGGTTGTCCTTAGGCATTCATAATGATAACCATTGATACCCTTTTTCTCCATGAACTTGTCCAATCCTTTCTTAGAGCTGTCTAGGCTGACAGCTGTCACCACTTCTTCTGACAGGGAGTTCCACAGACCAGTGATCCTCTGTGTGAAAAAGTACTTTTTCCTATTTGTTTGAAATCTAGGATAGAGATGGGCACGACTAGAAAAAATTATGTTTCGAGTTGTCGTTTTTCGGGATGGGTCCGTTTCGGGTCATTTCCATTTTTCGCGAATTTTTTCAAAAATTTGTCGTTTCGTTTTTTGTTTTTTCATTTGTCGTTTCTACCCACTTTTGCGCGATTTTAAAGCATTTCCAGGGGCTGCCAGAGCTTTTTATGCCCTCTGTTGCTGCCAGACTTGCCCAGTCTGCAACCTGGGCATGCTATTGGTTGAAGTTTTCCAAGAATTTACATGATCCCATCACATGGCTTGCCTCCATGTTGTGGCTGGAGTGGCTGGGGATGTCCATTTTGTCATCCTTAAAGTGAAAAGAAAAATACATCGCGATGGGAGAAGACAAAACCAAACGTTTTAAGGACCCCAACCCCCTGGTAGGTAATAATGTCAAATAATTCTCACATTATCGCTGCATTTTAATGGATGTCCAGGGTGTTTTAATACCCAAGAAATCAATATTAGGCATCTGGGAGCCATTTTGGGTCAATGTCCCTATTCCCCAACTCCCCTTAAAGGAAAAAAAAATACAGTGATCTGAGAAAAGACATAAATGCATGTTTTAAGGACCCCCACCCCCCTGGTAGGTATTATCAGACAGTATAAATAATTATCGCTGCATTTTAATGGATGTACAGGGCGTTTTTTAACATTTAAAAAACAGCTCATTTCATTGTGCGCTGCCAGTACCGGAAACGAAACTAACGACCACAATTTTCATGGGTCGTTTCGTTTTGTTCAATTTCCAGATCAATTTTTGTTTGTCATTTCGTTACGTAACGGAAACGACAAACGGAAACAGAAACGAAAATTTCGCCGAGTCGTGCCCATGTCTAATCTAGGATGCAAAAGCTTCATGGAGTGTCCCTAGTTCAAGTGTTGTATGATAGGGAAAACATTTTTTTCTTATCTACTTTGTCCATACCATGTATGACCATCCATGAGCCACAAACTATTGTGAACCACAGTTTTTTCAGGTTTGTGCCTATCTGTACTCAAATACCATTTTTTTCTCTTTCTTAATTATCTTGCTAATGCTCCCTTCCACCTGCTGGAAGAAATGCATACCTTGATAACAGATGGGATACACATCTCTTTCCTGGTTGAGTCTCTTGGTGACAAATGTTGTGGGTCATCAAGAAGGATGAGCAAGCCCTCTAGACAAACATTGATATTCTAAAAACAGAACAAAACAAAATAGTATAGGAAATCAGCTGAGTGATGATCAATTTCACACATATATGAAGGAATTCAAATAAATTTATCCTAGCAATCTGTACTTAATGGTGCTGCAATAATAAAGATGAACATTTGGGGAGCAACCTAGGGTACTAATGGCTTCTGTATTATGAGAATCTGACAGACAAAGTAATTTGATGTCTTGGAGGGGAAAAAAAGAAAAGAAAATCTATTAGCTTTTGTATGTATTCAAGCGAAGTGCCTCTTCATTGTCTGCATACTAAGGGTTTTAAAATTTTCTGTTTGGGTGGTTTTCAATAGTTTCAGGAAATGCTGTGTTGGTTATGTTCATTTTCACCATTTCCTGATTCACGAGGCCATTAAGCCAACATTAAATCACAAATGTACTGTATTACAGCATTCTATCCACAGCACAGAGTAAATAACAGTTACAGGAAATCTGATGTTGTATGAATGATGTCATTCATTGAATAGTTAGGAAATTATGGTTCACACATTCTTGGACTGTTCTTGAGATGTGCCATTCTTGGACTGTTCTTGAGATAAGCACATGTAGTGCTTAAGATCTCAATCATCACTTTTCTGATGGAATTACAGGATTGGAAAGAATCCATTTGATAACCAGAGTTGAAATGGGATAAGGACCATTAACTGCACATACAGATTTACCCAAACAGGATCTGCAATATAGATGCAGTGGGATATACTAAAATAATGATAATCTGCCTTGAGTTAGGGTGAGCTGATGGTAGTTGGACTTGGTTTTGAGAGATCTGGGTTCAAATCCTTATTCAGCCATAAAGCTCAGTGGATAACTTTATGACAGTCATTTCCTTCAGCCTGCTCTACGGGGTTACTGTAAGGACAAACATGGAAAGCAGAAGAAGCCAATGTTTTTAGGAAACCCTGGAAAGGGTTACTATAAATTGGAATCAATTTGATGGCACATAATTAAAAACAAAAGGGCAACTTGTTGTAGGTCAGTTTGTTGGTTCTATCAATCTTAATTCTGACATTGTCTTTGTCTTCAAATAAGAACATTTCAAAAGATTTCTCCTTGTTCTGAGGCATATGTTTCATCAGTTTGAAGAGAGGACGTGAGTATATGTGAGAACAAGGTTTGTCCCTTTCTAGAACTGAAAATTTACAGCTCTGATCATTGCTTCCCCGTTGCATTGAATATAAACATTGAACCATTTCAAGCATTGCATGAAGAAAATTAAGGAACCGGCAATTAAGAATGCTATCTAGGAAAATCTGACTTCTTTATGAGCTGCTTGGAGAAAGCAGGAGAAGCTGCTTGGGAACTATTGCAGAGTCTGTCTGGTGATAAGGAGGGAGCAATGCCTGCAGTTTGTATCTTGTGAGAGAGGACTTCAAGGCCAAGTTATCTGGCTGTCCTTCATTTGGAGATGATTTCATCTCTCTCTCTCTCTCTCTCTCTCTGTTTCTCTATGTGTGTTAGTTAAAAACGTTTGGAGCTGTGCAGCCAGAACAAAGATAAAAGATAAAAGCAAGACTAAGCAGCAATACCTTTATAAGCTGCTACCTGTAGAAAGATGACAAACAAACACTTTGAGCTGAGCTTTCAGGGGCATGCCCTTCTTTCAAAGCAAGTACCAAGAGTACTTGCTTTGGCAAAAGATGGGTTTGCCAGGAGATCATTCTTAAGGTTCTTGGCAAGATGGTCACCAGGTCATCTTCTTAGATGAGGCAAAAAGCAGCAAGGATGTTGTTAAAACCGCAGTCAGAGATTGGCTCTACCTAGTGGGCTTTAAAAAAATTCTAACCAAAATATCTTACCCCAACCCACAAATGGAGCATGTGGACTTTGGCATCACCCCTTATTTCCCCCCAGTTGCTAAGCAGGGACAGTAAGGGGGGGAGCAAATACAGAGGAGGTGTATGTATGTTGGAGAGGTGCCTGACCCATGTCTCTTTGTTAACAACATCCTTGCTGCTTTTTTGCCTCATTTAAGATTACCCTGCCACCATCTTGCCCAGAACTTTGAGAATCATCTCCTGGAAAATCCATCCTTTGCCATGTACTTGCGTTGAAAAACAGGGCATGCACTCAAAACCACAGCTCATAGTATTTGTTTATGTTTCTAGCAGCCTATAAAGATATCGCCTTCTAGTCTTGTTTCTCTCTCTGTGTGTGTGGGGGGGAGTACTCTAGTTTCTTTGGACATTCAAGGGAACTTGAAACCTGAGCAGTAGGCCATCTTGAAGGTGTTAATGTGCAAGACATTTAATATATAAAAATGGTTCGGAAGTTAGTCCAGCTGCTGTACTGCCATGCCTCAACATAACAGGGTTTATAAAAAATCAATATTTGTTTTAAAATTTTAAAAAATCAGATTTTTTTGTTTAAATCAGATTTTTATCTAAAATGGATTTTTTATTTAAATCAGATTTTTAAAAGTTAAATTTTTTTTGAGGAAAAATCTCTCTAAAGATCATGTTCTAGTTAAGATACATTATAGTCCAAAGGTTATTTATTCATCATGAAATTAGTTTTTAATTATGTAACATGCCTCCTTCATAGCAAAAAAGTTATAAAATAAACATCAGAATTGAGAAAAAGACCTTAATCCTATTGTTCCTCTGTAAATCTATGTACACGGAATCAACCCCCTTACTTCATATGTGCTATGTGTCAAGAAGTTACATAAAAAGAAGGTTGTTTAGAATGGAATAGGTCTTCACAAGGAGCAGTGTTTGAGGAGGGAGGGGCAAGCAGTAAAATGAAAGTGAAACGTTTTGAGCATAGTACTCCACATCTTGAGATCTTTATGTGTATAGTGTCCTGAGGGTTATCATATTATTCTCAGTCTCTCCCTTGAGGAGAAAAACTTTTAATGGCAGCAGGACGTAAAAGAGACCCAGTTCCTCTTAATGAAGTTCCTCTACCTATGGGTAAGGCAGACATGTGTACACTGCAACAAATAAATTCAAGGCCTTGTGGTCAGAATGAAACAACATCATGAGAAGTGTAGTGATGAAGATGACAGAAGGAACACTTCTGAACAGGCAGGATCTTCAGGTTTGTAAATGTTTCGATTTCATCATATTTCTTAAAGACTGTCTTGAGGAATTTATTTATTGGATTTCTATGCTGCCTTCTCCAGGGCCAAAGTCCAGTTCAAGGTGACTTACAATGACAATCTCCTTCCCCCCTTTACCTTCACAACAATCTTGTGAGGTAGATTAGGCTGATGAAGAATGATTTGCCTAAGGTCACTCAGTGAGCTTTATGGCTGAGTGGGGATTTGAACCCAGGTCTCCTAGTTTCTAATCCAAAACCCAAATGAGTCCAACTATACCACACTGGGTCTGTCATGTTTAAGCAAAAATATATGTTAGTGTTACTGCATGTTACTGTCAGATATAGTTGTTATGAAGAAATAAAGAGTTGAGTTGAAACAAGCATATTCCTTGTTTGGGCAGTATTGAGTGGCTCTGTGGCAGTGAATACAAAGAGTAATAATACTTATTTACTAAATAAGCCAAAATGGTATAAATAATAAATAAAATAACAGAATTGACATTTTTGTTTAGGGGAATCCATCATCAGCAAAAAGGATTCAGGAAACTATCCATCTTCACCATCCTCCTGTTCTACAGATTCAGAGTTATCTATCCAGGACAGTGTTTCAGTCACATCATCATATTTATCATCATCAACATCACATATCCAGAGTACATCACCTAAAAGAAAGAAAGAAAATCTGACCATCCAGGAACCACCATACCACCATAGATAAATTTGTGATAAAAACCAGCAGATTAGAAAAACAGTTAGTTGAGGAAAAAAATGCCCAGTTTGTTTATGCAACAAACTCTTCTTTCCATCTTATTGAAAACCCACACTTCAGTAATATGATTCAGTCATTGAGACCAGGATACAGCCCACCTAACGGAACACATATTGCAGGGAAACTGCTGGATAAAGTGCATGACAAAGAAATTGAGCAATGAGCAGCAAGTATAGAGGGTAAAATTGTTAATCTAAGTCTTGATGGGTGGAGTATTGTCCAAAATGATCCTGTTGTATGTGCTTGTATAACAACAGAAGAAGGGAAATGTCTTCCTTGTAGAAGCAATTGATACATCAGGATTCGGAAATGCACACACAGCAGAATACTTACAAGAAGTAGCAACAAAGCTATAAGAAAATGCAAACAAACATTCAAATGTCTGGTATGCAGTTTGGTCACAGACAATGCTGCAAATGTATCCAAGATGAGAAGAAATTTAGAATAGTGTGAAGAGAATATCAAGCTAATAACATATGGTTGTAGTGTTCATCTGATGCACCTCCAATCAAAAGACTTCAGTGTTTCAGAAATAAAGACTAATGTCATTGAAATTGCTAAATACTTTTGTAACAATCATTTTGTAGCAACCGCTCTGAAAACAATGGGTGGAACCAAGCTAGCTCTCCCACAAGAGATTTGATGAACTCTGTAGTGGACTGTTTTGAGAAGTATATCAAGAACTGGCCTATTCTGATGAAAGTTTGCAAACAAAATTGAGAGAAAATAGATGACATCAACATAGCCAAATCCCTTAACATTGGGCTTAAGAGAAATGTTGAACATATGCTGGCCATCCTGAAACCCATTTCTGAAGCTTTAAACAAAATAAGAAAAACACCTGTTTTATTGCTGATGCTGTTGAAATTTGGAAAGAACTGAGAGAGCACGTAAAAACAGAACCACACAATGATGGAATTAAATTACAAGCATTAAAAAAGTGGATGAGATAAGCAGTGTCTCCAGCTCATTTTCTTGCAAATATTGTCAATATCCAGTACCAGAGTCAAACCTTAAGTGCTGAAGAAGAGGAATTAACTATGATATGGGTATCCAGCAATCATCCATCTGTAATGCCAACTATAATAAACTTCAAAGCTAGAGGGTAACCATTCAAGAAATATATGTTCGACAATGATGTTTTAAAGAAAGTCACACCAGTGAATTGGTGGAAGTCACTTAAGCACTTGGATTTAGAGAAGGAAGAAGAAATGATTTTACTTTTAATAGCAATAGTGTTGGGTCAGGGAAACCCCAGGTATCGGGTCAAAGAGCTAGTCTCTGGACAAACACTAGATCTAAGTTCCCAATGAAGGTCTGATGAGATAGAGTTCAAATAAGTGGTTTGTTTATTGGCCAAAAAAAGAACTAACAGACCCTGCCCTTGAGAGGCAAAAGGCAGAGATCTGCCCCAAAGAACAGGATCAGGGGTGCATTATAGAAAACAGAGGAATACAAAATGAACCAACATGAACCAATCAGGCGACTCTTCCAGAATACAAATTGACTAATAGGATGGAGTCGGTAAAACAGAATTAGCCAATGGTATGACCTTTTAAAAATACAAACTGACAAATGGCGTGATTCCAGGTAAGTAGAAGATAACCAATAGTGTGAGCTCTCAGGTAAAGGCAGACTGTGTTCAGATGCAAATGAAGTTAAGAGTTTCTATATTGTCTCATTGTTTCAGTCTTATCTGCTTTCCTGTGACAGGAGGAAGGACAAACAAGGAAAGGAATTAGGGTGAGGCAATTAGTGTGAAGCAGAAGAGATTTGAAAGGAGGGGAAAATCAGAGAACAAAGGAAAATTCCTCCAGCCAGGTGGAGCTGTTGTTGCCTCTTCCCAAGGGCTGGGCGTCTGTGGGGACCCCCAACCAACTCTTACAGGAGCCCACAACATTTCTTAGCTAGCATTGGGGAGAAATCAAGGTATTCCTGTCCCTATCTGCAAGGGTAGTCTAGGGTTATTATATTATGTTAAATTGAGCCCTGCCAATCCAATAATTAGGTACACAGCAGCATGAGAAAAGGCTGAAGTCCTTTTCCTGACTACAAGCCCACTCTCCCTGATGGATCTGGCTGGTATCTGCTTGTGAATAGTTTTTCCATCCCTGAAGTGTACTCTAAGGAAAAACCGCTCTGCTTTTATTTGTGGTTCTTTCATTTCAATGTCCGCCCTTCTCTCGTGACCCCACAATAGCTTCTTCTGCTAGTGTAGAAAGAATATTCCCTTCCTTTGGACTCATTCATTCTAAATTGAGAAACTGTTTGGGATCCGATAAAGCAGGAAAGCTTATTTTTCTTTTCCAGATTATGAACAAACAAGAAAATGAAGATAAAGTTTAGTGAGCTGCAAAAGACAGTATATTTTAATTTTCTCATGTGGACCTGGCTGATGTAGTCAATGACTGTCAGTCTAAGTTTTTTAAAATATGTTTTAACCACATCAGTTAACAAACATGGATGTTTAAGCAAATACAAGCATACATAATCCTATATAATGTTATTGTTTTGGTTAAATAAAACTATTTAAATTATTATTATGGTAATGATTATTTTTCTCCTTCCAATTAAGTACAACTGAACAGTTGCCCAAAAAAAGAATGATTTACCTGTTAACTGGAGATAGTTCACCTTGCAATAATTTCATACTTATTTATGTATTTCCAATGGCATATAACCACCAAATCAATAATTTTCTGATATTACTATAAAACTAATCTTAAAAGTTATTCTAAAAATGAAACCTTCATTTGGTTGTAAATATTAAGATTAAAACAACTCCATCAAAAATGAGTTTTTATGTAGAAAATCATGGTTTAAATCTACTGATTTAACTCATGATTTAAATCAAATCCAACGTGGGACATAACCAAGCTGACTCTATGCTATTAATGTATATATCAGCCAGATTACTTTAGCTCTGTTGTTTTCTTGCTCCAATTGCTTTACTGAAATTTGTCTTCCCCTTTTTAATAAAAGGGGGAAATTTATAAAATATTTTTAAAAAATCCAAGCAGTTGTCTAGGATATTTTTTTAACTTTTTGCAGTACAGTACAGTACTTGACCAACTTTCAGGAGTTTGTGGATTTTTGAAGGTGTGGTAAAATTATCAATACAGTTGTATGTCATTACAGTGGACCCTTGTTTAACAAACAGCTTGTATAACATAAAATTTGTACAACATAAAAAAATCCGGAGATAGGGAAAATTTGCTTAACATAATCGCCTATGGGGAAAATCCGTACAACATAAAATTGGGATCACTCCATTTTCAATGCATTCCTATGGGAATTTGTATAAAGGAAAATTTGCTTAACATAATTTTATTTGGAACAAATTAATTCCTTTATACAAGGTACCACTGTATTACTAAAACATACCAAACATAGTCAATCAAAATTATTAAAAAATTGACTGGTATTATATAAGAAATTCATATTTTTATGCTGTATGTATAATACCCCCCCTTTTAAGATTAGTTACTTCAATCTTTCATTAACTTCAAATTCAATTTCATAGAATCATAGAATCATAGAGTTGGAAGAGACATCAAGGGCCATCCAGTCCAACCCCCTGCCAAGCAGGAACCCCCATCACAGTATTTCCAACAGATGGCCATCCAGCTCTGCTTAAAAACCTCCATAGAAGGAGATTCCACCACCATCCGTGGCAGCATATTCCACTGCCAAAAAGCTCTAACTGTCATGAAGTTCTTCCTAATGTTTAAATGGAATATCTTTTCCTGTAGTTTGAAACCATTGCCCCGAGTCCTAGTCTCTGAAGCCATGGAATAGAGATGGGCACGAAACAGAAAAATGGCATTTCGGTTTTTCGTTTGTCATTGAGAGGTCTGTTTCGGTTTGTTTCCATTTGTCGGGAAATTTTCGAAAAAATTTGTTACCGTTTTTTGTTTTTTCGTTTGTCATTTCTACCCGCTTTTTGCACTATTTTTAAAGCATTTCTGTGTGCAGGCATCCCTTAGACCAGAGGGAAAACACTAAAAAAAAGGATGCTGGTAGAGACACAGTATAGACTAGGTATGCAGGGAGGCTGCAAAGGCAGCGGCGGGCATTGCCCAGGGTGCAAGGCAGCCGCGGAGTGACTGCACTGTGGGGCAGGGTAGGGTACTCACCAAGAGGTACGCAGCACGCACGCACACAGGGAGGCTGCAGGACTGAAGCTAGAGTCACAGAGACAGCAATCCCACCCTAACTCCCACCAGAGACTGCAAGGAGGACGGGGGCTGCCAAAGCTTTTTATGCCCTCTATGGCTGCCAGACCTGCCCACCCAGTCTGCAACCTGGGCATGCTATTGGTTGAACATGATCAAACATCACATGGCTTGCCTCCATTTTGTGGCTGGTGGTGACATCCATTTTAAAGGTAAAAGAAAAATACATCGCAATAGGAGAAGACTAAAACAAACGTTTTAAGGACCCCAACCCCCCTGGTAAGTTATCAGACAATATAAATAATTATCGCTGCATTTTTACGGATGTCCAGGGCGTTTTTTAACATTTAAAACAGCTCGTTTCATTGTGCGTCACCATTAACGGAAACAAAACGTAACGACCACAATTTTGTGGTTCTGTTCGTTTTGTTTCATTTTCATCACAATTTTCGTTTGTCGTTTCGTTATGTAACGGAAACGACAAATGGTAACAGAAATGAAAAAATGTTCGTTCCATGCCCATCTCTACCATGGAAAACAAACCTGTTCCATCTTCAATATAACATCATTTCAGATATTTAAACATAGCTATCACATCCCTTCTCAGCCTTCTTTTTGAAAGGCTAAACATCCACAGCTCCCTAAGCCATTCCTCATAAGACATTTCTTCCAGACCTTCAACCATCCTGATCGCCTTCCTCTGTACCCGCTCGACCTTATCAACATCCTTTTTAAATTGAGCTCCACAGAACTGGACACAGTACTCCAGGGCTCTGTTCCATATGTGTACATGTGTGATATGTTCATGCACGTTCCCCCCATATGGATTTTTTCATTACGAAAACAAAAATGGTACAATGGGTGAACAGGGGTGGAAAAGCCTTGCTGGGGGGGGGAGTGCACTCACACGCCTGAGAGGGAACCTTGCTGGTAACTGTTGTCAATACAATAGTTGTCTAGATGGAACTTCTGATCTATCTTATGAGCAAAAAAGAATTTTTAGATTTTTTTTTGTCTCACTGATAATTTGAAGTAATCAAATAAATAAAGGGCTTTTCAGAATACAAACCTGTTTTTTTTAAAAAATGAAATGAGAGATTAATTTTGTGTTGTCTTTGGCTTGCAATCTTTTATTTTATTTTATGTTTAGCTTCAGATTCACCTTTAAATCATTACATCTGTCCCAGATATTTTGTAATGACAGTTTAGCTGCTTGCATCCATAATAAGACAGGAGAGTGATTGGTAGAATAAGTGAAACCTCCCATGTTATTGCTCCAGCATCATAAAATCTGTTCTTGATATATTAATCTCCACAGCTGAAGCCCTTAGGAATAACCTTTTCCCATCTCCTTTCACCTAAAAATAAATGAGATTATGCAAAGTGATGGTAGGTCTCTCATGGTTCACACAATGCATTTAGCTCTCCCCCCCCAAGAAGGCTCGGCATAATATTGACATATTCTGCATATATGGTATAATTTTAGAAGTATGACTATTCCTGCTCCTTCCTTTGATATATATACACACAGAGAGGAAAATGTTAAGGCCCTAATCCAGAAGGCACTGGAAGCTGTCATCATGTTCCATTTGCTAAAAGGTTCTTTAAAAATATGTGTACTTGTCATGAAAATGACAGCCTTTAGAATGAAAGGTTGCAGGAATAGTTCTTTGCAAACGCCCTACTCCTCTGTGGCAATGTTCAGCAAACCAACAGTACTTGGTTCTGCTGGATGAAGCTGTAATTTCTATCCTTTATCTTCAAAGTGTCCCTATTCCTATAAATGGATGGAATCTAAACGTGAATCTGAATCTGTTTGAATGCAAGTGGACCACAGATTCAGAAGAACAGATCAAAGGACAGCTTTGCCCACCAAGTCTGGAAATAAAGAGATGAGACACATTTGATGGGTTGAAATTGGGTCACAATTTATTAACTCAAGTGTCCTTAACTGTTGAAACCTTAAAGGAAGGAGGCCAGAAAAAATGCAGATTGCTAAGTTTTATTCCTGATTATTATTAGCAGGATACTGCTCCCTTGATCAGCATGCTGCCAAAAGTACAGCGGTCTGGGCAGCCCTCATCTATCACTCAGGGACATAATACCATCGGGCCTCCTCATCTATTCTTCAATAATTCCTCTGATCCTAATTATAATTGAGGGCTGCCAGATTAAGCATCTTATTCCTAAATAACTTTAGCCTACCATATTCTTCCATGTATACAGTAACCTATCGCGGGGGTTAGGGACCCACCCAACTTGCAATGACAGAAAATCCATGATATGCGGATGCAGGCCAGGTGGGGCCTGGGGAGGGGTGGTGGTGTGTGAAAAATGCCTTAAAGCAATGGAGCCTTTTAAACATTCTGGCAGCCCGTGCAAGCAGTGGTGGTGGATCTGATCCACCATCGAGCTAAAGCCCAGGGTGTCAAGCCCCGCACACCAAACACACAGCAAGACAAGTTCAGTTCTTTGCCAGGAACTTTAGTTGTAATCCAGATAAAGTACAAAGTACAGTCCGAGTCAATCCAGAATAATTTACAGAGCCAAATGCCAAGTTCAAGGGAAACAGAGAAACGTCGTAGTCAGGAAGCCGGTCCAAGGTCAGGAAACAGAGAACGCCGTAGTCAGAAACCCGGTCCGAGGTCAGGAAACAAAGTCAGGGTAACACACAGGAACGTGGTGGCAAGGTAAGTGATGCGTTGCTCCCACAGAGGGTTCAGGGTAAACTTACTAGCTTTATCCTAAAACAGGGAGCACACCCATATCTCTGGCAAGGCTCCTGCTAGAACTCAGGGCTTTCAGATCTAATTTTACACCTATCATTAAAGATCATTTCCCTAGCTCTCCTGTTAGTTCTCCTTTGCAGGATCCTGCTCCTAGCCCTTATAGGAGGAGGAGATGTGCCCTCAGCTGCGTCCTCAGACTCAGCTGCCTGCTGAGTTGAACTACAAGGCTCCCCCTACTGCTCTCCAGCATTTAACCCTTCACATTCGGGTTCCATGACAGGCAGGGTCCTGGCACTATCCCCCTCCCCATGGTCCCCCTCTTCCGATGGGCCAGGTTTATCTGGATAATTATCATGAAATTGCTGAATCAACTCCGGCACACGTAAGTTAGACACCGATTCCCAAGATCGATCTTCTGGTCCATACCCTTCCCAGTCCACTAAGTATTGCAACCCCCCCCCCCCCCGATGTATCCGGGAATCCAAAATTTGGCGGACCTCATACTCCTCTTCTCCTTCTACTAAGATCGGTGGAGGAGGTTCAGGATTTGGTGGTCGGTTGGGGTCAGGATCTTTGGCTGGGACCAAGAGGGAACGATGGAACACTGGATGAATATGGAGGGATGCAGGTAATTGTAGACGGAACGCCACTGGGTTGATTTTTTCTAGGATGGGGTAAGAGCCGATGAATCGAGGATCTAGTTTCCGGGATCACCCAGGATGTCTCAAATATCGGGTAGAGAGCCAAACTTTCATGCCTGGATTCAACTGTGGACCTTCTTGTCTTTTCTGATCCGCTGCTTTTTTATATGCTTCCTTGGCATGATTGAGTTGTTCTTTCAATAATTCTTGAATGCCATGAAGTTATTGGATATAAGCATCGGTAGCTGTCACAGAGGTGGAAGGAAGGGTGGTTGGAAAGTACCGAGGATGATACCCATAGTTGGCCATGAATGGGGTTTGACGAGTGGATGAATGTACAGCATTGTTGTATGCAAACTCAGCTAAAGGCAACAAATCCGCCCAATTGTCCTGTTGATAACATGTATAACAACGTAAATATTGTTCTAAAGTGGCATTGGTGCGCTCAGTCTGACCATCTGACTGTGGGTGATAAGCGGATGAGAAGTGAACTTGGGTTCCTAGTGCCTTGTGTATTGCTTGCCAGAAACGAGAGGTGAATTGGGGTCCACGATCCGAAATAAGGTGTTCAGGTAAACCATGAATCCTGAAGAGGTGTTGACACCAGCGATATGGGATCCAAGATGGCGGCGCAAGCACTTGCAGCGGCTTGGCACTCCAGAGATCGGTATCTTTTAATTAATGTTTTATTTATGTACATTTTACTACGGACTCTGCACATTCAGGCGCAAGTAATTTACAGTCGACAAGAGCTTTTAACTATCGGCAGAGAAGGCTGCAGCCAGGAGGTTACAATTTACAACATTCCAGCTGAGCTTATCAGAGGGCCTGCATATCCTTGGGCTACTCCCCCTGCTTTCCCTGCCAGAAAGAAAAGAAAACGGAGGAAACGCAAGCAGAAGCGGGGCTGCAGAGCCGGACTTCAAGTGAGGCTAAGTAAAAATCCTTACAAGCCTGCATT
Source organism: Phrynocephalus guinanensis (assembly GCA_037367245.1). Lineage (NCBI taxonomy): Eukaryota > Metazoa > Chordata > Lepidosauria > Squamata > Agamidae > Phrynocephalus > Phrynocephalus guinanensis. The sequence continues at coordinate 17,473,052 of CM074736.1, forward strand.
GCCAAGTCTTTTTGTTTCAAATGTGAGATCTCTTCCCAATAAGATCGAGGAGTTGGAACTTACTATCTCTCTGCAGAAAAATATCCGGGATTGCTGTGTTATGGTCCTTTTGGAGACATGGCTGGGTCCTGCCTTTCCACAGGAGCTTCTACATCTACAGGGACGCTCAGCATTTAGAGCAGATAGAACTATTGAATCCGGGAAGAGCAGAGGTGGAGGGATTTGTGTTTACATAAACAACAACTGGAGCACAGATGTTAAAATAATGGATATTCATTGTTCTCCTGATTTGGAATATCTAGCAGTGAAATGCCGCCCCTTTTATTTGCCACGTGAGTTTAATGTTGTTATAATAACTGCAGTATATATACCTCCTGATGCAAACACTACTACAGCTATGGGTCACCTGCTAACTACTATTAGCAAACAGCAGCAGGCTTACCCAGATGGAGCGCTGGTGGTTGCAGGTGATTTTAATCAAGCCAATTTAAAGACTGTTCTCCCTAAGTTCTATCAGTATGTTGACTGTCCCACCAGAGGGAAAAATACCTTGGACCAAGTATATAGTAACATCATGCATGGATACAAGACTAAGCCTTTGCCCAATATAGGACAGTCAGATCATATATCCCTGTTTATGATTCCATCATACAGACCTCTCGTTAATAGAATCAGACCATCAACCAGAGAAATACGAGTGTGGCCAGCAGGTGCATCTGAGCAACTTCAAGACTGCTTTAGGAGCACTGAATGGGCACTGTTTGAGGAGGACAATGTTGATACATATGCCTCGACAGTACTGTTCTATATTAAAAGCTGCATTGATGTTGTCACTATCACCAGACAAGTACGGGTGTTTCCTAACAACAAGCCCTAGCTAAATAGAGATGTGCGCCTTCTGTTAAAGGCCAGAAATGCTGCTTTCCACTCTGGTGATGCACTACAGTACAGAGAGGCCAGAGCTAAATTGAAAAAGGGCATCAGGGATGCCAAAGCTATGTACTGTCGGAGGATTGAACATCATTTTGAGAGCTCTGATCCTCGTCGGGTATGGCAAGGTCTGCGACAAATCACGGGGCAGAATATTAAAAATAATCTGTCTAGCAGTAGTGAGTTTTTGGCTGATCAGCTGAATCAATTCTTCAGCCGGTTTGAGGTGGAAGCTGGAACCACTATCACTACAGCATCGACCATCAATAGCACACCATCAGAATCTACTACCGACAGACAACCACTTCTACTGCAGATTTCTGATGTGCAACGCGCTTTCCAGAATATTAATGCTAGGAAGGCAGCTGGACCGGATGGAATCATGGGACGAGTTGTTAGGGACTGTGCTGCAGAATTAGCTGGAGTATTTACAGACATTTTTAATCTATCTTTGTTGCAGTGCTCTGTCCCTACTTGCCCGAAGACATCTATTATAGTGCCAGTCCCTAAGCAGCCAGTAGTAGTATCTCTCAATGACTATAGACCAATAGCTTTAACATCTGTTATTATGAAATGTTTTGAGAGATTGGTGCTAGATTATATTAAGGCTAGACTTCCATCTACTCTGGACCCGTTCCAGTTTGCATACAGGAGTAACAGAACCACTGATGATGCTATATCCATTGTTGTCCATACTGTACTGAGCCATTTAGAGCAACAGGGAACATATGCAAGGCTGTTATTTGTGGATTATAGCTCTGCTTTTAATTCAATTCTACCTAATAGGTTGTTTTTTAAAATGGCCAGTTTGGGTATACATCAGAAGATTTGTTTGTGGGTAAGGAATTTTCTGACTGATAGGCCACAGTCAGTAAGGATGGGACTCCACCATTCTTCTACTCTTGTATTAAGTACAGGAGCTCCTCAGGGTTGTGTGCTAAGCCCCTTCCTCTACTCCTTGTACACACATGATTGCACCCCACTGTATAACTCCAACACAATCATCAAATTTGCAGATGATACAACAGTGGTGGGGCTCATTAGTAAGAACGATGAGTCTGCTTATAGGAAAGAAGTACAAGGGTTGACTCAGTGGTGTAAAGAAAACAATCTTATACTTAACACCAAAAAAACTAAAGAACTTATAATTGATTTCAGGAGGAAGAAAGAGGTACATTTACCATTGTACATAAATGGTGAGGAGGTGGAGAGGGTTGGTAGCTTTAAATATCTGGGCACTTACATCTCAGAGGACCTCTCATGGACTGCAAACACCAATATGGTTGTGAAGAAGGCACAGAAGAGGCTGTATTTCCTGAGAATGCTCAGGAAGATGAATTTATCTCAGCATCTACTTCTGTCTTACTATCACAGCACCATTGAGAGTGTCCTAACTTATGGCATGCTATCATGGTATGGGAGCAGCTCTGTAGCGGACAAAAAAGCTCTACAGAGAATAATTAAAATTGCCCAGAATGTTACCGGGCTCCAGCTACCAACCCTGGATGACATCTTCACATCTCGCTGTTTGAGGAAGTCACACAACATTCTGAGGGACTCTACTCATCCTGCTCACAATTTCTTTGAACTGTTGCCTTCTGGCAGAAGATACAGAACAATTAAAACTCGGACCACACGTCTTCTGAACAGTTTTTATCCCAGAGCTATAATTGCACTTAATAATGAACTCAAGAACCACCAGTAGTGAGCACTTGGACAGGATTACCTAGCCTGTTGTGTAGATGCTTGTGTTTTTAAGGGGGGGGGGGTTGGTGGGTGGGGGAGTGTTCAGGGATTTTTATGTGTGTGTGTTGAAGGTTTTTTTTTTTAAATGTGTGTGAGAGTGTTTGGAGATTTGTGTGTGTGCGTGTTGAATCTGGTCTCTGGGTGTCTGAATTTCGTTGTATGTGTATACTGTGTATATACACACAATGACAATAAATTATTATTAAAAAAATAATAATAATGATGAGCTGTTTCTGCTGCGGTAGGAGATTTAGGACAAGGAACGAAGTGGGCCATTTTGGTGAATAAATCTATGAAGACCAGGATGCAGGTAAACCCTTTTGAGCGGGGAAGATCCGTGATAAAATCTAGGGAGACAGCATTCCAGGGACCAGAGGGTGTTGGCAAAGGATGCAACAGACCTGAGGGTTTAGCCACCACATCCTTTGCTCGCTGACAAACTTCACAGGAAACCACATATCGGGCAACATCAGCACGGACCTGTGGCCACCAGAACTCTCTTGTGAGCAGATGCAGGGTTTTGTAAACTCCAAAGTGTCCAGCAGGTAAAGAATCATGAGATAGATGCAATACCTGGTTACGAAGGGGACCAGCAGGAACATATAACCTCCCTCGATGTAGTAATAACCCTTGTTGTGCAGAAAAGTCTCCATGCTCCCCATTCAGAAGTTCTTGAAGACGTTGCTGAGTCCATGGATCTCGAGCTTGAGATTCCCGGATTTCTTCTGCCAAGCTGGGACACAGATTCGTGGCTGCGAACACAGAAGGAGGCAAGATGGGTGCCACTAAGGTCTCTTTCACTGGTGCCGCATATTCAGGTTTTCTAGATAATGCATCAGCTTTCTTATTCTGAGCCTCAGGAATATACTTGATACGAAAATCGAACCGGGAAAAGAATAAAGACCAACAGATTTGTCGCTGAGACAATCGCCGAGCTGTTTGTAAATGTTCCAGGTTTCTGTGATCAGTTAACACTTGCACAGGGTGTCAAGCTCCCTCAAGGTAATGCCTCCATACATCAAAAGCTGTTTTGATGGCCAACAGTTCACGCTCCCGGATCGTATAATTCTTCTGCGGGTTTTAATTGCCGAGAATAGTAGGCACAGGGACGCGGGGTTTGGGAGGGATCCTCTTGTTGAGATAATACTGCTCCCAGGGCAACACTAGATGCGTCATCCTCCACTATGAACGGCAGTTGTGGATCAGGGTAGCAAAGTAAAGGCTCCGAGGTAAAGCGGGTTTTCAAGGTAGAGAAAGCCTTCTCTGCTTCTGGAATCCACCGGAAAGGCTCTTTGGGACAAAGGAGACGGTTTAAAGGTGCAGCAATATCGGCATAAGCAGGAATAAACTGACGGTAGTATTTAGCGAAGCCAAGGAACCGTTGCAAGTCCTTACGATTTTGTGGTTGCTGCCATGACAACACAGCCTCTACTTCCTTGGGGTCCATGCGGAATCCCTGGGGAGAAATGATATGCCCCAGGAATTCACCTTCTTCAATGTTAAACTCACATTTTTCCAGCTTAGCATAGAGTCCGTTCTCCTGAAGACGCTGTAAGACCTGACGAACATCTTGAACATGTTGAGCTGGATCAGTGGAGTAAATCAGAATGTCATCTAAATACACAATCACACAACGATCTAGGAGATCCTGGAAAATGTCATTCATCATCCTCTGAATCACACTGGGTGCATTGGTCAGACCAAAAGGCATTACTAAATGTTCATATTGACCATACCGGGTCCGGAATGCAGTTTTTCACTTGTCTCCCTTACGGATACGTACCAAATTATACACCCCCCGAAGGTCCAGCTTAGTATAACACTTAGCCCCTTTCAGCTGGTCCAAAAGTTCGGAGATTAAGGGTAAAGGGTACCGGTCCCTAATAGTGATCTTGTTTAGTGCTCTATAATCATTACAAGGATGAATCTCCCCTCCCTTCTTCTTGACAAAGATCACTGGTGCAGACAATGGTGATTTGGAAGGCCGTATGAACCCACGTCAAAGATTTTTATCTAGAAAAGCCCTCAACGCTTCTAATTCTGGTTCGGACATGGGATAAACTCGCACGACAGGAAGAGGTGCCCCAGGAATCAAATCAATGGCACAGTCATAGGGTCAATATGGAGGCAGCTTGTCAGCCCCCTTTTCCTCAAATACATCTGCAATGTCTTGGTATGCCTGAGGCAAGACAGGGTCAGATGTATCATGGGCAGATGCCAGTACAGTAGAGGAATGTTGCTTTGAACAAGGAACCTTGAAATATAATTCCCCTTGCACCCAATCCACCAGTGGATTATAAACTCGCAACCAGGAAAGTCCCAAAACAAGAGGAAACCGGGGCATTCGGGTTACATTAAAGCTAATCTGCTGATTATGATCCATTACCTGAAGAGTAAGGGATCACATTGGCTAATCAAGATTACAAAATTTTTACAAAAATATTAGCTAAAATATTAGAGGTTGCAATTCCAGATCTAACACAGGAGGATCAATATGGGTTTGTCAAGGGAAGATATATAGGTGATCCAATAAGAACAGTAATGAATATAATGGCAGATGCCAAGAGGAAACAAAGTAAAGTAACAATGGTAAAATTGGATATTAAACAAGCTTTTGACTCGGAAGGAGAGAGTATTTACTAAAGTTATTAAAACAGATGGATATTATAGGTCCCTATGCAAATGCAGTAAAGGAAATTTATAAAGAAAACTTTGCAAGGGTAAGAATAAATGGATCATTAACAGAAAAGTTTAAAGTGGAAAGAGGTACAAAGCAGGGATGCCCTTTATCCCCCCCCCCCATTATTTGCATTAGCGATGGAACCATTGGCCCAAAATTTGAGAGAATGTGCTCAAATAAAAGGATATAAAATAGGAAAAGAGGAAATAAAGTTAAACATGTTTGTGGATGACTTAATTTTAATATTGACTAACCCATTAGAAGCGGCAGGTCCCCTGATTAATATATTAAAGAAATTTGAAAAAATATCAGGACTAGAAGTAAATTTACAAAAATCAGAAATTATGTTTCTAAACGCTCCTAGGAAGGAGCAAGATCAATTAAGATTACAAATGAAAATGGGAAATGGTGTTAAAAAAATGATTTATTTAGGAGTGGTATTAACAAAAACTTGGGAAAAACTAGGGAAGGAAAATTATAACAAAACTTGGAGAAAGATCCAGAAAATAATAAAGGGCTGGAAAGATAAAAAAAATGGGAATACTGTCAAAAATTAGGGCTTTGAAAATCTTTATTGTTTCAAAACTGTTATATTTATTTCAGGTTCTCCCAATATTACTTTCAGAAAAGATATTAAAGAAATGGGACACATCATTAAGGAAATGGGCTTTTGGCAAGAAAAATCAAAGAATTAAACATAAAATCCTATATGCAATAAAAGAAGAAGGAGGATGGATTATGCCCTCTTTGGAAAAGTATTATATAGCCTTCCAATTAAAATGGGCAATGAAGGTGGAGGAATACCCCACACCCAAATGGAAAAGAGTAGAAGATGCAATAAATAACTCAGCAGGTTACTTAGGGATATTTGATAGAGATAAAAGAATACTGAAAGAAGTTAAGGGACCAAGGCAAGTAACAATGGAGATTTTAATAAAGAGGACGAAAATAGGTGGAGTATCGAATTGGGGCCCTTTAGAACAGTTTAATAAAGAGGGGAAGATTTTGTCACAAAAAGATATAAAGAATCTAAAAGAGAAAGGATATTACAAAATCAAAGATATGCATGAATTAATGTCAACAGGAGGGGCGATAAATAAATTAAAAGGGATATTAGGGAATCAAAAATGGATGGTGGCAGAAAGTATGAAAAGGAGATATGATCAATGGTTCCTTTCTCTTAAGGGAAAAGAAGATAGACAATGGGAAGTGGTGTATAAGAAATATGAAGAAAAAAAGGTCAGAGCAGGAGAGATCTATAGATATTTGGTCAGATTGGGAAATCAGAATGAAAATTTAATTAAATATAATTGGGAAGGAGATATGGATTTAAATACAGAAAAGATTCAGGCTATATTACGGGGGATAAGAGAGGTAAAATTGGAAAAAATTAAGGATATGCAATTGAAGATATTGCATAAATGGTATTATACCCCACAGAAATTAAATAGAATAAATAATAACATATCACAAAATTGTTGGCATTGTAAAAAAGAAAAAGGTACTTTTGTATATATGATATGGAACTGCTAGAAAATACAAACATATTGGAGGAAAGTAGAAAATTGGTTATCAGAAATTACAAAGAAAAGGATTGAGCTAAAAATAGACTATATTTTCTTAGGGCTAGTAGATAGAGAAAAACAATGGAGAAGCGTAAAAAAGATTGTCTACTACGGAATAGCAGCAGCTATAATGGTACTAACGGGTGGATGGAAGGACCAAAAGAAATGGAAATATGATAAATGGAAATATTATATACATGATTTTTTTCAAAATAATTGGATACAAATTATGCAAGAAGAAAACATAGAAGGGAAACATAGAATTCTAAAGGAGTGGGAGAAATATATAAATTTGATAAAAGGGAAGCCTGAGAACGAGAAATGGGCTAGACTATTCCATCATGCCTTAATAATGTTCAACATGAAAGGATAGTGGATTTCTGCTTGCTGGGGGGGGGAGGGTTAATGAGGAAGGGACTAAAGGATGATGTAATGTTTTGGAAACTTGTAAAGACTGGAAATATATGCTGTTACTTCCTCAATAAAAAAAGCTTTAAAAAAAAAAACCTGAAGAGTAAGGGGACAGGTTTCCTGAGCTACCGGCCCAGAACGAAGTAACCGACCCTCAATGGATTCTACTAACAAAGGAGTGTCCTTATTTTGTACTGGAATCCAATGGTACTGCACAAACCCAGCATCCACAAAACAGTGAGCCACCCCAGAGTCTACCATAGCATACACCGGAATCTCCCGACCATCAGGGAGCCCTAGAGTCATAGGTATCATAAAAGGTCCTTGAGGTGTGATAGTATTGCCTGGGAACCCTTCGGTATATGCTCCATTCCTTGGGGTTCCTTCAAGGATGGAGCTGCCCTTTTACTGCTGAAGAGATAGCAGCACTTATTGAGGAACGCTTCAAAGGGCAATTAGAAGCGAAATGTCCTCCTCCCCCACAGTACAGGCAGAGATGATGAAAGTGTCGTCTTGCCTTTTCCTCTGGGGTGAGGCGTGGTCGAGCAGCTCCCAGTTGCATAGGCTCTGGATCCACTACACGGGCCTCCTGGGATTGCAGATGAGACACAGCTGGCAGAGGTTGCTGTTTGCAGTTCTGGCCTCGAGAGAGACGACGGCTTTCCAGGCGTCCATCTATTCTCAGACACAGGGTAATGAGTTCCTGCAATGTGTTTGGTTGTTCTACCCTGCAGAGTTCATCCAGCACTTCATCTGCCAAACCTTCCATATACTGAGAAATCAGTGCTGGCTTGTTCCACTGCAAATCCTGAGCTATCAAATGAAATGCAGTGGTATAATCAAACACTGAGTCTTTGCCCTGTTTCAAAGCTCTGAGTCTCCTGTTGGCAGTAGCAGCCTGCACGGGATTCTGAAAGGCTGAAGAAATATGGTTCAGGAAAGCCTGATAATTATCCAGCAAAGGTGAAGCACTGAGGAGTAAAGGAGTCGCCCATTTACCTGCCTGTTCCTTCAATAAACTGATGATAAAACAGACCTTAGACCTCTCAGTAGGAAATTCTTGAGCCCGTACGTCAATGAACAGCTTGCATTGAGCCAAGAATGCAGGGAATTCCTCTAATTTGCCTTCAAACCGGTCAGGAGGGAGCAAAGGGCAACGAGGCTATAATGATGCTGGAGCTTGCTGCAATTGAACAATTGCCTGTGACAAAAACAGTACTTGGTTTTGCAAAGCTTCCAGTGGACTCATTCTCCATTCTGCTTGAATAAGTTTGGTGGGTGGGAGCAAACTGTCAAGCCCCGCACACAGAACACACAGCAAGCCAAGTTCAGTTCTTTGCCAGGAACTTTAGTTGTAATCCAGATAAAGTACAAAGTACAGTCCGAGTCAATCCAGAATAATTTACAGAGCCAAATTCCAAGTTCAAGGGAAACAGAGAAATATCGTAGTCAGGAAGCCGGTCCAAGGCCAGGAAACAGAGAACGCAGTAGTCAGAAAGCCGGTTCGAGGTCAGGAAACAAAGTCAGGATAACACAAAGGAACGTGGTGGCAAGGTAAGTGACGCGTTGCTCCCACAGAGGGTTCAGAGTAAACTTACTAGCTTTATCCTAAAACAGGGAGCACACCCATATCTCTGGCAAGGCTCCTGCTAGAACTCAGGGCTTTCAGATCTAATTTTACGCCTATCATTAAAGATCCTTTCCCTAGCTCTCCTGTTAGTTCTCCTTTGCAGGATCCTGCTCCTAGCCCTTATAGGAGGAGGAGATGTGCCCTCAGCTGCATTCTCAGACTCAGCTGCCTGCTGAGTTGAACTACAAGGCTCCCCCTGCTGCTCTCCAGCATTTAACCCTTCACATTCGGGTTCCATGACAGGCAGGGCCCTGGCACAGGGCTTGGGGAAGGGGGAAAAAAGGTTTTGAAAGCCCAGGCTTTTTAAACCTTTTCCCCCCTTCCCCATGCCCTGGGCTCCAGCTCATTGGCACTGGGGTGGGGAAATAAAAGTTTTTCTCTCCCACCCCAGCGCTAATCAGCTGGAGCCCTGGCATATACTGTGGTCCCATGATATAACGGGACTGCAGTACATGATCTGCGAAATGGCGGGGGGGGGTTTACTGTACCACACTTTTTTCTGAAATCATGATGCCAAAAATTAAGGGGCATGGTATACACAAAAGTAAGCCTTTCAGGGTGGGTGGGTGGAGGTGAACCCAAACTCACTTTACTTTCCCTCTGTGGTTTGGGCTCCATCTTTCCTTGAGTTCTCCACCATCTCCAACTCCCACTGTTTTCATTCATTTCCCCATTCTAAACATTCCTCTCAGGTTTGGTGAGTTTTTTGTTTCTGTTTTTGTTTTTGCAGGATCAGGCTCCATCGGGCTTGTGCAGCCCATTAAGAAATGCTCTCCAGAATGAAAAGAAAATATCCACAGCTTTTTTTTAGCATGAAAAGGCATTTCTTAATGGGCTGCTCAAGCTCATCAGAGCCTCATCCTGCAAAAAACAAACCCACCAAAGCAGAGAGGAGTGTTTAAATTGGGGAAACTAAAGGTAACAGTGGGTATGGTGGGGGTGGAGATCTCAAGGAGGATTTGTTAATTTTATTTATTTGGGAGTCTAAAAAGTGGTGGGGTCTAATAAAAGACAGTATCTTAAAGATGAAAAATACAGTACCAATTGTGACCAGAGAAAGCAATTTCCCCAAAGCCCAAAGAGAATGGGATAACAACAACAACAACAACAACAACAGCAACAACAGCAACAACAACAACAACTGTATTTTTATATTGCCTTTCTCCCCTAAGGGACACAAGGTGGCTTACAATAACAACAAAGGAAATCAACATAGACAATATTAAAATATCAAAAGTCAATGTTTAAACAACAATAAATACACTATAAAAACATTCTAAAAACAGCAGAAAGCAGCAGAGTTTAAAAGGCCCCCAGCCACTAAAAACTAAAAGTTAAGATGTTAAAAATAAAAAATGTATAAAAGGCTGGAGGCTCAAAAGGCTTGCCTAAATAAAAACGTCTTAAGGCCTCGCTTAAATGATTTCAGGGAGGAGGCAGTTCTTAGCTCAAAGGGGAGGGAATTCCATAATACCAGTGCCACTACCAAGAAGGCCCTGTTTCTTGCTCCCGCCCCATGTACCTCCCTGTGCGGTAGCACTTGCAGCAGGGCCTTCTGTGATGACCTAAGGGGATGGACCGGATTATATGAAAGTAAGCTGTTTCTCAGATATCCTGGTCCCGAGCTGTACAGGGCTTTAAAGGTCATAACCAGCACCTTTAATTGGGCCCGGAAACATATGGGCAGCCAATGCAGTCCCTGGAGAAGTGGCCCAACAGAGTCAAATCACCTAGCTCCAGTAACTACATGGGATGACACATTTTTTGTAGTTTCTGAACTGTCTTCAAGGGCAGCCCCACATAGAGCAGATTGCAGTAGTCTAAATTTGATGTCACTGTGGTGTGGATCACCGTGGCCAAGTCTGCATGATCCAGGTATGGCTGCAGCTGGCACACCAGCCAGAGCTAGGCAAAGCCCCCCCCCCCCCGGCCACAGCTGCTACCTGAGAGTCCAGGAGCAGCTCTGAATCCAGGCAAACCCCCAAGCTGCGGACCTGCTCCTTCAGAGGGAGTGCAACCCCATTCAGAGCAGGACGATATTCCAGCACCTGCATCAAAGCTTTCCAAACCAGGAGAACCTCTGTCTTATCTGGATTTAATTTCAGCTTCTTAGCCCTCATCCAGATCCACACCGAGCTTCCCTGGGCGTGGCCACCCAAAATGAATGCGCCCGTGACATTCTGGTTGGTAGGGCCGAGGTTGATCATTGAGAGATTCGCTCTGCCAGGTATTCAGGTCCCAGGCCATGGAGGGTTTTATAAATTAAAACCAGGACCTTGAATCTTATTCGGAACGCAACGGGTAACCAATGCAAGCAGTCCAGAACTGGGGTGATTGATGCACACCCGACACCAGTCTGGCCACCAAATTTTGCACCCGCTGAATTCACCGAATAAGAGTCAAGGGCAGCCCCATGTAGAGAGTGTTGCAGTAGTCTATTCTCGAGATCACCAGTGCTTGCACAACAGTTCTCAGGGAATCCTCATCCAGATACGGACAAATCTGGGCAATTTGTCGAAGATGGAAAAAGGTGGTCCTGGACACGGCAGCCACCTGGGCCTCCATAGAAAGAGCCAGGTCCAGGACCATGCCCAGATTCTGGACACTATCCGCCAGCTGGAGGGAAACACCCTCCAGACTAGGGAGAGGGCCTCCGTATCTGGAAGAAGGAGATCCAAAGAACATGACCTCGGACTTCTCGGGGTTGAGTTTGAGTCTGTTGGTCCTGGTCCATTCCATGACCACATCCAGGCACAAGTCGAGGGTCTGAACAGCCTCAACTGCAGAGGTGGAAAAGGAGAGATAGAGTGCATGTCATCAACGTACCGAGGACAGCAGACTCCAAGTCTCCTAATGACCTCAGTCAACAGCCTCACATAGATGTTGAACAGCATGGGAGAGAGAGCCGGCCCCTTTCATAAGAAATGCCACTTTTGGCTAAATGCACAAGTGCTAAGACAAGCCTAAACAGATTGTTCTGCAGGAATCATGACACCATATTATGAGAATATATCAGTTTCCCCGATTATCCATTCAAAATCAAGTTACCAATAAAGAAAGAGCCAAGGGATAATGAGAAGATCCTCAGAATGTTGTAAAATTTTGAAAGATCTCTCCCGTAGTCCAGTAAAGGAAACAAAAAACATTTCAAGGCATTTTCACTTCACTTCCAGAAAATACTGAGGGGAAAGTACCTGCGTGCTTACATTCACCCATTAAAAAATAAGTGGGTAACAATGGTAGTCTATTTCTCATAATAGAAATATGACTATAGTATAGACTATACAGAAATACTTAGATGATGGGTCTGTGGAAGTGGATTTGACCACAAAAGCTCACATATAGCAGTTAATCTTTAAGGAACTACAATATTCTTGTATTCTGCGTTTATTTTTAATTTTTCTTCTGTTTTATAACAGAAGAAAAATAAATCAGACTATATCTAATCTAATAATTCTCCTGTAGCTAACCAAAATATTAGTATTAGTATTAGTATTAATTTTCTTAGAGCTAGTGCTCTGTGCAGTAATAGGGTGTCAGACTAGTTTTCAGGGAACCTGTAGTGAAATGCTTGCTGAGCCATGGAAACTGATGGGGTGGGGGCAATGTGTATATGTCTAGTAAGACTCATTTACCCTCCTGATTTTAACCTCAGTGCCTTCAGGTCCAACATATTTCCCAAAGGTTTTATGCCCTGGCTTGAGTTATTCCATCCAACAAAAAATGAAACATGTACACACGTAGACTTCACTCACTATGATATATTTTGGCTCAAGACCACGTATTTATTAGCTAGGGATATTTATCTGAACAATTGACAGCAAAGGACCACACACTGGAGAGATATCAGAACAGCCAGTACTACTCTATTTGTAGTATAGTTTGGTAGATTAAAAAAGAACCACAGGCTTGAATTTCAGTCAGTCATTTTGAGACTAAATGAGAACTACATTTCAAATTTGTGATGAAATTGAATTCTGGATTTATCTCAGCTGAATATTATAATTAGAAAAATAAATTGCAGCAAGAGGAAGGTTTATATAACAAGAATGATCTGGAGAGAACTATCATTAGCAATTGTCTAAGGGTCTCTAGGAGGGAGTGGGAAGACGGATACCATTTATCTTTCTTGTGTCCTTGAATGAATTATTTGGATGAATAGGAGAAGGGTATATTAGTAGCCATACTCATGACTGCCTGTTCTCCTTCAGCACACTATTGATGATGGAATTGTCCTTGGAGGAGCTGATAATACTGTGGAATATGAGGTACAGTACCTCTTCAAAATGTCTTGTAGAAATGAATTACGATAGTTTAATTAAGAATTTAAGATAGCTCTCTTTTCTTGCAACCTATCTTGTTGTCTGCAGTTGCCCAAGCAGGTCCACCAGCTTTCTGTCTGAACAAGCCCAAGAAAGCTCTACAACAAATGATAATGATCTTGTGGAAATATTAAGTGCTAGCAGCTATATTACTCCTGTTATTGTTGTTAATAATTCTTGACAACTAATGATTAGACATGGGCACGACTTGGAGAAATTCTCATTTCCGTTTCCGTTTCTCGTTTCCGTTACGTAACGGAAACGGTAACGACAATTACTCCGCCAGAACTCGAACTCGAACCGACTAAAGAAAAATTGGGTCTGATTTGTCGTTGTCGTTTCTGGCATCGCAGCGATCGTGTGATGCCAAGCGGCACAGGAAAAAAGTTTTAAAAATAAAAAAACCTGATTCCTGGCCAAAAAAGCAGGCGAAAATATGCCTGCCTGAGTGAGGGCACCTACCAGAGGGGTGGTTTCTGGGGGGGGGGGGTCCCCGGCCTCCCCCCTCCTCTCCTGGGCTGCGCAAAGTGCGCATCCTCATCGTCGAGTATCACTCGCCCACGCCAACTCGCCAAGCGGTGCGGCACAGGAAAAAAGTTTTAAAAATAATATTTAAAAAAACGATCCCAGCCAAAAAAGCAGGCAAAAATATGCCTGCGGCCTGCCTCAGTGAAGGCACCTACCAGAAGGGTGGTTTCTGGGGGGCGGGGGGTCCCCGGCCTCCCCCCCTCTCCTCTCCTGGGCTGCGCATCCTCGTCGTCTTGCCAACTCGCCATGCCATGCGGTGCGGGCGGGGGATCAAAAATGGGGCGACCCGCAATATTTATTTTGAAATCATGGTCCAAAAACCCACCAAAGCACCACAGAAACATGCGAAAATAGCTATTTTAAAACTGCCTGAATTTTTTATTAGCAGCAGTGGGTTTTTCTTGAAACAAAACATCTACATTGATTTTATTTTATTTTATTTTTATTTTTATTTTTTTACACCTGCGAATTAATGATGGGCTGTCCATGGGAGTGGACCATGCAAATTTTTGGAGCCATTCCACCAATTGCATGGCCACTTGGCCAGGTTTTGACCGAGACTTCTGGGATGTGCCAGTCAGGCATAAAAAGCCACTAACCCTAGCCCGAACCCGAATCCTAACCCTAACCCTAACCCTAACCCATACGCCAGTACACTGTCCTTCTTAGTGGGTCAGAGAGGCACCCAGAGGTGCACCCCAGTAACTCACCCTAACCTTACCCGTAACCCAAATCCTAGCCCTTGCGCTAACCCCTAACCCCAAGCCAGATCTGTGTACTCGCATTGCACTACAGCAAGTACACTTCCCTTCTTAGTGAGTCACAGCGGGTGCCCGTAGGGGTCCGGTCCTCTCTCAGTTCGCTCTCCAGCCCAAGCAGGCAGTGAGTCACAGAGGCACCCGTCGAAAGAGAGGTGCCTCTGCTGCAACAACTGCAACTTAATGGTATGCATATCCAATTGGCTATGCATGCCATTTTGTAGCGGGTGAGGAGAGGAGGCACCCACGAGGTGCCTCCAGGAGCCCGCTTTCCCTTCATGGCGGGCCAGAGGAGGCACCCACCCCAGAGAGGTGCCTTGAGGAGCCCGCCCCCCCAAAACCAGTACTAATGACAGACGAAAAACCGACAAACGAAACAACATTTTTTTGGAAAATTTCGCGAAAAACGGAAACGAGCCGAAACGGGCCGGCTCCGACACACGACAACTCAAAACGTAATTTTTCCTGGCCGTGCCCATCTCTACTACTAATGTCTTTGGACGAATGTGTAAATATGGACTGAATCAGAGCTCATTGTGTATCGCTGAGGAGGTGAGGACCTCCATCCCTTATGTTAAGTCCAGCATTAATGAGGCTAAGTATGTTAAATTTAAATATTAAATTTAAATATGTTAAATTTAAGCTGCCTAGATGCCCTAAGCACCTCTGATCTTGCCTGATTTCGGAAGCTAAGCAGGGTCGGCCCTGGTTAGTACTTGGATGGGAGACCACCAGGGAATACTAGGTGCTGTAGGCGCCTGGAGTAGGAACTGGAAAGCCACTCCAGTGTTCCTGCCAAGAAAACTCCATGGACATGGGGTCATGAAGAGTTGGTCACGACTGTAACGACACAACACAACAAAATGTTAAATTTAAAAAGACAGTATTAAAAGTGAGGGGGGGAAATAGAATCACAATATTAATACATTACAAGGCTGAGTCAATGTTAAAGGAGGAGCCAAGACTCTAATCAAGGAGCGCCTTTAAGTGAGGTCTTCAACCCAAAGCAGCAACTCTCCTTTTTATGTTGCAGTACAAAGTGTCAGACTTGTGATAGCACACCGAACTGTTTAAGCTTTATACTGTTACATGAAGACACTTTTTAAAATACCATAATCACAGTGCCTCTGTTTCAGTCTCTCTGTCTCTGTCTCTGTCTCTGTCTCTGTCTCTGTCGCTGTCTCTCTGTCTCTCTGTCTCTCTGTCTGTCTGTCTGTCTGTCTGTCTGTCTGTCTCTCTCTCTCTCTCTCTCTCTCTCTCTCTCTCTCTCTCTCTCTCTCTCTCTCTCTGTGTGTGTGTGTGTGTGTGTGTGTGTGTGTGTGTGTGTGTGTGTGTGTGTGTGTGTGTGTGTGTGTGTTCCTGGTTGGATTTTGAATGGTTCACTTTAGGCTCCTGGGCCACTTGCTTTGATTTCTCTTTGATTTGCTGGTACAGTAGTGCCATTAACGAAGTTCGTAACAGCTGCCTCCTGGTTTTCTTTTTCTTGTTCTTTAGGTATATAAATATTGCCAGAGAAGGACAGTGTCCGAGTGTCTTCTGAAAGGTTGAATGTGGGTCAGCCATAAAGTAGAGGTCTTCTCAAGAATGTCAACAGTTTCAGAGTCCCACCTAACAAGAACATAGGAGCAGTATTTGCAGCTCCAGACTATTGAATTCAGTCCGTTCAGAGTTTCAATCCATTTCCACTTTGACGTGTTTTAAGAAGGGTGCAAAAACACATCTTTTTAGACTTTGCGCATGATGTGCAGCCTCAACTTTTGTTGCATTTACCTGCATTCTTTGTTGATGTCAGCAGTTCTAATGCATTTATTTGATTTTAGTGGTTTTAAATTAGTTTTATTTGATTTTATAGTTTTGCTTTTCCTTGTTTTCATACTCTTACAAGGAATGTTAGTGCCTGAAATGCCATAGTCTAGTGGAAAGGTGGAGTATAAAATGAATGAATGAATGAATGAATGAATGAATGAATGAATGAATGAATGAATGAATGACTTTTCTGCATTTTGAATCAGCTATTTCGGAATACTTTATTGCAGTCAATGATCAGCTAGATTTTCTGCCATATGTAACTTCTAAAATGTTAGATAACATTAAGGCAGAGGGAGAGGAAAATCAGTGAAAATGAACTACATTTTATGAATTGTCATATTTTACTATTTCCCCATGCTAATACTCAACGGGAACACTGACTCTGGTGTAAAGTCTCATCATAGTTTATAAACATCAGCTTCTTTCTTTTTGCCACTGTCATCACTGGGGGTTTAGTTACCAAATATTGTATTTATTTCAGAGCTTCTTCAAAATGGAGATATGATGAAACATTTTTAAGAACAAGAAAAAAAGGGGTGACTCAATCCATCCACTCTCTTGTTATTAAAATACTGTATATGACCAATTTTGTCATTAGGTAGGGTGGGACAGCACATTCAAGAAGTAGATTTTATGTTAGATAATGGTTTAAACCCCCCCCATGATGTTAGCTTCCTTATAGGTGCAAATTGTTGTCTATACGTGTATTTGCATATTTCTACTGCTGGAGATGGGAAGATGTACTTGTGGTTATTGGCACACTGGCTGAGCTTGGCTGCTAGACATCAGGATGCCACCAACTTCTCCTTCCACTCAGGCTCCAACTACATGGTCAAAGACCACAAGATTTGTTTTGCTTTTAAAATGGTGAATTCAAAAATAGTTCTTTGCTTTTTTCTTTCTTTTTTTTTGGCTGGGACAAAGGATGGTTTAAATTGGTCCCACCTTTTTTGCTTCCAAAACAGCTTTTTATCTTTGCTGCTGGAAGGGGTTCCTACTTTTTCAAGCTGAAATAAATCACATGAGCTTTTCCCCATGTGAATAGTTGTAATGCATTATTGTAAAGATGGCACACATGTATTTAGGTGGCATTTGGATGACATAAGCAATTGGAATGTGGTGTTCAGGACTACCTGCAGGTTCCTTCCACTCCCGAATCACCACTGAATTTTTACATTAAAAATATCTTATACATATGGGGTTAGCACTAGATAACCCCATCGATTTATCACCAGATCTTCATTGCAGTATTATTTTCCCCCCACAGGATTGGAAGGGGCAGGACCAGAGGAAAGTGGGGGGGGGGCAGTGGAACGGATTGTGAATCACATTGCAGCCAGTATGAACCATTAACTGCCAATTCAATCCACAGTCCTCGTGGGAGCACTGACTCTGATTCTAAATGTAATACAGACTGCAAATCAGAAACTTTTGGGAAGCTAAATATCTTGGAATGGTCCTGTTTTTACCAAAACTTCTATAGGGCAAATAATGTAGGGAACTTTACAAAAGTCTTTGTGGAACACTATTAAGGCAAGCCTCCAATCAGCCAAGAACCATCAAGATGTATCCCATGTATGGCATGAATACCATGGGGAAGTCGACAAATCTCTTGAGTTTTACTAAAAACCCAGAAAGTCTTAAATTGGGGGGGGGAGAAAGATAAAGATTCTGGTTTGTATATTGGAGACCTGTACAATCAGGGAAATGAAATTAGAGTGGCTGTGCTGCCAGATGGTGCTGGATAGAAATCCAATAAATAAATAATTATTTTTATCCCACCACCACCACCAGATTCCATGCAGTCTGGAGATCAAGCAAAGGGAGAAACTGCTAGTTTGAATGCATCCCCCCAGCAAAAACAGATGAGAATCAGAGATCATCAGAATTTAAGTGGGAAAACCAGGCATGCACATTAGAAAATGATGTGAAAGTCCCTTTTGCTAAATACATTGAGTTTCTATATTCAGAGAAACATGATTGAAAATTTCTAAGCACAAATTATGAAATAGTAAAGATCACAAACATATTTATCACTAGGATAAGTAAAATAACAGCAACAGCTGCAGCAGCCCCAACAACATGCTGTCACATCATTCCCAAAAATATGGTGACCCTTGTCAGGATGTTGTCTTCAACAAGGCATGGGGGAACTGAACGTTCAAGTTCTACCTCCACAGCAAGTACCCAAGTCACTGAACTATCCATGCATGCACTTTGCATAGGTTAGCCACAGGTCTTTCAAAACCGGATAAATGAAAGAGAGAACAAATGAGATTGGTAGAGGATGGAAGGTGCCCTGGTAGAATGGTCTACTGGTGGCACCCTATGCCCCATTGCCTCAGATTATAGAATTTAATTAAACCTCAAACCACTGAAACAGTTTCCTCCTCTGACAGTTGTTTCTTATTTGAACTCCCATTGACCTTGAAGGAAGGCAATCTGAAATAAGATGTTCAAAATTCCTAGCCTTACATGCCCATATTATTATTATTATTATTATTATTATTATTATTATTATTATTATTATTATTATTATTATTATTATTATTATTATTGGAAATTAAAATGTAGAAAGAGGAGGGGAGAGAATCATTTTAATTTTGCTGAAAATTTTAAAATGATATTCCTTGCCATCTTAAAAATGAGTCAGATTATTTAAAACAAATCAGGGAGAATCCCCCCCCCCCAAAAGTAGGTTCTGACTGTTTTCAATCAATGATGGGTGATTTGACGGAACTAGACACCTTTCAATAATAGGATATTTTTGTCTGCTTGGTGAAGCAAACTCCTGTGTTTTTCACTGGAGATTAGGAAAAACAGGAAAGAGGCATTCTTTCAAACAATCAGGGCAAGAAGAAAAGGAAGGTCGGCACATACACAACCAAATGGAAAATAAAAATATTGTGTTTTCCTTACAGCTTCAATGCCAACAGATATTTCACCAGCAAATACATCTTGCAAAGAATGTTCCTGTCCTTGAATGTACTTATTTCCAAGACGATTTATGTTACAACTAAAGAGGTTTTAAAAAAATTCATATTGACCAATTTTTAAAATCAATTTCTTACATTCAATGAAGGGTTTTCATTGCTCCCCTGCTCCCTGGAATGAACTACAAGCCTCTTGACTCTTTTCCTTTCTCTTCTTCTTTTCAAATTACAAAGAAATCACTGTGCACACCTAAAATGTGTATCCTTGAAAGTTGTGTGAAAGCACATGCCAGTCAATGGGGGAATGGATTAAGAAACATGTATTTAAAAGTCTCCAGTTTTGAACAAGTGCATACTAAGCAGACACAACATGTTTGCTCAGGCAATGCAATCTACCACAATTTGGTATAAAACAAGGATGAGAAGATAATAGATATGTGATTTGGAGAAATCAGTGAAAATGAAAATGGGAGTAATCCATATCCCTGGTGACATGTTTGCATATGCACCTCAGTAGGGGTCCTGTTCCAGCTATTTGGTCATTTCAGCCAAGCATGTGATTTCCCCTTCCCTGTTGTGGTATCTTTGTATTGATAGTATTGAATTTAGATGCTTAAAGCATATTTTAATTACTCTTTTATAAACATAGGTAATAGCCAATTAATACAGAATAGTGTTGCTAGTTAATGGATTTTGTACTCTCTCTCTCTCTCTTTGCAAAAGCTGCCTGCTATAAGTCATGTGCCCAGGCATTGCAGAACTTCAATTCTTTCTGTGGCTTAATCAGTTCATCACTTAGATCTCTGCAAAGCTAGCAGATTTGCTAATAGCTGGAGTGGTAAAACATAGTTTCCCTGTTATTCAAGCACACAGCAGAACATGCCCAGATACCCAGACTACAGAAAGATCTGTTTATAGACACTTGCCAAATGTGCTAACATAGAGGTTGATGGTAGACTCAGGTTTGAATCATGATCATCTCATGTTAACCAAAGAGGAACTTTGGGGCAAGTTTCTAGAAGTTTCTGGAACATGGGTAAAGAATATTTAAAGGGGTGTCAACCATCATTGGGTTGCTGAGAATCATTGTCACTACTACCGTTATGGCACCTTGATTTTCAATCCTAAATGCATTTAGTTTGTTTGTGTCTGTCCTGTGTTAGTTAGCCTTTGTAATCATAAATAAAGATTTTCTTAACTTTACAACTCCACCGTGACAGAGCGATTTATGCACCTTAACATCAATTTATCAGTATCCAGTAAAACAGAATTCCAAATCATTTTGTTATTATCATTTATTCATTGTATTTTAGTTGTTTGGTCTTACGTGTTTTAAACTGCCCGGAGTAGCCTTCGGCCAGAAGGGTGGCATAAACATTAAACAAACAAACAAATAAAGAAGCCGCTCCCCTCCACCCGTGCGAGGGTTCATTCATCTGTCCATCCTTCCTTGTGGCTTCAACAAATGCAAATCTCATACTTCTCCTTATACATGCCCGTGTTCTGACTTTAGTCAGAGAGATGCCTGACTAACAATGATGGCACTATCTCCCACTCACTCTGCCCTGAATTTTGAGTGCAAATGCTCGCCAAGAAAAGGAGGAGGAGGATAGAGTGCAACGCTTTGGATTAGGCTTTGGATGTAATTGTTTTTCCCCCTGCTGAAAAATAACTTCCAAGAAATAA
Organism: Phrynocephalus guinanensis; assembly: GCA_037367245.1. Taxonomy (NCBI): domain Eukaryota; kingdom Metazoa; phylum Chordata; class Lepidosauria; order Squamata; family Agamidae; genus Phrynocephalus; species Phrynocephalus guinanensis. Next base: position 17,494,050 of record CM074736.1, read on the forward strand.
GGGGAATCCTTTGCTATTATAGAGGCTTTGAAGTGCAATGCCATGTGGAAAACATAATAAAATTAGGGAAGAAGTCAGGTCTGAGGTGACATTGTGATTAATCACTCACACGACATCTTCAGTTTATTATGAGTATGAATTTGGGAGAGGGAGGATTTTTTTTTCTCCTTGCTTTTTTGGTAAATCAAATTTTAACTCAAGAATTTGAAAACTATTGGAGCAGCTTATGCATATATTACTTTTTTGAAAAATGTCTTAGCCTGTGGCTATAGCTGAACTTTGCAAGGGATCTCTGAAGTCATCTGAAGGCCACAGATTCTATTTCTGATGTAATTGGAACTATATCAGATAACCAAATATGGCAGAAAGTTATTTCATCCGCATAATTATGAGAAAAAATTATCCTGATGACATTGATTTTAATGAGCACAATACTCAGCATGAGACGAGAGAGTGATCAAATATGAACTAGTGTTATAAGATGATACAGAATAAGTATACAATCACTTATTTATACTCAATTTTCTGAAATGTCTTAGCAGGGCCAGGACAAGATATTTTGCTGCCTCCAGCAAAGGCAAAGATAGTACTCCTTTCCCCATTCTTGTGCAGAAATTAAATGGATTTGTAAGTGATACTTAGTTCAGTATTAGCACTAGCATATGGGCAAGGGCATGAGATCACCTTCTGGGCTTCACAGACCATCCCAAAATATAGAGAAATAAAACCAAGCTGAAGCCAGAAGTGGCCAGAAGTCAAGATTGGATATTGGGGCATAGAGGGTAAATGCTGGAGATGGGCCCCAGCCTTTTAAAGAGTTGAACTGCTTCAGTGAACACCAATCAATCTTGGTCTCAACCAAAGAGTAAACCCATTAAATCAATTGCTGGATCCTAAGTCGCCACTTACGAAAGTCCCCTTCACTCAACTAGTGTAAGTTAGTTAGGATTACTATTGGAAGACTCCCCCGCCCCCATTTGGGAGGACAGGAAACATTTGGGGAACAATATATCTCATGGGACTAGGGGCCACAAAACCAACACTGGGGAACTGCTTCTCATATACCTATAGTTTAGGAAAGCAAAATAAGAAGTGTGACATGCAGAGCTCTGTCTTCCCTCAAGTTGGAGAGCCTCAGAACACATGATCAGGAGACCATCATGGCTGACATCAGGCACCAGTGTTTGGAAGCAACAACCATGGCCTGTATCTCAACAGAGGCACATTACCAGCTCTTCTAGTTCAGTGGCCCATGACCTTTCCTCTGCTTCCCATTTATGTAGTTGCCTCTTTCCTTTCATCTCTGAATGAGTAAATGAAAGTGGATAAGGAACAGCTCAGATCTCTGGTAATTTCAATTCCTGTGAAAGAGGGCAGTTCAACAGGCAGCAGGGATGGAGAAGGAGGCAGTCAGGAAGAAGCAGTCATTAGCAAATACATCTGGACCAAAGACCCACCAGATCTGGGGACAGCACTGATATGAATGGACTTTTGAACAATATGTTGCTTCACAGTGGATTTTGGAAACAAGAAATAACCTCAGAGTCTGTGGGTGGGTGAACTCTAAATCCAAGTCTTGGCAAATAAGAAAGAGATATCCTTCTGAAATATAGTACATCCATTTTAAAATAAAATTAAAGTATAGTTTTTAGCTGGGTCAAGTTCTTCTCTATCAGGGCCCAGGCTCAAAGGAACTTGCTATAAGTTTGGGGGAGGGAGATTTGGACAGGTGCAAATATTCCCATCTATTTTATGCAGACTTTCAAAGTCATCATAATGTTATATATTCCCAATTTTGGCACACACACACACACACACTTTTTGTATGTCAAAAATAGTTTGCAGAGGGCTTATTCCCAAACATCTTGGCATAAAATCATATATTTCAGCCCTCAAGCAAAGCTTCAGTTTCCATCAATGTGGAATTCCTGGTCTGACCCAAACAAGATCATATCAAATTGCAAATACTAGCTCTAATGAATTTGCACACATGTGTATGTGTGCACACAAGTGGGGTTGTGGTATATCAGTGCTCATCTGGTACTTAAATATGTATATGCCAAAAAGGGACCCTCTTTATGGAAAGTCATAGGACCTATAATGATGCTAAAATACAACAGTGCAAACATTAAAAAACATTTTTGTGTTAGCCTTGTAGATGTTAAATATATGGCTTTTTAAAGTGAATATTATCTTATATCTAAGTGAGAATATTTGTCCATTTTCAGTGTATTTATTTTATCTTCAGATTAAATACCCCATGCCATTTTGAGTTTACATTCAGTATACAGTATCTGACTTAAAAAATAAACTCAAGTTATTTCTATCTCAGATATGAGGACATTTTAATATTCTGATAGCTGTTCTAAAATATGGGCCAAAAATGCTCACATCCAATAGCTGCAGCTTCTCAATTTCTCCTCCATCTGATGGATTTATCACCCTTGGTGGCATACCTCCTTTTAGCTAGTTACTTTTGGGTTCTTCTTTTTTCACATGCTGGCACATGCAGGAAATGGCTGAGGGTAAATATGCTGTTCTGTTACCAATGTTAAGTAAAGACAGAGGGAGAATGGGAAAGGAGCTCTACTGCTACTAAAGGATGTCACTGGATTGGTGGTGGATGGAGGGATGAAGCTGAATAGCTCCATCAGGAAATAGCTCCATCAGGAAATAAGCTGCAACTGCTATTGGAGGTGATAAGCTTCCAGGCACATTTATTTATATGTATCAAGCAACCATTTGGTGATAAGATTAAAATCAGGTACTAAATCACAACTAGAGTAAATCAACTGAATTAAAGGAACTTCCACAGGTGCTGATGTATCAAAACTTCACTGATTCCAGTGGGGGTTACTCTACTTATGACTTACTACTGGATCTCAGCGATTGTCAACTAGTATTCATATCTTTATTATTTCAAACTGAGAATTTGTGAGATGTAATTCTGTTTGAAACTGGGACTGGCATCTAAATGATTGGTTGCATAAACGATGAGTTGCCTTTTATGAGCAATTTTATAATTATCCTCTTCACTCTGGCAGGTTCCCTATTATGTGACCAGTTGTGTGACTGATCATACAACCAGTACAAGAATGGACACAGACTATAAGGAGACTGCTGGAGTTGGAGTTGGGAGCTAAGATCATTCCCCTTCCACTCCATGTTTAGGCAACAGGATACTAATCTGCATCTGAAAAGATGCAAGTCCATCACTTATGTTGGGCTATGATCTTATTCTATTTAACTCTGTTCCTATTATAGATTCTCTCTTTACACAAGTTTCTTCATGTTTTCAAAATCATTGCTGGCAACACAATTAGAGTATAATATGGTTCTTTCCTTTTTGCCCTTTAAATTATTTATTCTGCATCAGAAACATTTCTACATTTCTAATAACTTTGGGGATACAAAGATAATTCAAATAGAGAAGACTGACAGAGATTGCAGGACACAGCAATTTAAGTATGATTTGTGATGACCTCAATCATAAACAAACCTTTCCATCACCATAATGTAGCTTGGAACATGCCACAAAGAAATCAGTTGTGGGAGGAAATAAATGATGCACCCACATTTTGCAAAAGTGTAACTATCCATTCTCTTTCAGAAAGCCATTTTCAAAAGCTTGAAAAGTCTGGGTCAGCTTTCATTGACATTAAGACCGTGAGGCCCTCGTATTCATTGCCCTTGGGAAGTTTCCCACAGTACCAGAGTTTTCCTCTGTTATCTCCACATGGGCATATCAAGATTAGTTCTGTTCAATATTCTTCTCAGCAGACTGACCATGACATTCAAACAACATCAGTAAAGGTCAAATAAACCTATGATTACAAATCTAGGATAGGAGGGGCATCGGAAAAAGGAAAAGCAGAGTTCAGAAGAGCACAGCAATTAGTTCAGAACCTGATCAGTAAGATGAATGTTTTCATAAAGACAGGTAGGCAAGTGGCACAGCTAGTACTGTCAACTCACCAACCATTTCCTGAAATAGTCATTTGGGAGATATTATTTGGGCTAACAGCTGGAAAAGCAAAAGGACAAGCAGTGAAGCCATGAAGATAGGAATTCAGGAGACAAGTCTTACAATTCAGTTTGGCAAAATGAGCCAGAAGAATCCTAACTGAAGGAGAGTTGGTTCATGACACCTTGAAGTACATGACACTGCAAATTCCCACTTGAGATTGCCCACCTACTGTCAAAAAGCATAAGCGTGTGCTGCTTATATATACTGCCACAGAGTGCTTAAAGCACTCTCTGGATGGTTTACAATTTAATTATGAAGGCTGCACATTTCCCTACCCCCAGTGAGCGGGGTACTCATTTTACTGACCTCCAAAGAATATAATGCTGAGTAAACCATAAGCCAACTACCTGGGATTGAACCCCAGGTTTTGAGCATAGTTTTGGATGCACTACAACTATTTAACCCCTGTGCCATGAGGCACCCTCATAGAACCTCATAGAACCATTCATTAATTTGTTAATTCAGCTATCAGAGCCATTGATCAGAAACACTGTAGTATTCAGCAGCATACATAATAGATTTTCACTGTAGCACCACCTGATGGGCTCCCCTACATCCCTGCCCCTTTTCATACATGTGACAAAGACCTTTGTCCATGACTATAAGAAAGTCACTGGTCATGTCAGAGCATCCCTGGGATTTGGTGTAGAATACCAGTGCAGCCATTTTACCCTGAGTCAAGCTAGGTGCTAATCCTTTCCAATGCAGGAACACCAAAAACTGTCAAAGATTATCTACTGGGATGGGCCATAACTGTTGCAGCTTGAAGGTGTCCCTGGACTCCCCAAATTCCTTGACTGTGGCCTCGTACCCCCGACGTGTCCTAGGTGCCAGTGCCAAGCCTAATGCCCTGTTAGCCTCCTTCCGCCAATCTGCCATACCTCTTCTGGCATCAACGAGACCTAAAACACTCAACCCGTTGGTGGGAAAGAGCATTGGCAATGCTGTTATCTAAAACAGTTACGTGTCGGGCATGTACTACAATATTATACTGGAGGGAACACAGTGTAAACACCCTGACTATGTCCATCACCCTCTCAGACTTAGATATTAGGTTGTTAATGGTGTGCGCAACAGCCATATTTTTGCACCAAAAATTGACCACTGAATTGGCCCATTCGCTGGACCACAGCCACAGAGCCTCCATGACTGGGAATAACTCCACAAAGGTCAGATCTCTAGTAATGCCCGCATCAGCCCATTCTCTGGTCCACAGGCCGTAACACCACTTTCCCCTCAAGTATATGCCATATCCCACTGATCTAGAGGCATCTGTCTGCACTTGAAAATCTGCCCCCATAAGTATCTCTGTTCTCCAGAAAAATACCCATTGAAGCCCCCCAAAAATTTCTGCCAGACCCTCAAATCTGCCCTCATTCCTGCTCTTATCCTCATCCTATGCATGGGCCTCTTTAAGTCCCCACATTGCCCTACAAAATCTATGGAGGAATGCCCTACCCAATGAAACCACCTTACAGGTGAAGTTAAGGTGACCCACCAGGTCCTGCAACTCACTCAGGGACACCCTGCTGTGCCTAAGCAGACATGACACTCTCTCAACTCATGCAATTTATCCCCCAGCGATCGACAGGATTGCTCCCACATGTCTATTTCTATCCCTAAAAACATCAGCAATATCAACAGTCCTTCTGTCTTGTCCTCAGCTAATGGCAACCCTAATTCTTTTGCCAGTGTCTGGAAAGATTCCAATAGAAATTTACAAGTGCCAGAGCCCTTCCTGCCACAAAAGTGATAGTCATCAAGATAATGAGCATTCCCTACTGATCCCGTGAATTGCCTGAGCTTCCATTCAATAAACATGATAAACTTTTCAAATGGGGAAGGTGAAATGGAACACCTGAATGGCAATGTAAGATTGGCCTTGAAATTGGAAACCAATTCAAAATCCACAGGGTGGACCAGAAAGAGGTGAAATTCAGACTTTATATCACATTTGGCCATTTCTGCCCCAATGCCACATGCACGAACTGTACCAATTGTGGTGTCAAATGAAGTATATCTAACTGAACACAGTTATTGTGGTATACCGTCATTCACCAATGATCCTCCCGGGTGAGAGAGGTGGTGGATCAGCCTAAATTTGCCCGGGGCCTTTTTTTGGTACCAATCATAAAGGTGACACTCTGATGGTAGGTATTGGTGGGTAATTGAATGGCCCCAAACACACTGCCCTCTGCTACTTCTTTCTCTATCTTCCCCTTGGCCACCTGCTCCATACCCCTTAAGGACCTCAAGTTCTTTGCCATGGCTGGCCCCCGGGCTCCTTGAAACTGTATACAGACCCCAAACATAAAACCATCCAACAAAAACTTTGTCAGGATAGGCCTGCAACCATGCTCACAGAACATCTACCTTAATTGGGCTGGGGCCCTTTTGCAAGTGGGGGGGCCCACCAGCATGTGGCTTCTTGGGGAGACTTGTGTTCCTTGGCCTGCCCTGTTGTCCCCTCCCTTTGCCTCTGTGTATGTGCCTCACGCCTGCTCTCACGTTACTTCACAGTGAGTGGGAAAAGAGGCTCCGTGGGTCGGAGGAACCTCCACAGAGCCCACCTTCAGCCTCCCCCAGCAGCCTCATTAGGAACTCTTCCCACACCAACAGGCAGAATATGAATTTCAGCAGTATTCCTTAAAACCCTTTTCTCATTTTTCCTCAAGGTGCAATAACCTGCCAGTTGTGTTGCAGACTTTCGGGCGGGGTGGGGAATTCTTGCTAGAGGTACAAGTGAATCATCCCTGCCTAAGAGACTCTAACTTGACTTGGGAAATGCTGAAGCAGATTGAGGAAGGACTTTTTCAGGATGAAAGCAGGGGCTACAGAAAAAAGAGGCTGAGGTCCCCAATGCAATCTAATAATAGCCAACTGTACATTTGGCTTTAAGATCGGGCTAATGAGAAGCAGCTCCATCCCACTGAAGATATACTTGTGAAGCAGGCTTCATTTATAATTTTAAGTTGCTCCTAACCTTTAAATTAAACATTGAGTGGCATAAGAAAGAAAGAAAGAAAGAAAGAAAGAAAGAAAGAAAGAAAGAAAGAAAGAAAGAAAGAAAGAAAGAAAGAAAGAAAGAAAGAAAGAAATATCCAAGATGTCTAATTAAGAACCAGCTTCTTGTTTTTTCAAACCACAGACAGGGGAATGGCAGTATAAAAGGCTTTATTTTGATGGACTATGGAAGGAAGTTGGTGTTTTTGCATTAAAAGGTCACATTTTAAAGAAACCCCAAGTTCTAGACATGGGGTGAGAAGTGAAAGTCACATAAATTTTGATTCATTTAATCAAAAAACGGAGAAGCTGGAAGACAGTTTGCTGTTGATTTCCATGTCAGAAAGGCCATTCGCATAAAGCATATCTGATTTGCTTACAATTAAAAGGGAAATGGAATTTTAGTTATTGCTGACATCTCACTTTTGCCATGAAATGCATTTTTAATAATGACAGAAATGGGTGGCAAAAGTGACCAAGCTAGAAACCTTTATACAATTAAATGAATTTCACTGCATTTAAATGACTCAAGTAATATTTCTTTCAAGCTTCTGACATTTTTTATACTAATGTAGTTTACTAGCATGGAAAACAAGTAACTCCAAAAATTTATGGAACACCGACTTGAAAAACACCTGAGTCTGATATTGATTGTAATAGAGGTCCTTTCATCATGATCCTTTCTAACCTTCCCTTATGATTTAAGGGTGTGTTGAAACACTGCTTTTTCTACACCAAGAAGTCCATCACTTCAAGGATCCTAACTAAGTGTGATAAAGGAATTTCTGGTGACTTCATGATGCAAAGTTACCTAACTTCACCAATAGGCTCCAAGACAAACTACACTTTTCCTAGAAATCTGAATGATGAAAATTGTGATTTTGATATATTTTGCATGTATGGAATTATGGAAACATTTTTAAAAACATGAATGGCTAAAAATGTATACTGCTTAAAAATGAGTGCTAACTAATACATTTTGATTTAATAGAGAAAATGTATTCAAGGTGTGTACATTAGGAGAAAATACTAGACATGGGCACGACCAGAAAAAATGACGTTTCGAGTTTTCGTTTGTCGGAACAGGTCCGTTTTGCGTTGTTTCCGTTTGTCGCGAAATTTTTCAAACATTTGTCATTTCCGTTTGTCATTTGTCATTTGTCGTTTGTCATTTCCACCGCGATTTAGCGCGATTTGACTTCCCAGAGCATAGGGGCGTCCTGCAATCAGGGCCAGCGCTAGGTGTTTTTGCGCCCTAGGCAGCGGGTGGGGCGGGGGGCAGGCGGTGGGGGGGAGGTGCGGGGGGGTGGCGGTAGCGGGGGGCCATGGGTGGGCGGCGGCCGCGGGTGGGTGAGTGGGCAGGCGGCAGCGCGGGCCGCAGGCAGGTGGCGGTGCGGGCGAACGGGCGAGTGGGCAGTTAGGATATCACTTATGATAGAGGTTCTGTTCTTGGCTTGCACCCCCAATGTGTGTGTGTGCAAGCAAATTGAAGTTGGGAAAATAAAAAATAAATTATAGTATATAATATATATTTAAAATAAATCCACACCTCCCACTCCCAGTCGAACCTCCCCCTTTATCCAATATCAGAAAAAAATCCTCAAACTGCCAGAGAAGAAATAAAGAATAAACTGCTATTCCCTTCAGCAGACAAAGCTGCAGGGAATCAAAGAAATTATTTTCTAAATTCAATTCCCTCCCTGCCTGCCTAATTTAAGTCCTAAAGCCTCCAGCCTCCCTCCTCAATCTCGATCGGATCACACGAGCACCAGCAGCCAGCCCTCCTCCCTCAACCACATCCATACACCCAACTGCAATTTCTGGAAGGTGCCTCAGCTTTTTATGCCCTCCGAGACATCCAGAAGTGTCAGTCAAAAACCTGGTGATGCCATTGGTGGAATGGTTCAAACAATTTGCATGGTCCCATCCCATGCCCAGCCCAAATGGGCAGGTCTAAAAAAATCAAAAATAAAAAAAAAATCAATATGACGTTTTATTGCTATAAAAAAAACCACTGCTGCTACTATAAAAATTCAGGCATTTAAAATAAATAAATTTCACATGTTTCTGTGGTGATTTGGTGTGTTTTTTGACCACGATTTCAAAAGAAAAATTGTGGTCGCCATTTTGGATCCCCCCACCACCACATGGCATGCAGCGAGAGACAGACGAGGAGGATGACCCTCCCCCAGCCTGGTGCAAGCAGCCCAGGATAGGAGAAGAGGGGGGAAAGCCCCCCCCCCCAGAAACCACCCCTCTGGTAGGTGGCAAAGCCCCAGGCAGGCATATTTTCGCCTGCTTTTTTGGCCGGGAGTTGGGTTTTTTAAAAAAAAAACTTTTAAAAACTTTTTCTGTGCTTCGCATCATGCAATCGCCGCAATGCCACAAACAGAAACAAAAAACCCAACCAAATTTTTCTTTTTTCGGTTCGAGTTTGAGTTCTGACGGCTTAATTATCGTTACCGTTTCTGTTACGTAACGGAAACGATAACCGAAAATGGAAACGACAATTTCGCCGAGTCATGCCCATGTCTAGAAAATACATTTGTGTTGTTATTGCTGGTTTTTGCTGTCAACGTGCTTTTGATTCATGCTGAACCTACTAGGTATTTGAAATCTATGAAAAGCCTCTTTGCTAATGAGGTGATTGGAAATGGGGAATCCTGGCGGCAGCAGGGGATGGGAGAGGCTCTGTGCAACTGGGTTCCACAGTTCCAGGTGATTAAATCAGTGGAATCCAGGCTGCACCAGGGGATGGGACAGGCTCCCTGCAGGTAACCTCTCTAAAGGAAATATTGTGCTATATAGGTAGCAGGGACTACTATATTCACTCTATACGATGCACAGACATTTCCTCTTTCTTTTGGGGGTGGGAAAAGTGCATCTTATACAGCAAAAGTTACAGTAAATCATCAGGTTCACAGTATGTCCATATTCTGAAGTGATATGTTAATTCTAGTTGCCAAGGTTTTAACAGCATTTTTCCCTTTTGCATCAAGTTCCCCTTCACTCTATCAAAGTACTTGTTCCTGAATAACAACTTAAATTCCTTGCCATTTATATTGTGTTTTTCATGGATGCCTAGCTATTTACAGGTTTTTCTGCTCCCGTAAACATTGGAGAAACTCACTATTGCTAAGCTCTAAATTGCCCTCTGCAGATTTGCCACTTTTGATGTGCATAACAGTACAATTATCAACACTGAAGTTCATTGCCCACCCAGCTAGGAGAAACAAGGCAAGACACAATTTTTGGGTTGTAACATGGACCACATTTTATTAATTATAAATATAAACATATTTTTAAGAGAGAGGGCTGCAATAGGGCAGAAGCATTTCTGTGTCTGGGGCCAGCGAAGTCCCAGACCTAGATCCGCAGGTGAGTTTAGATAATAATTGGGTGACCCCAGCAGGCGACGACCATCCAAGGCTCCCATCTCTCTTCACAAGTTATTCTTTCTTTAAGCTATTGGGAATTCTTCACCCATTGTGCCCTCCCTCCAAAATAGGTATCTTGCTTTGCTTCTGTTCAAGCAGTAAGCTTACATCACACAAGATGAAAGATGATCATTGGGGGCACTTTTTTCTCCCCCCAGAATTCCTTGTGAGGAATTGGCACAGCTTCATTTCCCCTTTCTCCGAGAATTCCTCAGAAGTTTTGCCTCAGAAGAAACTTCCTGATCTGCCTTGAATTTTGCTTAGAGCTTTGGCTCTGAAATGCAGAGTTGTCAAAATCTTGTTATCTGCAACCATGGTTAGGGCATACAGTGTTTACTAGAAATTGTGCTAGAGTTCAGCAGAGCCTTTGGCAGAAGGCATACACCTTCACATATAATTGCCCATACTGGTTGCTGGTTATATTCATTATTCCATTTAGCTGTTGCAACCTCTCACCTTCCAAAGCAAGAAAAGCAAGTGGGTTACACCTGAGAAAATTAGAGAAAGAGAGCCTGAGGAGTGTGGTAATACAACTACAGTTCAGTTTCATCTCCCCAAATGCAAAGGCTTTTCACTTAAGTTAAGACCTTTGTTAGCTTGCTGGCCTCTCAGAAGTAATGAAATTCCAGATTAATGTGAAGCAATGCTGTTACTGTTGTAAGACTTGGGGGGGGGGGAAACAAGGCTTGTGAAATACTCATTTTCCCTCATAAAACAAGTCAGGTTAAGTTAATTCATAGAGCAAAGGATGAGATTTTGTTAGTGAGACAGAAGAAGCAGGAAGCAGGTCCTGAGAACTGCATTGTACACTATGCTCTTTGCCATGCAAACTTCTATGCACAGTGCCATTGTGAAGGAGCTGTGTGTGTACTGCACCAAAAGTAAAATGTAGAACCACATTGACCACAGTTTTACAGCAGAGATACAGCAGTTTGTACATGATTTTGGATCCGCACATCTTTAATAATAATAATAATAATAATAATAATAATAATAATAATAATAATAATAATAATAATAATAATAATAATAATAATAATAATAATAACTTTATTTTTATGCCACCTTTCTCCCCAAAGGGACCCATTATATTATAACTCTAGTCCTCCTGTAATACTGTTGAAATGAAAACTGAGAGTAATGAAAGTACTTGTGTGTGTGTGCATCTGGGGGGCCTGTCCATACAGGAGAATTTTTAGTGGTCTGATTCATACTTAAAAGATGTGATGAGTTTCCTCTCTCACTTGAGTGAGCTTCCAATTCACATTGGAGATGTTCATTCTACTGCAAGAAGGATTCATACAAGTCTTTAGATTCCCAACACCCATTAAGTATGAGTTGTTATCTATGGCCTTGGTGGTGGAGGTGTGAGGTATTCTTGATTTGTCTGGGGATTGTTGAAATGGCTGCTTGGTAAGTAGCAGACAGATTGTGCATGAGCACCCACACACCCACACACATCTTTTTTGAGAGAGGGGTTTTCAGTACTCACATGAATGGCTTCTCTGAGCCCTCTCTTAAACCAACTATCCTCTCTGTCTATTATGTGTACATCCTGATCTTTGAATGAGTGCCCTTTGTCCACCAAGTTGATGCATACTGCTGATACTGCCCCTGAGCTGTTGCCCCTCCTATGTTGGTCCATCCTCCTATTTAATGGCTGTTTATTTTATCCAGTGTAAAGGTCTGCACACTCTTCACTGCATTGGGCCTCATATACTAAATTGCCCCTTTTGTGTTTTGTTGTCGGGTCCTTTGGGTGCATGAGTCTTTGCCTTTGTGTGTTTATGGGTTTGAAGTAAACAGGGATGTGGTGTTTGCCAAAAATGTTTTTATTTATCAAGCGGCCATTTCAACAATCCCCAGACAAATCAAGAATACTTCACACCTCCAACAACAAGGCCAAGGCTAAAGACTCATACTTTATGGGTGTTGGGAAGGTTGTAAAGGTGGGCCATTGTGGTATTGCGTCTATCGTCCACCTAATGAGGTTATTCAGGCCATTGTCCACCTCATGAGCCTATTTTAGACCAGGGTGACATGAGGTCAAAGTGAACTATAAAACTGAGGACTCACAACTCAGACTGACAAAGCTGTTTGGATGTGCAGCGAAAGGTTTCAATCTCTGAAGAAAAGAAGTCCAGTTGCCGTCACTCAACTTCCAGATAAACTCACATGGATGACTAAAAATCTTCACAGATGTATGAGCAAGCTTTACCTGGTTTATTCATGAGGAAGGAAGGATTAGCAGAGGATGTGGCTGTAGGGCAAGGTTGTAGCACTGGTCTTGGTGGGGGTGGGGAGTAGAGATGGGCACGACTTAGCGGTATTCCCGTTTCCGTTTCCGTTACTCGTTTCCGTTACTCTACAGAAACGGTAACGGGAATCACTCCGCCAGACTTCGAGCTCGAACCGACGAACGAACAATTTGGTCTGATTTGTCGTGCTCGTTACTTGCACGCGGCGATCGCGCAATGCCAAGCGGCACAGAAAAAAAGTTTTTAAAAGTTAAAAAAAAAACCGATTCCCGGTCCAAAATGGCGACCGCAATATTTTCTTGGAAATCCTTGCCCAAAACCCCACCAAAGCACCACAGAAACATGCGAAAGTAACCTATTTTAAATGCTTGATTTTTTACAGTAGCAGCAGTGGGTTTGTCTTGCCAAAATACGTCTCCGTTGATTTTATTTTATTTTTTTCTTAATTTATTTTTTTACACCTGCGCAACGATGGGCTGGCCATGGGACGGGACCATGCAAATTTTTGGAGCCATTCCACCAATCGCATGGACAGGTTTTGACTGACACTTCTGGATGTGCCAGAGGGCATAAAAAGCCGAGGCAGTTCCAGTCCGTCACAGTCTGGGCTTGGATCTTGTGGAGGGTGGTCAGGGCTGGATTGCTGCGCTCAGTCTAGTTTCGATTTCGCGGTCGCGGTCTCGGTCTCGCTAGGCAGGGAGGGAATTGAATTGATATTATATTAATTCGAATCGCAAAACATAATAATTTCTTCTATTCCCTGTGGGGAATAGCAACACAGTGTTTATTCTCTTTTTTGTTTTCTCCATTTTTGAGGAAGAGTTCCGTACGTTTTATATTTGCTTCAAGGGGGAGGGAAGATTTGAGTGGGAGCGGTAGGGGAGGGGAAGTGCTGCGGATTTATTTTGAAAATATATTATTTTATATTACGCTACCATACCATTTCTTTTGTATCCCAATTTCCCACCAAGTTCATTTACTTGGCCAAGGTCCTTTTACCCTGCGCCTACAGCTTTTTTGCTGCTGTTGCGATTGGGGTTTTGGAAGGGAATCCAGCAACCCCTATCCTACCCTAGTAGCAGCTTATAGTTTTATTCCATTTATTTTCTATTTTACAGTTTATTAGCAAGTGGCAAGCAACAGCCAAGGTCCAGTAGTACTAGTGCTTAGAAGGGGAGGTTGGAGGCTGTGGATTAAATTATTTTAAAAATATTATACAGTACAGACTGAGTACTAGGCAGAGTCTCCCTCGCCAACCAGTGAGTGCACTCAAATTTCTCAAACACATTTGTTTTGGCAACAAGGCTAGGGCACCTTCCTCTATAGAACATTTTACAATTTCATTTTACTTAACACTATAGATATTCTTTGAATTTCTTTCACTTGTCCAACACCTCATTCATTTTTTTGCAGTCAGGCACTCAAACAAACATTTGTTGAAGGGCAGGCACCCAGCCACCTGTATAGAACTTTTTCTTCAATTACATCTTTGAAGAAGTTCCACTCATCTTTGTTACTGTGCATTATTTGTGAAAGTTGGGTGCTGCCAGATTTTGCAAACCCATTCCTTCTATTAGCTTGGTTTTTGTGCAGTTGTTGTATAACTTACATCTGTGAAGAAGTTAAGTTACAATTCTCCTAATTACACTTGCCCTGTGCATTAATTTGTGAAACTTGTTTGACAGGATTGGCAAACCCCTTGCTCCTAATACCTTGTTTGTTGTGCTGCTGTTGTGAGTCCATCTCACTCATTTACTTGTTGCCACCACAGTCTACATACACAATCCAATTACAACTGGGAAGAAGTTACAGTTCTCCTCCAAATTACACTTGCCCTGTGCAGGGCATAGAGAGACTTAGTTGGGTGCCAGGATTGGCAAACCCCTAGCTCCTATTTCCTTGTTTGTTGTGCTGCTGTTGTGAGTCCATTCTCACTCATTTACTTGTTGCCACCACAGTCTACATACACAATCCAATTACAACTGGGAAGAAGTTACAGTTCTCCTCCTAATTACACTTGCCCTGTGCAGGGCATAGAGAGACTTAGTTGAGTGCCAGGATTGGCAAACCCCTAGCTCCTATTTCCTTGTTTGTTGTGCTGCTGTTGTGAGTCCATCTCACTCATTTACTTGTTGCCACCACAGTCTACATACACAATCCAATTACAACTGGGAAGAAGTTACAGTTCTCCTCCTAATTACACTTGCCCTGTGCAGGGCATAGAGAGACTTAGTTGGGTGCCAGGATTGGCAAACCCCTAGCTCCTATTTCCTTCTTTGTTGTGCTGCTGTTGTGAGTCCATCTCACTCATTTACTTGTTGCCACCACAGTCTACATACACAATCCAATTACAACTGGGAAGAAGTTACAGTTCTCTTTGTTACACTTGCCCTGTGCAGGGCATTGAGAGACTTAGTTGGGTGCCAGGATTGGCAAACCCCTAGCTCCTATTTCCTTCTTTGTTGTGCTGCTGTTGTGAGTCACTCATTTACTTGCACAGTTCCTTGGTGCTTTTCTTTACTATCACATTATACATTCCCTGGCCTGAGCCACAAGAAGTGAGAAAAATGAGGAGGGGTCGCACAGCTAGAGGGCAGGGGTGGGGGACCCCTACTAAGATAAATAGGGGCACGTTTCTGAGGGAAGGGACAGGAAGTAGTGCAGAAAGTGATACTGGTGCAACTCCCTCCTCGAGTAGCAGTGCCAGTGGCACAAGCAGCACTGTGCCATCGTCTGTCACCGAGGGAAGCATGGATGAGGCGTACCAAATCCCATCTTCGTTACCTGACAGCCCCACCCTTGATCAGCAAGAAGACAAGGGCTCTGATTCTGAAATGGCATCAGAATCAGAATCGGGCTCCTTGTATCTAAACCTGCCAGATTCTGAGGACCTGTTGGCAGGGACAGACTTAAGGCAGGCTCCAGGCAGTGACGGAAGGAGCAGCCCTCTTTCCACCCAGAGTACCACCAGTGAGAGCAGTAGTACTAGTCTACTTTCCCGACAGGGCAGAGGCCACACCAGCACCACAGCAGCGGCAGCGGCAGGCAATAACAGAGGGGGCGTTACTTTCTGTAAGCCACGAGGGTGTCTCTGGGAGCATTTTGAGAACAGCCCCCAAGACGCAAGGATGGCGGTGTGCAAGATATGCGGGGTGGTCTTGCGCAGGGGGAATGACCCCAAACACCTCTCCTCAAGTGGGTTGCGCAGCCATCTGATGAGGAAGCACCCTGGGACTCTGTCTGGAACCCTGTCAGGCCCTTGCTCTTCAGGGAGGAAGAGAGGGGAAGAAGGGTTAGAGATAGAGAAAGAAAAACACAGCTCCGCTAGTGAGAGTGGGAAGAGGCAGGCCACTCTGCAGGAAGTGGGGCTGTTGGGTGGGACTTTTGTCAGCCCGCGAAATAGGGCCAAAGCACAGGAGACCACCACTCGAGTGGTGGGTGAAATGGTGGACATGAACGGGTTGCCCCTCTCCTTTGTGGAGTCATCAGGCTTCAGGCACCTGATGAAGCACGTGGCACCATGGTATGAGACTCCATCCCGGCGTACCTTCTGCAGGCGGGTGATTCCCTCCCTTTATGAGTCTGTCAGGGACAGGATCCGGGCCCTGCTGCAGGCGGCCAGAGGGAGGAAGATCCACTTCACTTCCGACCTCTGGACCGGTGGGCACCACGGATACCTCTCACTGACGGCTCATTGGTGGCAACCCAAGGAGGTCCTGGAGCCCCGGTCAGCCCATGAGCAGCTGCAGGGGGAGGCACAAGGCAGCACCCCAAGAGGGTATAGGGTGGTGCTTCTCCAGGCCCAAAGCATGGAGGACAACGCCACAGGGATCAACATTGCTGACGTTCTCAAGACAGCAATAAGAGAGTGGGGATTGGGGACAGAGGGACAGGTCAATCATGGAGTCATGGTTACAGATGCGGGCCGTAACATGACCAACGCGGTTCTTGGGGCAGGGTTCCAGGGCATCGTGTGCGTAGCACACAAACTGCATCTAGTGGTGGGCGATGCCATTGGCCTGGGTGCACCAAAGGACTCCTGGAGTGAGGGGACCACGGAGACCAGGGCCTTGCTGGACAAGTGCCGGAAGATCGTGGGGCACTTCGCTCGCAGTGTCAAGGCAGCCAGGATGATGCGTGAGAGGCAGACGGAGACGGGCCGACCGGAGCACGTCCTGATCCAGGACGTGACCACCCGGTGGAACTCCACCCACGAAATGGTCAAGCGTCTGGTGGAGCAGAAGGAAGTGGTGGAATACATCATGTCAACCACCCCAGTCCTGCATGAGGGGAGGGAATTGGACCTTGGTGCTACCGAGTGGCTCGCCCTCTCCCAGATGGCGGGTATCCTGCAGCCTTTTGAGGAGACCACCCACGTCCTCAGCAGCTACAACGCCAGCCTGGGCCATGTTCTCCCCCTGGTCAATGCCCTTCGCCAACGCCTAGAGACCAGTATCCGGGAAGAAGGCAATCTTCTCCCTAAGAGCAGGGCATTGGCAGACAGGCTGTTGACCGGCGTGGATACCCACCTTGGCCCACTCAGAAGGGAAAAGGTGTACCAGATGGCCTGCCTGTGCGACCCTCGCGTCAAGGGTTCCCTGGCGGCCAGCACTGCCGAACTGAAATCCTGGAAGACGGAGCTATGCCGTCAAGTCAGGGCTGTCTCCGATGAGGGCCAGGCGTTTCAGAGGGCGCACGGAAGCCAGAGCGATGCTGAGGAGGAGTCCTCGCAAGGATCCACATCCCTCTGTACTCCAGGAGCGTTCACCCAGAGACCAGGTTCCGTTCCAGCAGCCAACTACCTGGCCTCTGCCCTAGCCATGGCAGTTTCCTCCTCAGTGGAGGCAAGGGAGGAAGAAGTAGCAGACCCCGCTCAGACCATGGTGAAGGAGTACATGGCCGAGCCCCTCCAACCCCTCAGCTCGGACCCACTGCACTACTGGGCCAGAAAGGCGGACCTCTGGCCCGCTCTTTCAACTCTGGCGTTGGACCTCTTGTCTATCCCACCCACCAGTGTCCAGAGTGAGCGTGTCTTCTCCCACATGGGAGATGTCCTGAGGCCGCGCCGTTGTCTCCTGGACCCGGAGACGGTGGAAAGGTTGACTTTCATCCGCTTCAACCTTTCCACCTTGGGATTACCCCAACACTCCAAGAACTAAGTTGCTGCCTGTAACCTAACCTCCTGCCTGCAATCCTCCATGCCCGCCTGCAAGCCTGCCTGCCTCCCCTTGGCCCTACGAGCCTGCCTGCCTGCCTGCCTGCCTGCCTGCCTGCCTGCCTGGCCCTGTGACTACCTGCCGACTCCAGTGCCTAATGCCTGCAGAACTGCCTGCCTGCCTGCCTGTATTCTCTCACACACACAATTGAAGGGTACTATTAGTGGCCCAATTTTTCTAGCTCTGGCCTGTCTCCAAACCAGGCAGGGCCACTCAAAGTGTCATTGGAAAGGGTCTGTCTGTATTGGCCCAATGTTTCTCCTTTTGCCATGGCTGGTCTGAGAGAGACCCTAATACCTGCCTTCCTTGGTGCTTCACACCATTCCCTTGGCCCTACGAGCCTGCCTGCCTGCCTGCCTGCCTGCCTACCTGTATTCTCTCACACACAAAGTGGTGAGGAAGCACTTTACAACAACCTACCTCAAAGACTGAGTATCAGGGGGCAAGCTCCCCTCCTTACAGCCTTAAAGAAATAGACCCACCCAGTTCTCCTGCTTCCACTCTGTCTTCTTGGTTGCCAAAACCCGGTCTCCTGGGGTGGCGAGAGAAACTCTGCCTGCCAAGGAAGCCTCCATGTTTGGTTCTTGGTGGATACTCTGTCCCACACTGACTGTGTGAGTCTGTAATTTACACAGACCTAGCTCTGTCTCCTCCGCCACTCTTTCTACTGGGCTGCCAGCCGTGGCTCACAAAGAAGGGAAACGTCCTTGTTGTGTGTGCGTACTCCTGGCCGAAAGTCCCCTGTGTGGATCTTGGTGCTGTGCTGTGTGACTCATTGTGCGCACACTTGGTGCTTAAACATTTTATAATCATTTCTGCCCTAACCCCGGAACAAAGGCTGCCGGACCAGAAAAGTTACTGGTTGCAAATCTAGGTTGTGATTGATGATGATGATTGAGTTATGGGAACACTCTTCAGGAACAGCTGGTGGTTGGCTTAGGGTTAGGGTTAAGGGGGATGTTTAGGCCTCCGCTACTCTGTCCTCTGGGCTGCACCACACTGTGTCTCACTAAGAAGGGCTGGAGTGGAATGTACTTGCGCGTACCACAGTTCAGCACAATAATCGTTTGTTTCTTAGAAATAGAAGAGCCTTTCAGGAGGAAGTTCCAGGCTTGGCTCTTGGAGTTGTGGAACTGCTGTGATTCACTATGAAGGGCATAGAGATGGAATGCTGGCACGGCAGTTAGGAGCAGTCTACCAGCGCACAGCTGGGAAAGAAAGTCAGAAAGCTTGGCTTGCTCTCCTTTTGGAAGCCTGTGTGGTCAAAGACTCAGACTCACTCTAGCTCTGTGTCTTCTCCCTGCCTGCCTGTCAGGC
Organism: Phrynocephalus guinanensis; assembly: GCA_037367245.1. Classification (NCBI taxonomy): domain Eukaryota; kingdom Metazoa; phylum Chordata; class Lepidosauria; order Squamata; family Agamidae; genus Phrynocephalus; species Phrynocephalus guinanensis. The sequence goes on from CM074736.1 coordinate 17,513,308, forward strand.
TCCCCCCACTTCCGGCTTAGAGGAGGCCTTCCAGCCGCTTCTCCTTCACCCTAACATCATGGTCCAGTTAGTGCTTCAAGTTCAGCCCTGTCGCCACTGCCCTCAACTTGCCCATGCAGCAACCACGGCTGTGCCCTCTTCTTGGCGGAAAACCTCTTGAAGACCAACTGTAACAGTGCATTCACTCAACAACTATTTGTTTGCACACACTGTGCCTCACAGAGAAGGGAATTGTGCTTGTGTGCTAGAAAACAGCCGTGGGGTGGGCCTGTGATTAGGCAGAACTCATGCGAAAGCACCCTTGGACTCTGCCTGGGACAGTGACAGGACTCTGCAGGAAGGAGTGCTGCAGTGTGGGAGTGTTGTCAGCCTCCGGACCGCCAATTAGTCTTCAGTGGGCTGCCATTGCCATACACTGTGGCTCACAAAGAAGGGCAACTTACTGCCGTGCTGGTGGCCCTCTGTCACCATTACAAATAGGACAGTTTATCAGAAAGTTCAAGGCTTGGCTCTTAGAGTTGTGGGGAATGTGATTCACTACGAAGGGCATGCCACTGGGATGCAATGCACTGACTGTGGCTCTCTGTGAAGGGAGGGAGCAAGGAAGCCTCCACTCCAGGCTTGGTTCTTTGTGGGTACTCTGACTCACACAGACAGTGAGCCTGTGTTTCTCAGGCCTACTGTCTTCCGTGGACTGCAAAGCTATGTCTCACTGAGAAGGGAACATGGCTGTGCTGGCCTGCTAGGAGTTTATGGCCGGGGAAAGCAGCACACAGCTGTGTAGGAAGACCCTCTGGCTTGCAGTCCTTTTGTCAGAGTGGTCTCAGGCCTCAGAGTCAGACACCATGTGGACTCTGCTTTTCCACTGGGCTGCCAACTGTGGCTCACGAAGAAGGGCAATTTCCTGGCGTCCTCCTCAGGCCATTCAGTCACGCTGGGGAGCTGGAGCTTCCTGGCAATGTTCCTCCCCTACGGAGGCCCTGTGGCCTCAGACTCAGGCTATGTGGGCTCCTCCAGCCACTCTTTCCTCTTGGATGCAAAACACTGTGGCTCACTAAGAAGGAAAGAGAAGTTGTGTGTGCAGCACGCACTCCAGTAGTTTCTCTGACAGTTCCATCCTAGCTTGGCTGTTGGAGTTGTAGGAGCTGGGATTCACAACGAAGGCCATGGTCGTGGTCGGGATTGCTGGCCCAGCATTCAATTACTCCAGCTTGTGGCCTCCGCCACTCTTTCCTCTGGGATGCAAAACACTGTGCCTCACTAAGAAGGGAAGAGTAGTTGGGTGCCAGCACTCCAGTAGTTTCTCTGACAGTTCCAGGCTTGGCTGTTGGAGTTGTAGGAGCTGGGATTCACAACGAAGGCCATGGTCGTGGTCAGGATTGCTGGCCCAGCATTCAATTACTCCAGCTTGTGGCCTCCGCCACTCTTTCCTCTGGGATGCAAAACACTGTGCCTCACTAAGAAGGGAAGAGGAGTTGGGTGCCAGCACTCCAGTAGTTTCTCTGACAGTTCCAGGCTTGGCTGTTGGAGTTGTAGGAGCTGGGATTCACAACGAAGGCCATGGTCGTGGATTGCTGGCCCAGCATTCAATTACTCCAGCTTGTGGCCTCCGCCACTCTTTCCCCCTGGGGTGCAAGACACTGTGCCTCACAACGAAGATAAGAGGACTTGGGTGCCAGCCCTCCATTAGTTTATTGCAAAGTTGCAGGCTTGGCTCTTGGAGTTGTGTGGGAACCAACTGTGATTCACAAAGAAGGGCATGGCAGTAGACTGCCGGGCCGGCAGGTAGCAAGTCTACCAGCACACAGCTGGGGACTTGGGGAGGAAGAGTCAGACTCAGAATGTGGCTTGCTGTCCTTTTTGCAGCCAGTGTGGTGCCAGACCAAACTCAAGGTGATTGGCCTCCTCCTCCAGTCTTTACTCTGGGCTGCAAGACACCGTGTTTCACATGGAAGGGGGTCCCTGATACAGCACCGCCAAGACTTAGTCAAAAAGTGACATGTGGTGGACGGTGGTGCATCGCAGGCAGTGTGGTGCCAGACCAAACTCAAGGTGATTGGCCTCCTCCTCCAGTCTTTCCTCTGGGCTGCAAGACGCCGTGTTTCACACAGCAGGGAGGTAATGATTTGAACAGCATTCGTACGTACAGCACCACACCAAGACTTAGTCAAAAAGTGACATGTGGTGGACAGTGGTGCATCGCAGGCAGTGTGGTGCCAGACCAAACTCAAGGTGATTGGCCTCCTCCGCCAGTCTTTCCTCTGGGCTGCAAGACGCCGTGTTTCACACGGAAGGGGGGTACTGATTTGAACAGCGTTCGTACTACGTACAGCACCACCCAAGAGTTTGTCAGAAAGTGCCATGTGGTGCATCGCAGGCAGTGTGGTGCCAGACCTGACTCAAGATGATTGGCCTCCTCCACAACTCAGTCCTCTGGGCTGCAAGACACTGTGACCCAAGGCCAGTGCCATTTAAATTCCTGTCATGCCATTCAGCTCCATCCTTTTTATACTGGAGCTGGCAAGGAGCCTGCCGCACTCTGGCTCTGTGCTGTGGTGCTCTCATACTCTGCTTTGTGGACTGACCGGAGTGGCCGCCCTTACTCTGGCCTTATGGGCGCGTCGACCAGAGATAGTCCTCCTCCTTGTATAGCCTAGTGGGCTGGGCTGTGGGCTGTAAAACTTAAGCCAGAGCAACCCAGAGCCCTATCCCATTCCCATCCCTACCAAAACTATTCCTGGCTGTAGCTACTAGCTAGGTACGTAGCTTAACCACCTCAGGCTCTAACTGCTAATGTTTTTTTTGACCATAACCAAAAGCAGGGTTGCATTGGCTTTGGCTTTATTGCTTGTCCTTTAAGTGTGTGTGACTTTGACTGTGAATGTGAAGTGAAGGCAGAAGGACCTTGGTGATGGGGGGCCAATTTGAGAGGAGTAGTGGAGTAGACCCCTCATTCAGATTTGGGGAGGAACAGAATGTCTGTTTCTCCTGCTGCCTCTGAGAGAGGTGGAGGGGAGATGGGATGGATTCAAAACCAAACAACAAAAAAGTACAACAAACAGGCACGTCAGCCAGACCAAGTAGGGTGGCTGGCTGGTTCAGCATCAGCAGATTCAGCAGCACAGCAGACCAAGAGAAAAAAAGAAATGCAAATTTGTTTCTGCCCCACTTTGTTTGCTTAGGATGCACTAGCCTTGTTGTGCAGCAGCAAGTCCATCACCCAGGCAGGTTTAAACTGTATTTCGCCTGCTCATTTGCGGGACCCGTGCCCACCCGCCCACGCGCCCACCTGCACGCGCGCGTGCCCGACCGCCCGACTGCCCGCCCACGCGCCCGACCGCGCGCTAGCCACTCCCCCTGCCGCTGCCGCCGCCCACACATGTACACCCGCGCCACCGCCACCGGCGCTGCGCCCGCAAGCCGCAAGTCTCGGTCGGACGTCAAAATGCGCGAAATCGCGACAGAAACGGAAACGAAAAAACAAAAAAACGAACCGACTAATTTTTGCGAATTTTCACGAAAAACGGAGACGACCCGAAACGGAACCGGCCCGACTAACGACAACTCGGGAAAAAAAATTTCCCAAGTCGTGCCCATCTCTAGTGGGGAGGTTGTTGTGAAGGTTGGGGAAATGAAAGAGAAGTATCACCCTATCCCCTGCTTTTCTCCTCAGCAGGGGCTCTGCTGGGACTGCACTGCCAGTGACCATGGAGTCAATATAACCCCCTTCTCTACCCTTCCTCATGTGTGTGTGTGTGTGTGTGTGTGTGTGTGTGTGTGTGTGTGTGTGTGTGTGTGTGTGTGTCCTTTCAATCATGACCAACTCTTTGTGACTCCATGTCCATGGAGATTTCTTGGCAGGAATACAGCTAGGGTGGTTTTCCAGTTCCTACAGCACCTGGTATTCCCTGGTGGTCTCCCATCCAAGCACTAACCAGGGCCGACCCTGCTTAGCTTCTGAAATCAGGTGAGATCGGATGTGCTCAGGGAATCTAGAATCCCCCAAATTCACAATTAATCTGCCTACTACATCAGAAGCCATTCTTTTTCATATTCAGGTGTGGCTCCATAGGGGATTATATTGGAGGCTTTCATGATTTGTAGTCAGCCTTCTTCTCACTTTCAGGACACTCTTCCATTGCAGGTCAGCATTCTGTAGTGGTTAGAGAATTTCACTAGAACTGTGAAGATCCAATTTGGCTATGAGTTTTGGGTGGACCTGATATAAATAAATACATCAACCCAACTCACCTCATAGGGTTTTTGTGATGATAAATATGAGGAGCATGACCATTCGCACTGTCTTGAGGTACATGAAGTAAAGAATGGTTGAACATTTGACAACTAAATAAGCCTACTAAGCAGACAGAGGAAACAGCAAGAAGGGCAGCAAGATCTCCCTTTCTTCATCATGATTATTGATAAGACCATGGTAGAAAATTTTAAGCCATGGAAAGCCTGTTTCCAACTTTTATTGTATTCAGTTTGGTGCTTTATTACTTCATGTAAGAGAAAAAACCTAAATGCTATGTGTGCTTCTACACAACACACACACACGCACACACACACACACACACACACACACACACACACACACAGAGAGAGAGAGAGAGAGAGAGAGAGAGAGAGAGAGAGAGAGAGAGAGTCCTGAAATCATCTCAACTCATTCTTGCAAAATGGTGGACTGTGGGAAGCTAGGGAAGTTACTTGTGGGCAGAGCTCAGGTCTAGCCTAGGGCATCAACCTTCCATGGTTGGGCACACCCAGGTGATAGGTGGTGACTCTCAGGCAGAACCCAAGAGTAAACAGGAATTACTTAGATCCCCTATTTCCCCAGATAAGTGGAGCTGAGCCTCAGGAAAGGGGGCAAAGCAGGGACAAAAAGCTTGCCTGCATGGGAATGCTCTTGAGAAGACAGAATAGCTCCAGGTGTGCATGAGAAACCAATTTTCCTCTAACCCCTGCCATGGATTTACTGCCTGTAATTACTCCTGACCCTGAATAAAGCTGGGACACCTCTCCCTAGGAGGGAGAAAGAGAAGGCGATTCCCACCTGAGACCACTCGAGTGCTGTCGCATTCTTCTGCCGCAACAGTGGACACTGAATTCATTTGCAATATTTTTTAATTAGTGTTCTGGTCATTCTCTTTACATGTCAGGGAGAAATATGTATTATAAAAATACATATGGTACTCTAACAAATATTTCACAGTTCTAAATAAAAGAATGAAAGGACCAATTTCACTTCAAACTCCTCAAAGGCTTTATAAACTTAATGATCACTCAATAGCAGCCTCCGTCCACACATCCCACCATGTAAAAGGACAATTGTTATGTATGCAAGTGTTTGATGACAGAAAAGAGTTGCTTGTCTGCTTAAAATATACAGTGTGAAGACTGGGTTTCAAACATTTATATCTGAGGAACATTCGGTGATGGATCATTACAAGGGTGGGGGTACCTACTTACAGGAACATTGGTCAAACATATGGCAAGATGATGCTAAGTGGAACATGTTACAGCAATCATTTGCAGAATATGTCCACTATCCTCCTATTTTCCTGTTTTGAATCTCTCAGGGGTCATGTTGTAGCCTAATTTGCACTATTCGGACACTACACAAATGACAATTTTGAGCACCTTCAGAGGGGAACAACAAGGACGATTAGGGGGCTGGAAGCCAGGAGAAAAGGAAGGTGTGTGGATGGGTGTGGAGAGAAAGCCAAACCTTGCAATGAGTGAATTTTTAAAAAAAGTTCCTGAAACCAGTCAGTTGAGGATAGGATTTAAGGCACACTTCTATGACCCCAAAGAGAACTGTTTTGCCTTATCCCTTGTGGGGCCAACCAGCTGACAACCAGGATGCACCACCTCTGCTCCTCCATATCTTATAAATAAATAAATAAATAAATAAATAAATAAATAAATAAATAAATAAATAAAACATGACATTCCTTGTTGCACTATGCAGTAATTGCAGAACAAGAACATACCCCCCCATGTCAAAAATCAACATAATTGTTGGGACATATTCAGTTTCTACTGCTTTTGTTCATTTAAAAAAACCCTCAACATGGCATGTTGCTGAACCTTGAGGAGGCTGATTAGATTGCTTCAGATAACAATGCTTCAGGATATGATATTTTAAGTCGTGTTCTATGTGGTTTCTGCAATAAAATGAGAGAGGACTGAAATTTCCCGTCCTGATATATGAGGATGAGGAACTAAAAATAGAACTTCACTTATCTTGATTATAGAGCCGGATACATGTTACCATTTATCTGTCCAACAAACTTTCCTTGTTTGATATTAATATGGGAAGAATGAGAGAAGATCCAACCCAGCATTAATAATGTGGATATTTCAAATGTAAAATGCACTCTGATTTTTGGCTTTTGTGCATCATAATTCTATATAGTGACTTACACACGTACACATACATAGATTGAAAATAAAATCATTTTCTTGAAAAATGTCCATAAAGAACAAAAAGATATGCATTTTGGGATGCATTCACTCCAGATAGGGGCAGCCTCTACGGCTGCTGCCTTGGGTTATTTAGTACAAGAGATCCAGGCTGTTGGGCATTGGTCTTCGCAAAAGTGCAAAACTTATGTCCACCTCTTGCCTAAATGTTAGGGCTGGTCTTCACCTGCTGTGTGGTTTTTTTCCTCGTTTCAGGTTTGCCCATTTGGCTATGAGTCCAGGTGCTCATTTGCAGGCACAGTTTTATATTTTGGGCAGCAGTCCTTGTGAGGCGGACTGGCTGGGGCAGTGATTTGGGCCTGGGACAGCAGGCCAGGGTTGATTGGAGAGGCATGCTCTGGAAGGACTTCCAGGATGTGCTGGTGAAGAGCTGCCAAGTTGAGCTTTCGTCCATTGTTGTGATACATCTAGGGGGTAATGACCTCCCTCAACACAAAGGAAAATCCATTATTGTACAGGTCATTGCTGACCTGAGGTACCTGAAGCAGGGTTTTCCCCAAATGTGTGTGTTGTGGTCTGATATTTTGCCATGGATGTTTTGGAAGGGAGCCAGGAAAGGCACATGAAAGGTCTTGTGGTGGAAAATTGGTAATGGAGAAAATAAAAAGACAAACAGAAAATAGTAGCATGGAAGTGTTACACAGAATGGGTTGCTGGACTTAAGTACATTTGCAAGCAGTTTTATGGTTGGTGTAGTTTTAGGGCTCTGTAGTAAAAATTCCTCAAGAGACCAAAAACAGATACCTAAACTTTCCCATTCTCTCACTTTCTAATGACCCCTTCTCACTTTCCCCCTCTCTTCCACCCCCCTCACCCTGATCTCGTGTCTGGTTTTGGTCTCCTGAGGAATTTTTTACTACACTTAGTATGTTAGTATGTAAGACTACCATTTTTCTGCTTGTCTCTTTCTTTTCTCCATTGCCAACAAACCCAGGTTCCACCACAAGACCCTGGGCAAAAACTGCCTGCAGCTCTCTCCCTCATAATCTCTTAAACTTTCCCACTCCATTAACCTCAAATGAACCACCCCCTGCCTCTTCCTAGTCCCCTTCCCCTACCCACCCTCATCCAGATCTGGTTTCTGTCTCTTTAAGAATGTTTACAACAGGGCTTGTGTGCAAATATACCTACATACAACAGCAAATGAATATTTGGTATGAAAAATATATTCCATTACATATTATATTGCACACCTCATTCTACTGCTATATGCCCGAAGAAGTGGACGTGTCCATGAAAATGTTACATTCGAATATGAAAGTTAGTCTTTAAGGTGCCGCATGTTTTGTGCCTTTTGTTTTGTTTTATTTTTCTTTGATTTTTGCATGGAATTATTTCCAGGTCTGTTTCACAAGGAGATCTAACCACATAATATGGACATTAGGGTGCGTCATGCAAGAATCTGAGGCCTGCCTTTACAGAAAGAGCAAGCTCCAAGCCCTTCCATGTGGTGTGGTCATTTTCACCCCACTGGATTATGACTGCCTACAGCAAAACTCAAGCTTCTCTTCTGGAAGGCAAGATGTGACTGCTACCATGTTGAGCTGTATGCCTAGGTATACTAAGGAGGTTGCTGTCCTCTCTGTCTGGTGACAGAAAAGACAGAGGGGACAGCAACCTCCTTAGTACCACTGAGATTTGTGATAGTTTCAAAATTTGAATGCCATTTATACTCCCCTTCCCTCCCCCCAAGTTTTGCAATGGTGTTTTGGTGGGAGAATAAAACTTTAAAATCTCTACAGAAAGTCTGCATGAATATATGAACACTCCTTTACATGGGAGTGATCCATATGAGAGTATCAAGCAGCCATTTTTGTATATAATACATTATACTCATGTTGAAAGCCATTCAAAAATATTTAAGTGTACATTTGTGCAGAGCAATGGACTGTGTACACATTACCTCTGATCAACTGCAAGCAAGTACTGACTGTCCATTTCCTCCTCTCTTTTTAACTTCAAATTGGACTCTTAAGTGCTCTAATGCAACTTTGGTCCAGTGATGATGCAAAGTCTGAAAGAAAGAAAGAATCTTCATTGTTCTCCACTCAGAAGGATAAAAATGGGGCTTCTTCACTCGCCTCTATACAGTAATAGTCCATATATTTTCCAACACCTGAACAGGACACTGCCTATTCTGCATGCAATGTGTGAGCACCACACAAGAAAAGCACTTTAAGGTGGGAAATAGACATTTCCTCCTCACCCTCTATCCATTTCTAGTCCTTAAGTCACAAACGCGGTAATCCTTTAGCATCCCATTTCCTACAGGATCAATAAAACTTTTGAGCTCCAATCCACAAGAGCAGTACTATTTCCTAGTATAGTACTGTATAACCCAGAGTTTCAATTCGTCTACAGAAATCTACTGTTTCAAGTTTCCTAATGGCAGAAAGCCAGACACTTCTGTGTGGCAAATTCATATTAAATGTAACCTTTAAATCTGCTGAGATGGTAGGTTGCAACAATAGATTTATTGTTTGCTGTGTGTGTACCCTTTTTTAAAAAACAAAATGTTGTGATAGCTTAAACTTCTCCTATAACAAACTGATACAATCCAAGAGCGAGACAATGATCCAGCTGAGAATTATTTCCCTGATGAATCAGAGGCCTCCTCAAGCAGAACAGATCCTAATAATCAAAAGGATAAATCGCCAAAGCGAGTTCCTACTCTGACAGGGAAATGTACTGCACAAGAGGTCCTCTTAATTCAGCCTAATGAGGTCAGCAGCACACTCTGTGCCCCGTGAAGCCACATACTTACAGCCACTTGCTTTTAAGGCACTTTTCTCTATGCTAATTAGCTAATTCAACATGCCACTGAATGAATTTACTGCCAATAAAAACTGCCGAACACCTTGGTAACAATGGCGTGGAGCTCACACGGTGTCCTTTCGAATTCAATGTTGCCTGCCGATCTGATATGACCTCGAACAATGTCACCTCCCCTCAGATAGCATCTAGTCAGTAATGCTCTTAATAATAATAATAATACTGATAAAAAGAACCAGGACATGCTGTGTATCATTCCTGTATTAAAAGAGTTCCTGGTTTTGCCTCAAAATAACTCTTAGGATAGATTATCGGATTCTGTTGCTGTTCTTTAACATGTTGTGGTGGTTCGGTTTAGGGGAGGAAGAGACACAGCACTGGGAGAAACAATGGCCAACAAAAGTTGTTTGTTTGCTTGCCAAACAAACAAACAAACAAACAAACAAACATTCCAGATATTTGTTCAGTTGTATATGTACATGGTAGAGGAAATGGACAGAGCATCTTACTCCCTCTTTCATAATACAGTGGATCCTCATATAATGAGCAGTTCATATAACAGAACATCCGTGCAATGTAAAAAAATTCCACCACAACTCTCCCTCCTCTCTTCCTCGCCAACATGGGCGTGTTGGGCTCCTCACCAAAGATGCAAGCAGGTGATGGAGGAGGAGGAGGAGGAGGAGGCCCAGGCTAGCCTGCTCAGCCTGTTGTAGTGCCCGTGGCAGTGGCAACTTCAGTGGTGGTGGACAAGGAGGAGGAGGAGGGCCAGACCAGCCTGCTCGGCCTGGCTGGACACCTGTCATGGCACCTGCAGCAGTGGCAGTTTCAGCAGTGAAGGAGGAGGAGAGGGGAGCAGGAGGAGGAGGGGGAGGAAAAGGACCTGCCAGCCTGCTCAGCCTGGCACAGCACCCATAGCAGCGGCGGTTTCAGTGGAGGAGGAGAAGGGCCAGGCCAGCCTGTCTGGTGTGGCACTGTGCCCGCGGCAGTGGCAGCTTCGGCGGCAATGGAGGACGAGGATTAGGAGGGCCAGGCCGGTTCCCTTCATCCCGGTGAGCCAAGCCCTAGCACCCCCTCCTCCACGCATCCTGCCTACAGGTAATAGGGAGAGAGTGAGTGAGTGAGTGAGTGAGTGAGTGAGAGAGAGAGAGAGAGAGAGAGAGAGAGAGAGAGAGAGAGAGAGAGAGAGAGAGAGAGCTTTCCTGGGTTGGGGGCAAGGTCGCCTGTTTGCATTTCTGCTCTCCCTGAAATCACTGAATACTGCAGTTTGTGTCATTTTTCTATGAATTTTTCTATGTATTGGAACAGATTAACCCATTTTCAATGCATTCCTATGGGAAATCACAATTTATACAAAGGAAAATTTCTTCAACATAATTTCATTTGGAATGAATTAATTCCTTTATACCAGAATTCCTTTCTACCAGAATTGGAAATTACTGAAGCCTTATGACTAAAATATACTTACCAAAGGTAGAAGGGAGTGTTCCCCTTCCACTACACACTGTTTCTGGTGTCCTCACTTTCATATAGACAGGGAACACTGAGTATGAAGAGTAGGGCCTACAGTTTTCTTTCTGATTCTCCGTGTGAGCCAGAATTCTAGAAAATCAACATTCCATCATACATTGAGAGACTTCACAGTGAGTAGAGACTGTCCTTTACAGAGTCATCCCTCCCCATGTGATGGAGACAAATGAAACCGAAGGGAGTTGGTCTGGAACCCTCCACCCAACCTGTGGTAAATATCCCCTGTTTTGTAACAAATGAATTTGCCTTTATTGACATGAAAAAAAAACAATAAAGAGGCATCCGATGTCATGGCTATACTCCACACAAACCTATGTCAAACCAATATGTTTGAAGTTCAAAAGCTATTTGTTTCAATTCTGGGTAACACATAATCACTCACTTGTGAGCAATGATATTCTGTTTTAAGCAACGAAGAATCAACATGGATCTCTTTAGCAGAAATCTTCCAATGCATTTCTCATACACTAATATAATTTACGGGCTCTCCTGGAGTTCCTCTGGGGTTGAGACGCCAAGTCATCTAATGCTGCATCGTCAAGATGCCAAAGCGCGGTATGGGCCTGAGCATCCCTTCCCCTATCACCCACCCCCACCTTGCCTTCCCCACTGTTCGGGGTCCTACGAGGACTGTTTGTGGCTGCTGTGCAGAGACCCTGGTGGGCGACCGGTCCGCCCGGGTGGACTCATGGACCGCCGCCGCCATTTCATGGCCTCCCCTAACTTGCTGCCTGGCACCCAGGCAGAGGACCAGCCACCGGGTGAAGGTCCGGCCGCCGCCTGCGGGCTCCCGCATTCCGGCTGGCCGTGGATTTTCTCCTCCCACCCATTGTGTACTCCGGAGACCCCGATGGGCGATCGCTCCAGCCAGGAGGACCCGAGAACTGCTGCCGCCATTCCATGGCTTCCTCCTTGAGCCAGCTGCCTGGAGAGCCAGGTGGAGAAGCAGCTGCCGATATCTGCTTTCCCCCTCACCGGGGGATATTTTCCATCCTGGCTGACGTCGGTCTTCTCCAGCGGGCCGGCCCGAGTGCTCCCCGCAACCCAGCACAATCCCTACCAGAGGTCTCGGAGTTCATCGCCGTGGCTCTGTTCAAGTCCCCCCAGCTTTTGGTCGTCGGGGACTTCAAAGTGCATGCTGGCGGTGAGCTTTCTGGTACAGCTCTGGAATTCATGGAATCCATGACCTCCATGAGCCTATCCCAGCATATTTCTTGTCCTACCCACAGATGTGGGCATACCCTGGACCTGGTATTTACCTCCATGTCAGGGGATTTCAATCTGGATGTGGGGGACATTGTCTCATTACCTGTGTCATGGTCAGATCATCACCTATTGTCCTTCTCCCTGACAATCGCGGCCCCTCCCCGCGGGGACCACCGGCCCCTCCCCGCGGGGACCACCGGCCCCTCCCCGCGGGGACCACCGGCCCCTTGTTTGGGCCTGCCCCGGAGGCTTCTGGACTGGTTCCATGAAGCTTTCGGGGAACTTCCTGGTGGCTTGGCTGACGATTCGGCCAAGGCTACGGCTAACCAATGGTTTGAGTCAGCTTCCCATGCCGTCAACCGAATCGCCCCTAAGCGCCTCCTCCATGGCAGAGCTCGACCTTTGCCGTGGTTCATGGCGGAGTTAAGAGCGATGAAGCAGGAGCGGAGGAGGCTGGAGAGCAGCTGGAGACAATGCCAAACGGGTATTAACAAGACTGCGGTTGTTATCCAGACTAGGCACTACTCGTGAGCGATCAGGAAGGCCAAAACATCATATTACTCCCTGAGAATTGGTGAGGCCTCGAACCACCAGGCGGAACTTTTCCGTGTGATTCGAGACCTCACCAACCCAGTCTGGCTAGGCCTCCTCCTACTGATTTCAGTAGTGAGAATTTCACAGTCTATTTTAGATCAAAAATAGAGGCCATCTGGGCCGGCTTTGAATCCGGTTGCACTAGCCCTTCCTCGCCACCCCCAGTTGCTTCACCCCCGCGCTCTCCTCGACTGGTTGAGTTTGGGCCTGTCTCCTCTTCGGAGGCCTCCAGGGCAATTGCCCACTGCCGACCCACGTCCACCCCCTTCGATCCTTGCCCATCATGGCTCAAAAAAGCTGCCGGAGGGAGCATGCCCGAGTGGGCTTCCGTCATCGCCACCACCTCCTTCAGTGAGGGGCTTTTTCCCTCCCGCTTGAAGGAGATGGTGGTAAAGCCCATCTTGAAAAAATCGGGCTTGGCATCGGACCAATTGGCCAACTATTGTCCAATTGCCAATGTTCCCTTCATGGGCAAGGTCATCGAGAGGGTGGCCGCGATTCGGATCCAGTCATTCTTGGAGGAACAGCGGTGCCTTGATCCTTGCCAGTCTGGTTTCAGGCCTGGCTGGGGAACCGAGACAGCTCTGGTCACGTTGCAAGATTACCTAATCCGGGCAGCCGACAGGGATTGCTCTACCCTGTTGGTTCTCCTGGATTTGTCAGCAGCCTTTGATACTGTTGACCACGAATATCTTACTGGACCGGCTCTCTGAGGTGGGTATCAGAGGCACTGTTCGCAGTTGGCTCCGGTCCTTCCTGGAGGGTCGGCCCCAGTATGTGCAGCATGGTGGAGAGTTGTCGGCCCCGTGGACACTCCCTTGTGGGGTTCCGCAGGGTTCGTCTCTCTCCCCCATGCTGTTTAACATCTATGTAAGGCCGCTGGCTGGGGTCATTCGGAGATTTGGAGTCTGCTGTCATCGTACGCTGATGACACGCAGCTCTATCTCTCCTTTTCCACCTCTGCAGTGGAAGCTGTCCTGTCCCTCGACCAGTTCCTGGAGGCGGTCATGGCCTGGACCATGGCCAACAGGCTCAAACTCAATCCCAAGAAGACCAAGGTGATGTTCTTTGGGAGTTCTCCATCTGGTTACAGAGGCCCTCTCCCCAGCATGGAGGGTGTTTCTCTCCAGCTGGCGGATAGGGTTCGGAACCTGGGTGTGGTCCTGGATCTGGCACTATCTCTGGATGCCCAGGTGGCTGCCGTGACCCGGACCGCGTTTTATCATCTTCGCCAGATTGCCCAGATCTGTCCCTACCTAGACGGCAAGTCTCTGAGAACAGTGGTTCAAGCACTGGTGATCTCGAGACTGGACTACTGCAACGCCCTCTACATGGGGTTGCCCTTGACTCTTCTCCAGTGTCTGCAGCGGGTGCAAAATGCAGCGGCCAGACTGGTGGTGGGTGCGCATCACTATGACCACATCACCCCAGTTCTGGCCCGACTGCATTGGTTACCCGTTGTGTCCCGGATCAGATTCAAGGTCCTGGTTTTAGTTTATAAAACCCTCCATGGCTTGGGCCTGGACTACCCGGTAGAGCGGATCACCCAGCGGTCAACTTCGGCCTGACCAGTTCGGCAGTCGCGAGCGCACTCGCTTCGGGTTGCCACACCCCAAGAGGCCAGACGAACTTCCACCCGAAATCGGGCCTTTTCGGTGGCTGCTCCATCATTGTGGAACAGCCTCCCCAGCGAACTGCGCTCTGCAGAGTCCCTGCTGGCCTTTTGCAGAGCGGTGAAAACCATCTTGTTCCGCAAGGCCTTTGGTGACCTAGTTTATAGTCAAATAGCTTCTCATTTTTTTTCCTCCCGCCATTTGTTGTCCTCTCACTCTTTTGCTAGATGCCTATGAGTGATGTTTGTTACTGCAAGGGTGCCTATATGGTTTGTATGTTTGTATTTTATTGGTTTTAATCTGTTGTTGTTTTGTTCTATGATATGTGCTGACTTCATCAGCCTTGTAAGCCACCCAGAGCTCCCTTTGGAAGATGGGCGGGGTATAAATTTAATAAATAAATAAATAAATAAATAAATAAATAAATAAATAAATAAATAAATAAATAAATCACATGTATATCAAAACAAATTTCCCCATAAGAATTAATAAAAATTCAGATAATTTGTTCTGGGGACCCATAGACCCACTACACACACAAAATGCCAAAACTCACAAAAGAAGTTGGCTAGAAGTCCACGTCCATACCATGGCATAGGTACCTGACTGCAGAATCTACTCTGCTTTGGACTAACAACTGAATTTTATTGTGTTATTAATGTGACAATAATAAAGTACAATTTGTAGCCATATCTGTACACACACTTGACTAACTACCCCATGACTAGAAATTGTTTGAAAAATAAGAAAGGATGTTGGAAAAATAAATAAATATAAAGAAAAAATAAAACCTTAACCTAACCTGCAATGCCCTTTGAAAACCTTCATCGGTGGTGCAAGGCAGACCTCCATTCCATTTTCCTCCATCTGCTTTTGAGGCTTGTCTGACATGGAACTTTCCAGACATTCATCCACAACCCAGCGGGGGGGGGGGGAGAGCTTTGGCTCACTTGTGATCATGTGACCTACGTCAGTGCTCATGTTGCAAGAATGCTCGTTGATCATGACATAATTGATTAGAAATGGTTGTTTATCTTGCAAAACACTCTTAAACCAAGGTACTCCAAAACCAACGTATTACTGTACAGTTAAGCTCTTTCTTCAGAAACTTTCAGTGAAACTGATGGGCATTAAATTCTGAAAAGAAAAGAAAAATGCCTTGCTCTGCTGGTGCATAAAGCTGTGGAAGGAGGAGTTCTGTGTCCACTCCTAACACAAGGAGAGGAACAAGACATGTGTCCCATGCAATTTGTAGGGGAGCTGAGCCAGAATGCCTTATTTAAGGCTGCCCCACTCCAACTCAGGACCCTTTTGAGGTGTGTGACCTGCACATCCATCTTGGGACCCCATTGTGAGACTAGCTGGTTTCTTCAGGAACTGGGTTGTTTCTACCTATCTCACACTGGTATATACTCATAACCTATTCTGGCTTGATTGGGTGGGGTTGCCCTGGCAGTTAGTGTGGAAGGGATGATTATCCATCAGTTCTCAATGGGGCATTAGGGAGATGCCAGCCCATCTGACCTCTAAGCACTGTTGATCGTGATATTAATGGATCAATAGGTTAGGTGTCTGATGGACCAGTGGTGGTGGTGGTTTGCCCAGTCATTGGCTGGCCAGGGCCAGGCTGGCTTAATGACAACACAAGTGCAGGGCTTGGGACTCACTCATCTTAGGCTGGAGAGGAGGTCAGCTGGGACGTCTGCTCTATGGCAAGCCACTCCTTTGTTCAGGATGGGAGGGTTGAAGTTCAAGGTTTAATAAAGTGTGGCCTTAGTTTATACCCCCATGTGATTGAATTCTAACCAGTTTTACCTAGTAACAGCAGAAGAAATGTGATTGGCTAGAAGAATGAGGAAGGGAGCCAATCTGGGAGAGCCTGTGGAAGGTGGAGTGAAGAAAAGCTGGAGAGAACAGCAGAGTTATATTTAGGGATGGGCACCATATGAAAAGTGACATGCTGTTTCGTTGTTTTGTTAGCTAACAAAATGAAACAAAATGAAACAAAATGGGGAAGCAGCATTTTGTTACAAACAAAATGAAATACCATTTTCCCCTTTAGAATGAAACAATTCATTCTAGAAGAAATGGCAGGGGAGCTTCCTCAAGATCTTCCCTGAAAGCCCCTGAAATTTGGAAAGATTTGGGGGTTCAGGGAGCAGAGCTATGAAGCTCCAAATGTGGTGCCCCTAGGGAAAAAACCTTCTAATTGGAATCGGAACCTGATCGGGCCAGCAATAGTGCTGCCACCGCTTCCCATATGATTCCAATTAGAAGGTAGAAGGTTTTCTCCTATGGACACCCCCTTTGGAATGTCATAACTCAGTCCCCTTACCCCCAAAAGTTTCTAAATCTCAGGGGGTTCTCTAAAATCACTTTCTGAAGTTACTCCTGTTACTTTGGAGCCCCAAGATAAGAAATTTTAAATAATTATTATAAAAATATGCAATCAAAATTTATTTACCTTGGGGCTCCAAAGTACCAGGGGTATCTTCCTGAAGCAATTTTAGGGAACTCCCCAAAATCTAGAAAGATTTTGGGGTAAGGGGACTTAGGTATGAAGCTCTAAAGGGACTGGGGTAGTTAATTGTCAAAGTGTGCTGGGAGCGTGGAGAGAATCAAGGAGTTTATGATATTAACTCCCTAATTGCCTCCATACTCCCAGCACATGAGCAGTGAGAGAAAAACCCACTCCTTTCTGTGTTTCTCCCATCCCCCTCCTCCCAGCTGGGGCTATTTGACAGGCTGGGGTTTGGAGAGGAGGGCACCGGACCTGCCCAAAAGCCCCAGCTATGAGGTGGAGCAAAAGGCAGGACAGAGCATGGAGGGGGCAAAAAACCTGCTCTGTTCAGTTTTTTGCCCCTCCCCCTGCCTACCAGCTGGGACCTTTTGACAAGTCAATGTATGTGGGGGGAAGGGTTCTCCCCTCTCCAAACCCTGACCTGTCAGTAAGCCCCAGTTGAGAGGCAGGGATCACAAGGAAGAAGGAAGGAAGCAGCGGTAAATTGAAGCTCTGCTTGAATTTTCCTCTGCCTCCTTCCTTCTCCCGTGCTCCCCCCTCCTCCCAGGGAGGTTTTCTGGACAGGGGGGGCTGTGGGCAGTGGGGGGTGGGGGTGGCAGGAGAGAAAGGAGCAGTCAGACAGGGAATTTACTTCTGCCTAGCTGCTCCTTTCCTCCTACCCGCTCGCCTCCCAGCTGGGATTGAGCTGTCAAAATCATCTGAGAGATTGTTACAAGGAGGCCTTTGAATCCCCCACAACACCAGCTAGAGCGCTTCAGAGTCAACTCTACCCATGGGGGACTCATTTTGTTTTGGTTCATTTTGTAACTTTTTTTTGAAAATTTTTGTTACAATACAAAACAAAACATGGGGGGGTGATGAAACAAAATGAAACAAAACACAGTTTTCCCATTTTGTGCCCATGCCTAGTTATATTCTGTCTGGAGAAGTAAGGTTAGATTTTAAAAGTAGGCTGTAACTTAAGTGAGGTTGAATATTTAGGAGCTAGCATGGAACTAGGTGTATAATTAGCTTGAATTCTATTTAGTTTTGCCCACTATTATGTTATACTAAAGAACATCTTATTTCTTTTATGCTTTAAACCACTTGGGTTCATATGTTTTGGCTGAAGGCAAACCTAATAACAGTAAGGAATTTTAAGTGTGATTAACCATAGAGAAGGCTGTCCACACCCCTTGTATTTTGCCTCTTTATTCTGGGCTGGGTGGGCAGAGAAGTACTACCTCACAAAGAACATTGGAAACTTATAGAATGAACCAACACACTTTTGTGGTAATCACACTTATAGTTAAATCCTAACACAGTGAGATTTTAAAAAGCGGCTTTGTGTGAGATCTGGAATATCTGGGGGCTTCAATAGACAATGTGGCATATAAAACATTCCATGCGACAAAGCATGGAGTATGTATAGACTGAGGCATCTTCTACAGAAAAATGCATGGCCAGCAAAACAAAACAAAACAAAACAAAACAAAACAATGCATACCTGTGCTGTATTATGTGACATTCTCCAAATAATGTAAATGTTTGAACAGTTGGGGGAATTTCAATTTATCCTGAAAAGGAGGCAGCATACTGAAAATCTGATTTTTCCCCTTTGGTTTTGCTGCATCACGGTTCACTGAGTAACAGCTTGGGACTTTGGAATTGTTGTTCTTGTTTGTTTGATAATAAATTAGCTGAGAGAGTAAAAATCAGATTTGTTTAGGTAGTTTTTTCTTTTTTTCTTTTTTTGTTTCTCCAAAAACAAAATATATAGCAAGAGGCTAAAAGCTGGAAGGATGGTTGTTCTCAAAAACGGAATGGCAATACTGTGGATCTGCATTTGGATCTGTGGATCTGCATAAAAAAGGTCTTACAGGTTTTCTTCAGTATTCTGGGGCAATGCAGGCTGAAAGGGGGATGGGTTTTGCCATTTCTTTTTCATAAGCTTTTAACATCAGCTGTTACTCTCCTTTCCCCAAGAATCTTACAATAAATCCAGATCTATACAATCCCACTGAACCCCTACCTCCCGCCCCACATCCTGCCACAGTCTTTGATCTCTTTCACAGAGTCAAAACGTAAGATTCAGATTTTTATAGACTGCTATTCACATTCCAACTGCTGGCCTGATTTTCTCTAATGAATATATCTCACTATTAATCCACAACACTGCAAACAGAAAAAAAGAGATTATAAAATACACACACACACACATAGAAATTTTGGGTGGAGTTGACTCTGAAGCTATTTTATCTAGCTTCTTGAGAAGTTTTAGCTAGCCTTTGTCTTGTCAAAACTAGCCCTTGGTTTTAACCCATCTCCTAAGAGAAAAAAATAGACTAACATGGGAATCATAAATGTTTCAAATTTTAGTGTTTCCAATTGAAGCAATACAAGTTGAGGAGCTGTGTAGCCATCACAAGAACCAAATACAAAAGTAGAAGAGATGATACCTTTAGGCTACTAGAAAAATAACAAAAAAATTGCTAATATTTTGAGGGCAAAACCCTCTTCCTCACAGATGTACCAACAGGTTAAAACATGGCAAAATATGAAGTTGTCAGGAGTTATTTCTTAGATAACTCAACTAAGAAATTACCTGGCATATTTTCCATCTTGCCAAGGACTTTACATCTAAGAAATAACTCCTGGCAACTCCATATTTTGCCATCTTTTATCCTATTGATACAGCTCTGAGGAAAAGGGTTTTGCCCTTGAAATATGAGCAACTTTTTGTTATTTTTCTAGTAGCCTAAAGGTATCACCTGCTCTACTTTTTAATTAACTTTTAGTGTTGAAACACTATTTTCTTTTTATTTGTTTATCACACACACACACACACACACACACACACACACACACACACACACACACACACACACACACACGTGTGTATATAATATATGAAAATGCATGTACATTTACTTTCTCAGCAAATTTCACATTGTACATCTTTATTATGACAGTATTCAATCTATGAAGTGAAATACAATTCCAAATCCATGCACATTCTCTGGAGAATACAGCAGATCCTCAGTAATATATTTTATCTCTGCTGGAGAATTGCTGCAATCTGGCCTAAAAAAAGTAGTGTCCTATAGCTGCCCCAAAAGGTCCAGTTTTGGCATAGCCTGAGGAACGGTTAGAACACATATCCTCACCAGGAAATAGATTGCACCAGACCATGGGCAGTCCAAAATGTGATCTCTTTCCCCATGTGATCATATAGATAGCCATCCATGCCTTTAAGAAAGGGTGGACAGAAGATAGATATGTACTATGTCAGCCTCGTAGATAGTCTGGTTTCTAAAGGTTTGCAGTTTGTTGAAGCCCACCCTAAATTATACAGGTGAAATAAAACTTTTCAGCAAGTAGGGATGGGTTTTAATGTTAAAATACTAGGAGCTCTGACCTGTCCTTGCACTTGGAACAGCTTGTTCTGTTAAAAGATTTTATGCTAACTGATCAAATGCTCTAGATTTTGTTTGTTACTGGGCCAAAATGACCTGTTACATTATAGCTGTACAACAGTATAGCTGTAAGAGTATTTGCTCTCTTGCACAGTAGAGCAAATCAACATTCTAAAGGCAATTCTAAGAATGGGGACTGGCCAAACAAAAAATAAAATTTAAAACTGGACTTCTGATCAGCACAATATCCCACATTCCTAAAACAGAGGTTCTGAGAAATCTTTAATTTCCTGACTGTTTAAAAACAGAGGCTTAAGTATATGTACATTACATACATATTCCGAGAATGGCTGCTCCTCCCCGCAGCATGAGGGGCGGGGTGTCTTTGCCAGTCGGCAGAAGAAGGCGTCGTTTGGCTACTCAAAATGTGCAGGCTATGTAGGGGGAGCGCACCTATTTAAGGTGCTGGTCCGCTCCCCCCCCATGACCTGCCTGCGCAGTCTTGGCTTTCTGTTGCAGCGTTTCGATTCTCAGAGCGCCGCAAAGGACCCAGGACGCCTGAGCTCCGGCTGTCTGCTCGTCAGCTGAGCTGCTGAAATAGGAGCAATAAGAAAGACCCGACCATCAGCTGTTCCTGGCTGAGTGGATCCGTTTACTTTCAGGGCTAGTTTAAGGGGAGGGAGGATACCGGGAGGGGGTTGGTTGGCTGAGCCGGGCTCTTGTGAGACTGCTTGGCTTGTGGAGGGGGTGGGAGAAAGAGGGTACAGGATCACTCGGGGGATCAGGAGCGAAGCGGGCAGCATTCTGGGTGGTGTGGCACGGCGGCAGAGGCTGCTTGCTGCGCCTGGGGGATACCTTTGGGGACGGTGTGGCAGCAGTTGGAGCCTTAACTACCCGGGGAGCCAGGGATAGATGGGAGTGGGGAGGATTGGTGGCTTGACGCTAGTGGGGGCCCTGTGGTAGTGGGGAACAGTCTGGGTGCACCCCATTTTTAGCCTCCCCCCCAACCTTCAATTTCCACAGGGCTTTCTGGCTCCCTGCCCTTAGGCCTTCTGACATAGGCCAGCCGGCCATCTTGGTGGCCCTTGCAGTGAGGCCCACGCGGGGCATACATCTGACTCCATCCCCCATTCGGCTCATCCCTTGGGGTACTTGGGGGGTGCCTCGGGGCAGAGTGGGGGTGCCTTAGGGGGAGGGGGTAATTTCATCATAAGGTGCTTAGGACATCCCCCTTCGTTTGTGCTAAAAAATAGCGGGTTGTGTGTGTGGGCGGCCATTTTGGTGGGTGAGCGGCCATTTTATTTCTCAGTTGCCCCCTTTCACTATTAGGCCTAACATATATATCTTCATCCATCCTATGGCAGGGGTGCCTTTTTTGACCTAATACAGGGATATTCTTGTACTAGACAGCCCCGCCCTTCATTGTGTTCCAGTATTGTAGTGTGGTGTGTCTGTTTTAAGCACCATGCCAACTAAAAAGGCTTCCAGCAAGGGCAAAGCCCCTACACAGAGGAGGCCAGCTCCACAACCAGCTCCTGAACTTTCATCCTCATCTGATGAAGAGTGGCCTCAATTTGCGGCCGCCTGGAGAAAACTGTCCCGTTTGGAAAAGGAGCATGCCAAACAAAAGGGGATGGAGACCTCTTATGGGGGAGGGAGGTCCTCACAGGACACCAAAGCGCATCATAGAGCAGGACTTAGAGTGCTTGGGGATCTCATGATGTCTCGTATTTCTATTCTTGAGTCCGCCTTGGGTGGATCCTCTTGCCAGGCTCCAACAGGTCAAGATCCAGGAGTCCAGGAGGCAGTCATACCCCGCGCTGAATTGCCCGCTTCAGCTGCTCCTTCCGGGGGACCTGCACCTTTGCACAGCACCCAGGCCATTGCGGAACAGCAACAGGACCAGGCCCTTGACTTGTCGACCACTGTCACCCCTCGAGAGTCTCAACAACTGGTGCTGATTCGCAACCTTGCTCCGGGTGAGTCTGCTACGATTATGCACACACCACGGTGGGTACTCTGGCCCTGGCCTGGCTGCGACACAGTAGCCCAGGAATGGGTTGAGGCCGACTTCCCAGGACACAGGCACCCTCCAGCACCCCCACGGTCCCCAGGCGTTCTGGGCCCGGCGGTGGCGGAGGTTGCCACCCAGACAGAACCCAGTTCTAGCCCGAGCATGGGGCTGGCGGGGGCCGGTATGGGGATACCAGTTGCTTCAATGCAGGCGGCTATGGGGCCGGCAGCACCCCAGGAATCTGAGTCAGCAGGGGACCTTAGAATTGCCAGAAGGAGAGGAGTCCTTGCCCCTGGGGACCACCTTTCTGACGTTATGATTGACAAGATAGTCTCGGGGAGGTTTGTTGACATCTTTGAGCTCCTGAATAGGGAAATTGACACTAAGGAACCGGAGAAGCTAGATGACGAAGAGAAAAAGAGAATCAGGAAGAGGAAGCCAGAAAAAAACTGGAATAACTGGCTTACAGCCTTTGTCATGTATGCGGGGATCTATGTGGGGGCTCACCCAGAGAAGGGTACAGTCTTATGGCATTACCTGGACACCATCATTAGGGCTCACCTGGATTTCCCAGGCACTTCTTGGATGGCATATGACGAAGGCTTTCGTTGCCATATAGCCAAGGATTCCACCCTTCGCTGGAACAGACCCCACAGTTACTTATGGCTAATGGTGATGAGTGCCCCCCCACCAAGCCCTGAACGAGAGTTTTGACAGTGGCCATGTTATGTCCCGGCCTGGCCCACCTGGAACGTCCCGCACAAATGTGGGCCAGTCGGTTCAACCCCGGCTGGTCTGCTTCGACGATAACAGCAAGGGATGTTGCGGGCATCGCCAGTGCAAATTTAGGCATTTGTGTTCTACCTGTGGGGCTAACCACCCTGCCTCCACCTGCCCTAGGGGCAAGCCGGGAAACAGCGGAGAAAAGGACCCTGGGGGTAAGCGTAACCAACCTGGGTCACCCCCTCTTCCAAAAGGGACCTAGTCTCATACGAGTGCCGGTTGTGAGGGTGTGGCTTCGTAGTTACCCCTCACGAGAAGAAGCCACTTATATTTTAGAGGTTTTTTTGTATGGATTCCGTATCCCAGCCGTTGGGGAGCGCTTGCCTTATCTTGCTGACAATCTTAAATCCATTATAGGGAAGGAGGTGATAGTGAGGGAAAAGATAGCATCCGAATTGGCAGCTGGCCGGATACTGGGACCGTTCGATCACCCACTGACTCCTCGTTCCCGGGTGTCGCCATTGGGCATTGTTCCCAAAAAAATCACCTGGTGAATACCGCCTTATCCACCACCTGTCTTACCCGGCAGGGGAGTCCGTGAATGAAATGATACCCCAGGAATTATGTAGTGTCCGCTATACATCTTTTGATGTGGCCATCAGAATGGTCCGTGGCTGCAGCGTAGGAGCTGAAATTGGGAAATGTGACATCAAATCAGCTTTCAGGCTCCTCCCGGTTCACCCTGATGATTGCAAGCTTTTGGGATTTGCATTTGATGGACGCTATTATTTAGACAGGGCTATGCCCTTCGGTTGTTCCATCTCCTGCTCCGCCTTTGAATGCTTCAGCTCCTTTATAGAATGGGTGGTGCGTCAGCAGACACGTAGTTCCCATGTTATTCATTATCTGGACGATTACCTATTCGCAGGACCAGCTGGTACTCATCAGTGTGCTTCCCTCATGGCTACCTTCCGTTCCATGGCAGCTGAACTTGGTTTACCTTTGGCTGAGGATAAGACAGAGGGCCCCACAACTGCACTCACATTCTTGGGCATAGAGCTGGACACCGTCGCTCAAACATGTAGACTCCCCAGGGAGAAGCTAGTTGACCTGCGCGTCCGCTTGATGGTGCTTTTGTCCCAAAAGAAAGCCACATTATGGGAACTTCAGCAGATCATTGGACACCTAAACTGTGCCTGCAGGGTGGTGGCACCTGGTCGGACTTTTGTCCGCAGACTGTGCGATGCCATTGCAGGGCTCCATAGTCCTCATACCTGGCGCCGTATTTCTGCGGATATGAAGGACGACCTCCGAATTTGGCTCCAATTTTTGTCAAATTTTAATAGCATTTGCTTTTGGCAATCAGAAATGATAGCTGCTTCGGATTTGCAGGTCCAAACTGATGCTTCCGGGCCTCTTGGCTTCGGTCTCTATTTTCAGGGGCGTTGGTGTTCTGGCATCTGGCCTACGGAGTGGCAGGGCAGTGGTATTACCCGAGACCTCACGTTTTTAGAATTGTTCCCTATAGTTGGGGCTGTATTTCTTTGGGCAGAGCAGCTGGCTAATTCGGTGGTGCAATTCAATTGTGACAACCAAGCGGTTGTGCACATACTCAATAAATTGACCTCTAAATCTAAACGTGTCATGTGTCTGGTCCGCTCCAATTTAACATATTATTCCGTGCCCATCATATGTTGGGGGTCAGGAATGAGCTGGCTGACACTCTGTCCCACCAACAGATGGAGTGGTTCAGATCGTTAGCACATCATGCCCTCAAAAACCCAGAACTGCTCCCGCCAGAGGTATGGAGGCTTGGCGGGTAGAGGCTAATCGGGCCATGGGGTTGGCTTTGGCACCTAGTACCCGCCGGGCGTACTCGATTGCCTGTTCTGAGTATGCACGCTTCTGCGCAGCTGAGGGATTCCCTCAGTTTTGGCCTGCCACGTCAGACCAGCTAGTGCAATTTGCGGTACATCTCCACTTTAAAGGCTTAGCACCCCGAACTATACATGGCAAGTTCTCGGCCCTATACTACTACGCCAGGGCACAAGGATTCCAACTTCCAGACTGTCAGTTTAGAATTGGTAAGATGATAGAAGGATGGTCTAGAGAGAAAAATCTTTTAAACTAGTTTTACAGCCAGACAAAGAATCCCACTGCAAGTGTAAATCTCAATGTTTGGGAGAGTTGAAAAGTTTCTGTTTGAGAGTCAGTCAATTAAATCCTGATTGACAAATTCAAAAGTTCAGATTGCCCCAGAACTGGAGCTGATTTCCCCTTTGAAAATATATCTCAGTTTTTGGTCTCAGAAATATTGAGAAAATGTTTACTGAAAGCACTAGGACAAAACACAACTTTTCTAGGTGATGAGGAGAGGAAATTCTTTGAATATGCCTTACCAAATTGTATGCTCATTCCCTGAAGATATGTGGTAAAATGTCACTTGAGAATAGGCTATTCCATTATAGTAGGACCCCAGTGTCCTCTGGGGATTGGTTCCAAGCCCTCCCATGGATAATGAAAACCGTGGATATGAGAGAATGCCAAAATGTTCCCCAAAATTGCTATTTTGTGATGGTAGCTTGCTTTACAGCTGCTGTGACAGTAGCTTGCTTTACTGCTGCTGTTTTACGACAGGAGCTTGCTTTACAGCTGCTGTTTGCGACAGTAGCTTGCTTTGCGGCTGCTGAATTATTTATTTTCCTCTGCCAAACGTGGATAACTGAATCAGTGGATAATAAATCAGTGGATATGGGGGTCCTACTGTACTTTCTCTGAAACAAATCTGCTTTTTCTGCTCCTGCAGTACAATGTATTGAAACTCTTGCTGGCAAGCCTGCACCACACATTCTTATTTTGAAGACTAGTATTTCAGCCCCTCCAGCCTGGATATTTCCCAGTCAAGAAAAATGGCCAAGGCTAAGGATTCTCTTTTAAGGTAAGCAAATTATGTGAGCTAATTTAAAACTGGAGTTGTTTAGGGCTACCTATTTTGTAGGTACTTTGTATTTTTTTAAAAAAATGTAACTCATACATGCTTTGTCCAAACCGCCCCAAGTATGCCAGAGATCAAGAGCAGACTTTGCTGCAACTATGCCAAAACTGATGCTGTTCAAAGCCAAGTTTCAATATTATTATTTGTTGCTTGGACTGCTTCCATTTTTAAAATTGCATCGTGGAATGTGGATTCATTCATTGTGGCCCTCCTGTGCAGCCATAATGCACATAAGATTGCACCAAGACTTCCTGCCTTGTCCAAAATGTTCTGAAAAAGACATTGAAAATACAAATTTTAAGCTCTTCTTTTATCAAGTGGGGCATTACAAATATTAGGAAGGAAGAAGGAAGTAGAAAAGTTACATTGGATAACAGTTATGTAATTCTCCTCACAAGTTAGTCCCAATTAATGCACCGGATCTTTCCCCCAGGTAGATGTGTTTATTCTTGATAAGCATCATTATTCTTCTTGGAGTAAATACCAGAAAGGATTTATTTCCTTAATATAGGACATGTCACTCAGATTCTATTTCTCACAACAGAAATGATTTGGGAAGAATTGTCACTCAAATTTTCCCTGTAGTAACTAAACACAGTGAAGGCATACTTCTCCCCATTGAATTGATTCATCAAGTTCAAAAATCAATTTTAAATTGTTGCATGCACAGGAAAGATAATTATGAAACAGTTGGAACACTGGTTGCCCCTTATTTGTATAATTAGAGCTGGTATAACTCAGTGAGTTGAATTGCCTGGCTGCAGATCCTGGGGTTGGGAGTATGAATCCCTATTCTGCCTCTCAGGGGGAGAGGTCTCCTGGGATCAGACCAAGTGTGTGTGGTTACACACTGTATCCCTGGACAAGCTGTGAGGCTCACACTTTTGTTAGGAGGAAGGACTAGTAAGTCCCTTCTGAGTACATTTTATCTAGAAAGCCCTGGAGGGTTTCCTTAACTAAGAATCAACTGGAATAATTAGCAAATACTCTGAATTATAAATGTGTCTTTGATTTATCATCAGTAGGCCAGCATATCTGCTAAGGACTTCGGATCATATCTTCTGTTATATGTACAATATTTATCCTTAGAAGGAAGTGATCATTCTGTTTTTCCTACATTTCTATGAAGATTAGTTTCAACCCTAGCGCTTGTGGATCACTTATTTTCTTTAAAAAGCCATTTGAGTCCAATAATATTTTTGCAGGTACAATAAAAGCACAGTTAAGACAAGCAATTTCTGGAAGCCCACAAAAAAACTTTATTGTAGTACATAAAAAATAAAAGGAAAGGAAGAGATCACTTTATTCACATTTTTGTCTTGATACACATAGAGAAGTTAACAGAAATATACTAGCAGAGTTTGTGTTAATAATTTTCAAAGACCAGTGGGGATGGAGACAAGAAAAAGTCAACCAACTAAGCATGGACAGTGATGTGTGTTTTCTTCTATATACAGTAATGCCTTGTTTTAAGAGTAGCTTGGTTAAGAGCATTTTGCAAGACAAGCAAATACAGTGGAATGTTGGTTCAAGAATGCCTAGGTTAAAGAAAAAAGTGTTTTTTTTTTTAAAGAAATCATTGGAAATGGGAATGCCTTGGTTTAAGATTTTTTTAATTTTTTTTTGTAAGGCATTAAAATTTTTTGTGCAATGTTTTTGTGATGCAAGAATGGGGATGCCTTGGTTTAAGAAAAAATTAAATGGAATGTCCTGGTTTGTCTTTTTTCTGACCTATTTATCATTAATTGATTTTCAATGCATTCCTATGGGAAACCACATTTTGGTTTAGGAATTTTTTGCAATACAAAATGGCCTGGAGAATGAATTAACTTACCTAAACAGAGGTACCACTGTACCTTGATTTACAAGCAATGTCTTCATATACAAGCACTGGAACAGGTCACATGATCACAAGTGAGCCAATGGTGGCTCTCTCTCCCTCCCTTTCTCACTTCTCCTGTTGGATTGTGGGTGATTGTCCGAAACATTCTGTCTCAGACAACCTCCAAAGCTGAGGAAGGAAAGAGGAATGGAGGTCTCCCTTGTACCAGATGGGAACATTTTCAAAGGGGGGGTGAAGATTAGGCTTTTATTTTTCTTTATATTTATATTTTCTAGACATGGGCACGACTTGGCGAAATTGTTGTTTCCGTTTTCGGATATCGTTTCCGTTACGTAACGGAAACGGTAATGACAATTAAGCTGTCAGAACTCGAACTCGAACCAAAAAAAGAAAAATTGGGTCTGATTTGTCATTGTCATTTCTGGCATCGCGCGGCGATCGCACAATGCCAAGTGGCACAAAATTTTTTTTTAAAAAATAAAAAAACCCGATTCCCGGCCAAAAAAGCAGGTGAAAGTATGCCTGCCTGAGGGCACCTATCAGAGGGGTGGTTTCTGGGGGGGGGTCCCCAGCCTTCCCCCCCTCCTGTCCTGCGCTGCTGGTACCGGGCTGGGAGGGGGCATCCTCGGCGTCTCCATTTGCCATGCGGTGCGGGGGATCCAAAATGGCATCCGCAATATATTTTTTGAAATCGTGGTCCAAAAAACCACCAAAGCACCACAGAAACATGCGAAAATTAGCTATTTTAAATGCTTGAATTTTTACAGTAGCAGCAGTGGGTTTTTTATAGCAGTAAAAGGTCGCACTGATTTTATTTTATTTTATTTTATTTTTATTTTTTTACACCTGCGCAATGATGGGCTGGCCATGGGATGGGACCATGCAAATTTTTGGACCCATTCTACCAATCACATGGCCAGGTTTTGACTGACACTTTTGGATGTGCAAGAGGGCATAAAAAGCCGAGGCACTCCCAGAAGAGTAGCAGTCCGGGCTTGGATATGGGTGGGAGAGGGCTGTGTGTAGCTGGCTGCTGTGCTAGACTAGTTTTGATTTCGCAGAGCCTTTAGATTTCAGTTAGGCAGGCAGGGAGGGAATTGATTCAATTGAATTTTTAGGAAATAATAATAATTCCTTTCATTCTCCGTCTGCTGTGGGGAATATCAACACAGTTTATTCTTTTTTATTCTCCTGCAGTTTGTTAGGATTTCTTTTCTGATAGTGCTTCAAAGGGGGGGGAGGTTTGAGTGGGAGGGGAAGTATGGATTTATTTTAAAAATTTCATTTGCTTGGTGGCAAGCCAAGCTCCTTTCATACCCTGCCTGCAGCTCTGCTGTGGGTGCACTGCCCACTTTGTTTGCAAAAATTGCAATTACTTTATTCGACGCAGTCTTGTGCAGCAAGTCAGTTTAAAGTGTTTTCCGCCTGCTCTGGGTCATTGTGGGACCCACGCCCGCCGCCCGCATGCCTGCCCCTCCCCCCTGCCGCTGCCGCCACCCGCCCATGCCCCCCCGCCATCCCGCCTGACGCCTAGGGCGCAAAAACACCTAGTGCCGGCGGGACGCCACTCGCTGGGACGTCAAATTGCGCGAAATCGCGGCGGCGGTAACGACAAATGACAAACGACACGACGAAATGACAAATTTTAAAATTTTTTCGCAAAAAACGGAAACGACCCAAAACGGACCCGTCCCGAAAAACGACAACTCGAAAAAAAAATTTCTGGTCGTGCCCATCTCTAATATTTTCATTTTAATTGTTTTCAACATTAACATTTTTTCAAATCATTTCTACTCAAGTGTGTATGTGGCTACAAATTTCACTTTATTATTGTCACATTAAAAATACAGAGTAAAATCCAGTTGTTAGTACCAAGCAGCGCAGATTAAG
The DNA here is from genome assembly GCA_037367245.1 of Phrynocephalus guinanensis. Taxonomy (NCBI): domain Eukaryota; kingdom Metazoa; phylum Chordata; class Lepidosauria; order Squamata; family Agamidae; genus Phrynocephalus; species Phrynocephalus guinanensis. The sequence goes on from CM074736.1 coordinate 17,542,890, forward strand.
TAGCCATTTTATGTGTATAGTATGTGATCTATGGGACCCCAGAACAAATCATCTGAGTTTCCATTGTTTCTTAAGGGGAAATTTGATTTTATATGAGTGTTTTGGTTTACAATCATGTTTCTGGAACAAATTATGCTCATAAACCAAGGTTATATTACTGTAATAAGTAAAAAAAATCTGATTACTTAATAATGGATAAGAATTGTAATAATCACATGAAAATATTAATGCTGTCTTTTAAAGAAAGACAGAGGACATCACATCACCCACTTCTAATAGTACAAAACTGTCACTCCACTAATAAATGTGTGTGTGTGTGTGTGTGTGTGTGTGTGTACGCACACACACACATTTATTTATTTATTTATGTGTTTATTTATTATTGGATTTATACCCCGCCCACCTTCCCGTAGGAACTCTGGGCGGCTTACAGAAGTTGACGAATCAACTAATAACATAATTGGGAAAAAATTATTAATGGAGTGACAGTTTTGTACTATTAGAAGTGGGTGATGTGAGGACCGTGAGCAAGAGGAGCATGCTTGAAGACTGTGAAGTCCAGGTCTTGGTGCAAAGTGTCAAGGACATGAGTGTAAAGCCAAAACGGATGGATGGTGGGGCAAGATTGTCCTGCAAGGTGACGGGTGGAGAAACGGTAGAAGGGTTCCTCCTGATGGAGGGCAATGAAGGTGGGAGATATTATGGTGTCAAGCCCTGCACACAAAACACACACACAAACAGAGTTCAGTTCTTTGCCAAGGTCTTTAGTGGAAAGCCAGATAAATAACAGAATCCAACGCCCAGCAATTACTAGTCCAAGTCAAAGACAGAATATCTCACGGAAACCAGATGCCAAACCCAAGGGAACAGATAAAGATGTTGTCCAGGAAGCCGGTCTGAAGTCAGGAAACAGAGCCAAGGTCACAGACAGGAACGTGGTTGCAAGTTCAAATAACGCGTTGCTCCCACAGAGAGCTCAAGGTAAGCTTGCCAGCTTTATCCCAAAACAGGGAACACACCCTTACTTCTGGAAAGGCTCCTGCTAGTACTCAGGGCTTCCAGAACTGATTCCCCATCTAGCATCAAAGACCCTTTCCCTAGCTCTCCTGGTAGCACATCTTTGCAGAATCCTGCTCATGGCCCTTCTAAGAGGAGGAGATATGCTTTCAGCTGAGACATCAGACCCAGCTGCTTGCTGAGTTGAGCTGCAAGGCTCCTCCAGCAGCTCTTCACCATTTAAACCCTCAGATTCAGGTTCTGTGACAGGCAGGGTCCTGGCAGATGGGGTGGAGTCAACACAGGAAACATAAAAGAGGAGACAAGTGCAGGAGATTCAGCTCGGGTAAAGAGATGGATGAATGAACAGGAGGCGCAGGAGTGGAAGGTGTATGTCTTCCAGATCCCAGTGGGTCCCTGAAAGAAGGCCCCCTCACAGGGACATGGACGGGCAGGGTCCTTGGAGGTGACCGCTGACTGGGCACGTCACCCATGCTGTGGGACTCTGTGTGCCAGCTGGACACCACATCTGAGAACACCTTTGGACCAGGAGAGATTCCAACTACTCCCCAGCCCTTGAGTCCTTTGAATTTCAGTTTACTTGGTTGGGCTGCACCTGTTGATTTGGAGGACCCCTATGGCTTGTTGGGTCCAGAAGAGATTGTTATTCACAGCGTTAGCCCTGTTCAGAATAAAGTTGGTATTTTTTTCTACATCATTGATGCCTCCGGATGTAACTTTGGGGGAGGGTATATCAGCAAATCAGAACCAAGCCACTCACAGGTGATAGTAATCTGTTACAATATTTTTAAGAATGGGAAAGAAATATAAGGAATATAAAGTTTGTACATGCAAATATACATTCTTTTTCCTGCTGGCAATGCAGGCACAAAATTGTGCAGTAATATAGGATCATTTTCTGGAGTTTTGAATCATGTGTACAGAAACACAACATCCTAAAAACAGCAGAAGTTTTTTTGAAGAATTGACTCTCCACAAAGTATTATATCCTATCAGGGATTCTTGAAAGGCTGTCGGCAAAATTGTTTCAGCAGAATGTTTGTTGTTATTTTTTTTTCTTTATCTACCACCTAGGCAGTGAAGCATTTTATGTGAATATGTATATAAGATGAATTTGTGAACGTGAATGATTTTCTTGTTCAAAATTTTGTGTTTGATCTATATTGCTAGTTTCAACTGTGAGGTACATTATTCTTTGTGTCTTGAGAAAGAAGACTGACCTATAAGTGAAAATACTACATATATTAAATAAATAAATAAATAAATAAATAAATAAATAAATAAATAAATATTTCATGCAAATTATACAAGTTAGACAAGATGTCGAAGAAACCAAATTGCTGCAAGATATACAACTTGCATAAAAATTCTCAGGAGGTGGCACCAGAAAAATATATTTGCAGAGTCAGGAGAATTTTTTTACCCTTGCCTGTGAGGAAGGGAAAACATGGCTTCCTATTCTTAATGTATTTGCAAATATGGAAGATAAATAGCACAAAAAGATATAATCCCACAGTGCACACACCCTAGCACTTTAAAAAAAAACACTGGCAAAACTTTCGTTCGGAGGTTCAGATAAGTTTCCTCCAATCAACCCTCTTACTGAGGCTGAGGCTGTTTAGTAACAAGTAGCAAAAGAAATCCATTAAGCAGATCCTCATAAGTGGATAATTTTCCATGAATAAGTGGATACTCTCAACATTTTGGAATAAATGGATGTGAAGAGTTATGTTTTAACTGCAGAACACTCATACACACAACTGTCTCCTGAGAGATGATTTTTACTGTTAAGCAGTTAATTGTCCACTCTCACTTATAATTATTTGATCTTAAGTGATGCAATAAATTAGATACATTGTGTACAAGCATGGGCTATGCTCATAGTTTACTGGGTCACCAGTTTGTTAAGTTCCTTGTATCTGGTAATTTGATGAGTACTGCAGTCATTCAAAACTCTTTTTCAGACTCGGCTTGAAAGTTTAAGGAAAATTCTGGTTTGTGGGACTTTATTTTTTCATTTTTAACTAGATCCATGGGGACCATCTACCAGCAGGAGGCTACTGCAAAAGACAGATGCTAAAGTTTGAATAATTCTGAGTGTCTTTATTTGTTCATGTCAGAAGCACCACGGTATGATTAATAAATTCAGTTCTTTAAAAAAGTAAAAAAAGAAAAAGAAAAAAGCCCCTGTTTATGAAGGTGGGATATTGTGTTTCTATATCCATAATTTAGGATGCTAGGAAATACTCCAATATTACTGTGCAATCTTATGCCTGGTTTGCCATCAGGAAAAACAGGATGTCACACGTTGCACTAAATCCTGAGAAGCATCATTTATATAATTTTTAGTACTCATAGCACATCTTATTCCAATACATGTCAGTAATCAACAAATTTACAGTTCTCACCACAAGCTTCCCTGGAGACCTCTATCGTGACCTTGAGATCAATGGTACTCATGGGCCAACATTCTACTATATAAGGGAGGCCAAGTTGTAAGTTTCAGTCCATCCCTCACTAATAAATGAAGAGTGCCCATTAACATTTCTGGAGTTGGGGGTGTGCATCATGGCTTTATGTTTGTATACACACCATTGATAATCAATAGTGGAATCTCTTTATTTGTTGGCGAAGAACCAAATGAAGCACATGACTTTGCTTATGTTACACAACGGGATTTCAGCCACTGTATAAGATTAGGCACAACATTTATCTCCTAACTTTTGCCGCAGATATCTGTGTAATTTATTTAACTATAGTGTCTAAGGACAACATTCAACTTTAAAATGTTAAAAATCATGAGTATTAGCTTCAGAATAAATTCTCTAGAGACCCAGTATTCAATAAATTAAAGCCAAGTGGGCCACTAGGAGCACATCTATTTTTCTTATGTGACTTATAGTAAAATCAAAACAAAACCAAAGAAGAATCAATACTGATCCAACAACATAACAAATAGATGCATTTCTAACATGAGTCCATCTCCAGAGACCTTTGAGTGGTATTGTAATAGTTTTCTTGGGCTAAATAAAGATTTCATGGGATTTCATGTCCCTTGGCTCAAGCATGGAAGTATTCAACTGCAGCACTTATCTGATCTTGCACATTTATTTATTGACATCTTATAACTTTACTATTTAACAGTCCTTTGCACTCCTGCTGCTGACTTACTGTTGTTTGTCATGTACAACACAAGCAATACTCCTTGGCCTTTTATGCTGAAGATGTCTTTCTCCCTTTCCTGAAAACGAATAAACTCACAACCTCTTAAGGGTGGCATTATAACCCCCCACACAAGGATGAGATGCTTTAGTCCCTCACAGTCCCATTTTGTTGTAGATCTAGATAGATCAAGATCTGTTGCTTTAACTAACACAATGGTGACTCCAGGAGGGCACTGGCTCTGTGGTGGGGCTTCTTTTCCCCAGTCAAAACGATATTTTCGGCATGAAATGAGTGCCATCATGTGGGACCAGGTGAGCACTGTGTCAGTAGCCTTTAAGTGGGGCTGACCGCACCCAGCCCAGTCTCTTTCAGTGTATCACAGCACCCCATCCTCCCACCTTAGAGGTTATGAGAGCTGCTCCCATTGGAGCCGAATGGGAATTTTTGGCCGTTACCTGGATTGGCAAGTGGGTGATCGTGTGTCTTTGCCCATTTCATTCTCATAGCTGGGCAGGCAGGAAAACCTGGTCAAAACTAGCAGGTAGTACAAGGAAAATTTGGTTTCTGAGATGTCAAGTGATAAGCAACCCTTAAGGGTACAAGGCAGTTGTACATCACAATATAATAGATCATAGGATTAGGTGTGCATAAAATTAATAAGAATGCATAGGTTATAAAGTTAAAATTGGTGTATGGCTGCCTGGAGTTAAAAGGCTCCCCATCTGAAGGCAAGGGTACTGATCATTAGGAGCAGCACTCTCCTACAGAGGGGATTAGAGAATAGAGGTGGGCACAAAACAGAAAAATGATGGTTCATTTCATTTTGTTTCATATGAATTTGTTAAATTATATAACTCTATTATGCAGATAGGGATTTGTTATGTTGAAGGAAATATATAAACCACTACCAGAGATTAGCAGCGTTGTGGAAGAATAAATGCACTTAGTGATTATGGAGCTAGGAGACAAATGAATAAGACAATAGAACTTAGTACAAAACTTATATTACATAGGTACACATGACAAAGAGTAATGTATAATAACAATATACAAAGCACAGCATAACAGAGAATGGGGAAAGCTGCCTCTCACCTTAGGCAGTCCCAATTTACACTGGTTCGCTTGATACCTATATACACGAAGCATGGGATGCTCTGATTTAGCTATACCACCTGTACCAAATCACCCTGACCTTCCAGTACTGATGATTCTTTACACCTGTGATTCGTTACACCTGTGATCTAGAACTAATACATTCTTGTCTAGCTCATGACATAGCATTTTACACAGGATCCATTTTGTAATCTGCCAAATACATATTACAGACGTTTTGTCAAAACTACAATAGTTGCCAGAATTTTTAAAACAAAAATTTGTGCGAACTGAACCAAAATGAACTGGTTCGGGTTACCTGGCTGGCAGTGGTGGCGGCGATCCTGGTGGCAGCGGCCACTTGGCCATGCCAGCTGGCCAGTGGGGTTCCAGCCAGGGTGATCCCGGCAGCAGCAGTGATTGCCTGGAAGACTCTGTGCGGCCTCACCAGGCCGCTCTGCGGTGGATAGGTGGTGGAGGTGGCTGCCCAGAAGGCCCTGGCAGCAGCTGGTCCAGGCAGTGATAGACCTCACCGCCACCGCCTTTGGAGCCCCAGCAGCAGCTGTGTCGGGTGCTGGGAGGCCTCACTGGACAGTGGCAGGCCTCACTGCCACCTTTGGAGCCCCAGCAGCGGCTGTGCCAGGAGGTGGGAGGCCTCCAAAGCCCGATCCATTGAGGCTTTATTTGGCACCAGCTGCTCTGGGATCTGGGTGGCCGTGTGAGGCCTTCAAATCCCCCTCCGAGGGGGCTACTTGATTGCAGGAGTGGGATGGGTGGCCAGGAGGCCTCCCTAACCCAGACATCAGGAGGTAAGAGACGCCAGTGGTGGGGGGAGAAAAATGAACCGAACGAAACGGAAATTTCCGCTTTGTCTCATTTTGTTTTTCTTTGAGGAGTCTGTTATTTGTTTTGTTATGTAACAAAATGAATATAGAATAATGAAACATTTTTTATTTGTTTCTTGCCCATCTCATTAGAGAAGTGGTGTCCCAGTGTGAGGTTAACAATTGGATTGATAGACTATAAGTTTCACTACGGGAAGTCCATCTGCTTAATTGAAGTAACTTCTCATGTGAAATTACGTTCTAGTTCAAAGATTTGAATTAATAAGGTTGTGGCCCAATTTAAACCCAATATGATTTGTGTCAACTAGTTATAAGGTTCTGGGGGAACAATATCTGTGTCTTGAAAATAATACAACTGTTAACCTCTCCCCCCCCCCACTAGATATCTTCCAAACATTATTATTTTTTCCTTCTGGCAATGTAGGCACAATATTACAGAGCAATACCGGGCTGTTTCCTGGCATTTCAAATCATGGATAAAGAGGTACAGCATCTCACATCCATAAACCAGAGGCTTTTTAAAGAAATAAATTGAACAAAAATGGAACACCACCAAGGAGACTCTATTCTTTGTTGTTTATTTAACTATAAAGGATATAGAGATGGACACCAAATGAAAAACTAAATGGTTTCATTGTTCTGTTACATAACAAATTGTTTCATTACAAAAGAAAAGATAGAAACCATTTCAAAACAAACCAAAATGAACCACCATTTTTGGTTTGGGGAAACAAAATGGAGGAGCTTCCTCAAGCTCTTTCCTGTAAGCCCCCCAAATTTGAATAGATTTGGGGTTCATGAGGCTGAGTTATTCAACTGCAAAGAGGGTCCCCCCCAGCAGTAATTGGAAAAGTGCTGTGCATGCACCACACCAGCAATAGGTCAATTTATTACTTCCCCTAGCTTAACCCTATATTGCCAGTGTGTGTTGTACATCAGTTTTGCAATTAGCTAGGGGTACCCCCATTGGAGTTTAATAACTCTGCCCCCTGAACCCCAAACTTCACCAAATGTGTGGAACTTACAGGGAAGTGTCCAAAGAAGCTACCCTGCAATGTTGGTGCCTGTATGTCCCAGGGGAGCCATTAATGAATCATACCATTTGTTCCAAAACTTTCTTTAAAAATTCATTAGTAACGAAATGAAACAAAACTACTAAAGAAATGAAACAAAATGTTATATTTTCATTTTGTGCCCATCTGTAAAAGGAGAAATTCATTTGAAAAATGGACTATGGTCTCCCCCAAATAATATACATTATACACTCTATAGGTTACCTTTGAATGTGGTCCTTTCTTGTTGGCCTTTGAAACATGATTTAAGTACATTTACAGTATTGCTATTATGAATATTTCTCCTATTAGGGTTCCAAAGGAAACAAAGGAGAATTAACTAGGTTTTTAGTCACAAAGAACAATTTTTGTCTCCCTATAATTAAATAATATGGGTCTGTAATGCAAATAAAGATAATGCATTTTCTCTATTTCTTGCTGTGCTTCTCTCTTGAAAGGATCAAAGACTTCTTTTGCATAAATATACAAAGCAATTCTGATAGATCTGCCTATAGCAGTGCTTATTGAGGAAGCAAGCAAGAAATGCATTGGGCATGTTCTGTCTAGCAAATAATGTGATCCTTGAAAGGCAGAGCATCTTTTGAAGTAAACTAATGTTCCAAAGAGACACTTAAAACCTCACAAGGAACAAAACAGATTTCTATTGAAATCTTTATCCAAGTTTGGGTAACAAAACCAGACAGAGTATGGCCCTTGAATTTTTGAGGTGGTACTAAGCATGAGTGCCTCCCAGAGCTACCCTATCCCAGATGGTGTTTCGACTGATACCATAAGAAAATAAGTTCTCAAGATGTTACTATCCTTCTCATGTTTCCCCAAGGTGCAGGGTCGACTCTTTGGATCCTAAAACACCACTTCACCTGAAAAACTGTGTCTTCAGGGTGAAGGATGGCTACTTGCATGTCCTTACTGACAACTTCCTGCCATCTCTTCCTTAGTCACCCATGTGATAATGACTTCACAAACCATTTGCCCCTTCTAATAATTGTTACAGCTTGCCTTGTTTGAAAAACCTGTGCCCATCTTTATTCAATCTCTGATGTGGTCTGTAACTATAGCAGCTTTCATCCAATAATTTCAGAAAGGCCATAGATTTTCTACTTCTGCCCTTCTAAAACTAGACTGAAAAATAGATTTGGAAGGATTAAAAAATCCTTATTAAAATTGATATACTTCAATACTGTCTGGTGATAATATACATGTATAGATATTTAAAATTCCAAATACATTCATACAAATGTACTTGGAAGTGCAATGTATGGTGATACAGTATGTCTTCTCAGAAGCCAATCCCACTGGTGCATATTCCCAGATCTAAAACTATAATTTAGAACTGCAAGTGGGAATGTTCCCAATGACAACTCTCTTTTACCAAATTCCTGGCCACCCATTCCATTAATTTCCACTGTACAATTTTATTGGTGCCTATTATCTTTCTTCACAGAAACATGAACACAAAACTTATTATTTATGTTTCTTTTGGCTTGCTCTGTAGAACATCTGGCTTGGTCTTAATAATTCATAATTTGCCCATGCATCATTAACCTTTCTTTCCCACTATGCAGAAGAAGAACAATGTTCATCAAGAGGGAAATATAGTATATACAGTCTAGAAAGGTCTCCTGTAAGGCACAGACACTCAGGTATTTTCCTTGACATATCCCATTAAAAGTTGGTGTTCTTCACAAAGACCTCAGACAGAATCTTTTGATCAACTTCTAGGGTAAGTTGTTCTAAAGAAACACTAGGGAGAATATCAGACTAATGGTGTTGGTGTTACTAAAATTCAAAATTATCTGGGCTGATATACACATCTGTCAGTTTAAGTCATACTTAGAGATGGGCACGACCAGGAAAAATGACGTTTCGAGTTGTCGTTTGTCGGGACAGGTCCGTTTCGGCTCGTTTCCGTTTGTCGAGGAAATTTTCAAAAATTTGTCATTTCCGTTTGTCATTTGTCTTTGGGGTTGGGGATGGGGTTGGGGTAAGTGGGCTCTGGGAGGCACCTCTCTGGGTGCCTCTCTGACGTCTGACCCACTAAGAAGGGAAGCAAGGGAAGCATTTCGCGGAGCCGCCGCGTACCATACATTACATTATGTTAGGGTGGGGTGGCAGAGGCACCTCTCTGGGTGCCTCTGGCTCAGTAAGAAGGGAAGCATACTAGCGTACTGCCGTACTGGTTAGGGAATGGGATAGGGGATAGTGGGCTCTGCGAGGCACCTCTCTGGGGGCCTCACTTTGACTCACTAAGAAGGGGAGCGTACTAGCGTACTGACGTACAGGTTAGGGAATGGGTTAGGGGTAGGGGATAGTGGGCTGTGGGAGGCACCTCTCTGGGTGCCTGGGACCCACTAAGAAGGAAAGTGTACTTGTGTATGGATCTGGGTTAGGATTGGGGTTAGGGTAAGGGCTAGGCTTAGGGGACAGGAGGGGGGGAAGGCCGGGGACCCCCCCAGAAACCACCCCTCTCTGGTAGGTGCCCTCACTGAGGCAGGCATATTTTCGCCTGCTTTTATGGCCGGGAATCGGTTTTTTTTTATTTTTAAAACTTTTTTTCTGTGCTGCTTGCTGGCATCGCGTGATCGCCGCAATGCCATGAACGACAACGACAAATCAGACCCAATTTATCTTTATCGGGTCGGGTTCGAGCTGGAGAGGAGTAATTGTCATTACCGTACCTCGTTAGGTAACGGAAACGATGAACGGAAACGGAAACGAGGATTTCGCTGAGTCGTGCCCATGTCTAGTCATACTTGATGATGTTACAAATTGATGACCATACCTCCTTATCACCACCCTAAGTGGTGTGGATCCTTGAGAGTTTGCAGACCTTGGTCTACTGAGTGTGAAATTTTAATCTGACTGTCTTTGTGTATTTATGATACATTGAAGTCAATCTCATCCTTATGTTCTGTGCTTAGCTGTAGACAAAGAATAGGTACAATTCACTTTGTTCACTGGTTTATAAACACAGCTTATAAGTCAGTCATTTCTATCACAAGTGCGAACCCATTTGAAGTAGTTGCTACTTTAACAGAATAGAACTCTATCAGGAAGGAACAGGTAAGTGGGTGGTCTCATTTTCAAGGGTCTCTTGAGAATACAAGGCCAGACTCCTCCTCTCCCACTTTCTCTTGTTTTTTCCTACAAGTACCTAGACCTCTTTGAGTTACATTCAAGGAAACCTATTCCTTTTTTCCCATCCTCCCAGGTTACATAAACAGGGTGGTCTCCACTTCTAACTAAGATTTCAGAGTTCCCAAAGGTGTTGCCCAACCATATAGCTGTCTCCCAGGGATCATCTGTCTTTCAAAGAAGTTTTGGAAAGCACCGTTCTTACTTGCTCAGCCAATCTATGCCAGATTTCTCCTCAATTTTATTATGAGCATCAGTGGACTAAGGCTCCGAAAACTGTTGCCTGCAAAGTTGGCAGCTTGAATACCGGATGCCACCCAGTGAAGCGAGCTCCCGCTGATAACCCCAGCTCCTGCAAACTTAGCAGTTCGATTGCATGTAAATGCAAGTAGATAAATAGGCACCACCATAAAATGTGGGAAGGTAAAATCAGTATTTCCTTGCAGCCAGGCTAGCCACGTGGCCATGGACTTGCACAACACTAGCTCTTCAGCTTGAATACGGAGATGAGCACTGCCCCTAGAGCCGGACACAACTAGCACACATGTGTGGAGGGAACCTTACATTTACCTTTACTGCAATTCAGTAGAAAGAATGAGAATTCTACAAAGGTTCAGCATTTTACCATTTATTAGAGGGAAGTGTGCAGCCGTAGGCTTCATGGGGGCTCTTAAAGCTGTTTTTGCAGCTCATAATTCTTTAATAAAGATATATTAATAAAGATATATAATTTAATATATATGTAATATCTTTAATAAAGATATATAAACGGTGGGGGGTAAATAGCCTTTTAAAAAGGCACAGCCCCCTTTGCACCATTCATCTATTATTATTATTATTATTATTATTATTATTATTATTATTATTATTATTATTATTATTATTATTATTATTATTATTATTATTATTATGCATTTGTAACAGTTAATATGGTGGTCCCTGGAGGGCTCCAGATCAGAAAATACATCCCCAGGCTTATCAAAGTGCCCCACATCTGATATGGGAGACGTATTTTCACTTTGTTTCCACTCATTTTTCTACCCGAGTCTTTCAAACCAGGTCTTACTCCTCCATCTTATTATTTTTCTTTTAATTCTTTGTGGCTTTTCATCTCCCTTTTCTATATTTATTTACAAGCCTGTCATCTCTTATCCTTTGTACTATTATTTCTTTCATCCTTGGGCTTGGATGCAAAGGTCTCAGCAGTGACCAGGAGAGCATTTGCACAATTAAAACTAGTGTGCCAGTTACAGTATAACTTGAGATATATGAACTGACCACTGTGACATATGTCCCAGTTACTTCCTAGCTGGATTACTGTACACACTCTATTAAGGGCTACCAGTGGAAAGTGTCAGGAAAATTCAGAAAGCCAAAAATGCAGCAGCCAGATTGCTGATTGGGTTACAGGGATCACATAAAACCCTTGTTTCCGTAGCTCCACTGGCTGCCAATCAGTTTCTGGACACAATTCAAAGTGCTGACTTTAGCCTTTAAGGCCCACATAGCATGGGTCCAAATTATCTCAAACACCCTATTTCACATCAGGAGCAAGGTCAGGTGCTAAGGTCATCAGAAGAGGGTATTCTTGTGGTCCTGTCACCTTCATAGGAGGTCCTGGACAGGACCTTCTCTATTGCTGCTCCCAGACTTCCTTCCACGGGAGGCCAGACTTGCCCCATCTTCGCTGTCCTTCCACGAGGAAACAAATATATTTCTCTTTCGCCAAGCCTTCCCTCAGTAACTATCAACCTGTTGTGTTCTTCCCAGATGGATTGTTATGTATTACTGTTTGGTCTGCATTTCCAATACTACTTGTGCTTTTGATTTTTTAAGGGTTTCCATTTCTCTGAGTGGCATTTCCCCCTATATATATATATATCTTTAATTATTGTTCTTAGCTGAAACATCACTTTTATAACGATGTAAGATGCTCTTCACACTCATTGTTCTTAGCTTTAAATGTTGTATTTGATGTTGTTAAAAACCATTGTAGACTAATTTTCTCTAACTAGATATTAAATATTCTTCAACTTTAAACCCTCAGAACACGGGAAAAGAGCACAGAACAACCACAACAAGCATTTAAATATTGTCCTCCAAAGTTCTAAGCCAGCTTGGATCATTTTCATGGATAAAATATAAATAAATAAATAAATAAATAAATAAATAAATAAATAAATAAATAAATAAATAAATATTCTAAAAAATGAATCAAGTGTGTTATAAAAAAGATTGGACACAAGAATGATTTCAGTGGTTTCTCCAACAGTATTATGTCAATGTAGCATTGAGGAGCTGCTATGTACAAGCAACCTTAGTACAGTGGACCCTTGTATAACGGTTTGTATAACAAAATCTGTACAACATAAAACGTTATGGAGATAGGGGAAATTTGCTTAACAGAATTGTCTATGGGGAAAATCTGTACAACATAGAAATGGTCGCGATTAGAGATTATTCTCTTTTCAACGCATTCCTATGGAAAATTTGTATAAAGGAAAATTTGCTTAACATACTTTCATTTGGAACGAATTAATTCCTTTATACAAGGTATCACTGTACCTGTAAGGGCACTTTTCCATGACCCCTAAGATCCGCAGGCAACTTAAATTCAGACCAGAGATCTTGGGGGTTTGCTCATCTTGCTGTGTTCCCACCCCTCCGCACTCCCTTGCTCCTGTCTGCGTGAGGGGAGGGAGAAAAAAAGGGAGAAAAGAATGCAGGCTCACCTCCGCTCTGCCGTGGAGCTGCCCCGGAAGCATTCCAGTCTCTTAAAGGGGCGGGGGGGGGCAAAAAAACAAACAAACAAGGTGAGGAGAGCCTGGCACTCACTGCTTTGCAATCTGCATCAGAAATTTTTCACCTCCAGAGACCAGGTACTTGGAAAATGCGTTGGGACGCACTTAGGTGGGCGTGGTCGTACTTAATTTTTTTAAAAGTCCAGAGCTGGTGGGAAAACAATTTTAAGCTGCGCATCTGGGAGCCCTTTGCCTCAGATTTTAGGGGTCGTGTAAAAGCGCCATTAGTTATGTATTCTTGCTTTGATCCAAAACCCAGTTCACATTGAACAGAGAAGACTCTTTAGGTTATTGCACATCAAACTTGACTGCACATGATTTGAATTTTAAAATAATGGAATGTGTTTCTATGATGTAGGCTTTGGGGAAATCCAGTGGACTGTGATTACTTTGGACTCAAGCTAAAGGAGAAAAAGAAGGTATGGGAGAGAGGAAGATATTGATTTTATATTTGTGATAGTATTTTCACTAAGAGTATTTCTTATCTTCTTTTCTAAGGCGGATATAGGAAGAAGAAAAATGTGGTCACAGCACTGTATTTCTTTATGGATTTTGTTCCCGTGGACTATAATTTTTGCCACGGAAATAATCTGCTCCGACACAATGAGAATTAAGCAATGTTGGGAGCCCAGCTTTTAAAAAGTTCACTCAACTAAGCAGAGAGATATTTCATTTGTAGATTTAAATTCTAAAGCCACTTTAGGGAGGCAGCCTCCCAAAATCAATTTTACTCACATGTCTCAAAATTGAACAATCTCCTGCAGTTTGAACCTATTTAGCAGTGGCCACACATTATACTGTCTCAGAACATGGATTTTTCCCCTCCCAGAATGTTTTGATCTAAACTCAATAGGCTTGTGAATTACTTGAAATACAGTGAAATGAACAGCAGAAAGAAGAGAGCACTGGGCATAATTTATATCTCTTATTGACACTCACACTATATAGATTTTATACTCACAATGTCATCTAACATATAAATAATGAACATACACTATCTGACATATATGAGATGAACTTAACAGCAGTGCTATGTCAAGTGAACACCTCCTTCAAATCTAGATCAAATAACTCCACACTACTGGCACTTGTGAAGATACCTCCATGGATGGACCCCATTCAAAATTTTCCATTATGAAGATGCCAGGAATCATAGACTCATGGAATCATTGAGTTGGAAGATACTTCAAGGTACATCCAGTCCCACCCCCTGCCATGCAGGAACCCTCATAAAAAGTGTTCTGCTTATATACTGCTCCATAGCACTTCAAACACTATCCGTATGGTTTACAATTTAATTATGCAGGCCACACATTGCCCCCATCACAGTACTCTCAGAATAGACGTACTCCTGACAGAATAGAAGGTTATCTAGTTAGGGAGCAGAGGAAGCTACCTTACAAAAATTCAAACCTTTGTTTGTCCTAGTCCAGGCATATCCAAACTTCAGCCCTCCAGATGTTTTGGACCACAACTCCCACAGACCTTTGTCATTGGCAATCTAAGCTTAGAATTCTGGGAGTTGTGGTCCAAAACATCAGGAGGGCCGAAGTTTGGACATGCCTGTCCTAGTCCAAAGGTGTGAATTCTAACTCACAGCAGCAGTTTCAGTCAGATGCTGCCTCTGCCTGACAATCCCTGTCTACCATCTAAGAACTGAGCAGGAATGTTAGTTACTTTCTGGAAGTGATGAGCTTGTTTTAAACGTCAATTGCAATTGTACCTACATTGGAGGCTGTGGAACCATAATAGTGTTTTTGAACAGTCCGAGGCATACCAAATGAGGCTCCTTGGGAACAGTTTCCACTTTGGGGGGAAAGGTGGGGAATCTGAGCCATTGAGGGAACTGGAGAGGCTTGGGTCTGCATTGGAATCAATAAGTGTCTCCCTGTGGGCTGTGGTCTACATTTTCTATACTCCGGCTATAGGGTTGTGGTAAACAATGTATTGGTAAATTCCCTAGGAAGTCCTCTGTGTGTGTGAGAGAGAGAGAGAGGGGGGGGGAGAGAGAGAATATCTCTGTTGCATAGCACTTTCATGAAAATTGCGAAAATACTATAAAACACTGAAAAAGGTTCTACAGCAGGACCCCGGTATGCGCTGGGGATTGGCTCCAGGCCTTCCAAAAACCGTGGATAAGAGAGAATGCAAAAAACAAACAAACAAACAAACAAACAAACAAACAAACAAACACCAAACTCCTGTTTTGTTACAGTGGCTTGCTTTATGGCTGCTATTTGTAACAGTTGCTTGCTTTGCTGCTGCTATATTATTTACTTTAGTTTTTCTCTGACAGACATGGATAACTGAATCAGTGGTTAATGAAATGGAGGGTACGGGGGGGGGGTCCTACTGTAATTTATATTACATAAATGAATGAGGAATGGAAACAGAGTTAAATTCTACAATTTTCTCTCTCTGTTACCCTTTTGTTACGTTCCTTGTCCACCGCAAAATGTTCTGATTTTCTCTCCCTTGTGTATCTGTAGAAGATGTTGCCTTGATTTACAGTCTTCTTCCCCACATATCCTTTTCCAGCCATCTTTTTCTTGCTTTCCAATAATCAGCTTTTTGCACCCTCATTTTGGCCATCTTGTTTCAGAACACCTTCCTTAGCTTCATTATCCTCATAGACTTCTTTTCAGACTCACAAAGTTTCTTCTGCCCATACATTTCCTTCATATAAGTGAAATGCAGAGCATTTTGCTCACTGTGTGATGAGAAATGCTTGTGTTGCAGGGAATGAGGTGGTTTCACACCCACAGAGTGACTTTTAATCATAGTCTTCTCTGACACATTGCAAGTTATGCATGTTAACTTGTAGTATAAGTTATAGAGGCACTTGGGAAGGAACAAGGTATTTCTTATCACAAGTGCTCTCACTGGCAACCATTCTTGTTCATCATTTACAGGTTTTGTACACAGCTATCTCCTCGTCTGTTGAGTACCTGTGAATAATTCTGCCTCCTGAAGGAGAAACCTATCTTCCAAATCAGAAGATAATAACTACTGAAACCAATCCTCCATAAAGTGTTTTGACACTTGCAAACAAAAGTTCAAATTAGGAGTTAGATGTAGGAGTGTGGGGTGTGTGAAAACTCTGATTAAAAGTTCCAAAAGTATTTTGTTGTTGTTGTTATTGTTGTTGCTACAGATAGCTATTTTTTAAACTCATGATAATACTCACTAGAATTGCCCCTTTCAGTAATTTATGAATTATATCTTTCTTAATTATTTGTCTATGCAAGCTCATTTAAAGTTATTTTACTTTGATTGCCTCATTACTTTGATACTCACCTGTTCCCTACACCCAAATCATACTTTTTCCTTCATGAACTAATTTATAAAGTACCACCGGGAATATTCCTCTTCACAGGTTGGAGAAAAGAACTTTGCCTGGGTATCATCAATGCCGGTTATTTAAGCACATGTGGAAATTTGTGAGGTATTTCCACTTTATTATTGCTTAATGGAAGTGACATAGCTGACAAAGAGGTTTGTTCTATCGATGAAGGCTATTCATATAAAAAGAAAGTGTTCAGGGTTCTTCTTTATATGGAAACCCTTCACTTGGAAAAGAATATCTGCTTTTCAAACATGTCACTTCTGTGTGAGAAAAATGACAAGGGAAGTGTGTGACTAACTCATTCCTTTCCTCTCATTTTTAAACAACACAATTTGCTCTCCCTGAAATACAAATATAGGCATCGAGAGACAGGTGTGAAATGCACTAAGTCCACATTTTAATGTGAGATAACCAGTTCACACCTCTTGAGGATCAAATTGGGATGAAACACAATTTACAGCTAGAAATCCATAGATTTCCAAACTTCTGATATGATTCATGCATAAAACAACAGGTTTTAAAAATATGTGCATATGAAAAAAATGTGCAGAAACATTTTTCCATCAGTGGCTTAACAAGTATTAAAATGTGTGCATTTGAAATATGTCCACAAAAATATGTCCAAAAAAAGAAGTATGCTTGGACTGTGTCCCTAGATCTGATACACACACATACATATATAATTTCTAGGCCAAAGATTACTCATGATCTGTATAACATGGTCTCCACCATTTACATTTCCTGTTTAGCTGTTTTGGAGGACTGCCCCTTTCAGTGAGAAAATTCAAGGCACATAAATACAATTTTGCTCAATTTGGGATGCACTGTGGTCGTTGGAGCTGTGTATTTATTGATATTTCACAGAGAAGTGTCTTTTGCATTTTCTTCTTTTTAAAGCCCTTACTGAATAATGCACAAAAGCACATGGGCTAAGGAATGTCACTTCAGGCGCCTGCAGTAGTTCTACTCCTATCCATAGCCATATTGCGGTTACATAGCCCGACAGCAGCCTATCAGGGATAAAAGAGTCACCACCATCTATAGAGTAAGTTATAATTTCATGTTAGAAACAGAAAATTACACCTATTGGATTTCTTCATCCTGTAGAGTCATCAAAGCCATATACCCGAAACTTCTGTAAGGAGAAAGATGGTAAAATAAAGGAAATTGTGCAGAAACACCATGGAACAAAACACTATGGAAGGGATGTGAAAATATCAAGTCCATTTCCAAAGATATAAAGCCATTTTGAAAATGAGTACTTCTGAATCAGAAATTAAAAGGGTGCTCTTCAACTCTTTCATTACCAACTATGTGATAGTCATAATAGGCAAATAGTTTGCATTGCACACAAACATGGTGTACTGGATTTGGGGAACCAGAATATGGCAGTCTTGAGGGGGGGGATTATGGTATCAGGTGGGGAGGTAGTGCAAGGGTGGAGGGAGAGGAAAAACCTGTGAGAAAGGAAGAGAAAAACCAATGAGAAAGGGGGATGCTCCAACTAGGAATGCAAATCTGTGTTTGTTTCATCTCTGCACATGAAGATAAGAACTACTAAAATGTGCTCCTCAGCTTCAAGGAATGGCACCTTCAACAGAAGAATGACAGTGTCTGAAGTACAAATTAAGCAAAACTCTTCCAATATACCAAATAGCACCATTTATGTAGATTGTGCAAAATGACTGTGTCTGCTATTCACTGCTTGGACTTTTAAAGATCAGAAATACCAGAAGTATTGTTTGCATCTTTTAAAAGAATCAGACTGTACTTTCTGGCATGCATGCTTCTCAAAAGGAAAGGAAACTAACTAGTTGTGTTCAGAGATAATTTGCTCTTTTAGAGTTACTATTCCTGCCAAGAAAACTCCCTGGATATGGAGTCACGAAGAGTTGGTAACGACTGAAACGACACAACACACGCACACACACACATGGTTAGATACCATGAGATTTCCTTATAAAATTGATGGATTCTGATTTTATTTTGCAGTTTTGTTTGCTTGTATTTTTAGGAGCTGTGATGCCCTAGAGCAGGGCTGTCCAACTTTGAACAGGCCAAGATATACTTTTTCTGGACAAAAGTGCCTGAGGGCTACTACACTAAAACCTCTACTTATGAATTTTATCTGTTCCGAGTAGAGATGGGCACGACTTAGCGGTATTTCCGTTTCCGTTTCCGTTACTCGGTTCCGTTACTCTACGGAAACGGTAACGGGAATTACTCCCCCAGACTTCGAGCTCGAACCGACGAATGAACAATTTTGGTCTGATTTGTCGTGCTCGTTCCTTGCATCGCGAGATCGCGCGATGCCACACGCGGCACAGAAAAAAAGTTTTAAAAGTTAAAAAAACCCGGTTCCTGGCCAAAAAGCAGGCGGGAAAATGCCTGCCGTGCCTCAGGGCACCTACCAGAGGGGTTGTTTCTGGAAGTCCCCGGCCTCCCCCCTCATCCCCCGTCCTGGGCTGCTCTGGTGGGACTCGCCGCAGGCTCGCAGCCAGCAAAAAGCCCAGTCTCGCTGCCGGCCGCCGCAATTAAAGCGCAAGCAAGCGGCACGGACGGCACAGGAAAAAACTTAAACTCTCCCCCCACCCATTCCCGGGCCAAAAAAGCAGGCGGAAAAATGCCTGCTTGACTAAGGGCGCAGGGCACCTACCGGAGGGGTGGTTTCTGGAGGGGGGTCCCGCCTCCCCCCCGTCCTGGGCAGCCAGACTCGCGAGTCGCCATCGCCATGCCATGCGGTGCGGGCGGGGGATCCAAAATGGGGCGGCAAACGCAATATTGTTTTTGAAATCGTGGTCCAAAAACACACAAGCACAACAGAAACACGCGAAAATTTATAAACTGCCAGATTTTTCACAGTAGCAGTGGGTTTTTTCTTGCAACAAAATGTCTCTCCTCTCCTCCTCTGTCCTCCATTGATTTTATTTTATTTTATTTTATTTACACCTGCGCAATGATGGGCTGGCCAAGTGGCCAGCCATGTGGGAGTGGACAACCATGCAAATTTTTGGAGCCATCCCACCAGTCGCATGGCCACTTGGCCATGGAGACTTCTGGGATGTGCCAAAAAGCCCCCTAAAACCTGCCCTAGCCCTAACCCTAACCCTTGACTCCGTACCCATACGTCACAGACTGTCTTCTTAGTGGGTCAGAGAGGCACCCAGAGGTGCAACCCACTAGCCCACCGTAACCTTACCCGTCACTAGCCTAACCCTAGCTCTTGCACTAAGCCACCTTAAAGCCAGATCTACTTGCTTGCATTGCACTACACGCAGCAAGTACAATTCCCTTCTGTGTGAGACATGGTGGTGCGGGAGCCTTGTGAAGGGAAGGTATGACCCTATCACTCTCACACTGGTCTCACGTCTGCACATTATGTTATGCAATATCCATATGGCTATTGCATAGCATTTTGCAGCAGCAGCAGGTGAGGAAGGGAGACCCCCATGTAGAGGGGTCTCTCTTGGAGCCTGCTTCCCCTTCCTAGTGGCAGGAGGCACCCACGGGTGCCTCCAGGAGCCCACTTTCCCTTTATAGCGGGCCAGAGGAGGCACCCACCCCACAGAGGTGCCTCCAGGAGCCTGCTCCCCCCCCAAAAAAACCAGTACTAACGACAACGAAAAAACGAACCGACTAATTTTTGCGAATTTTCGCGAAAACCGGAAACGACCCGAAATGGGACTGGCTCGACTAACGACAACTCGAAAAAAAAATTTTTCAAGTCGTGCCCATCTCTAGTTCCGAGCATATGCTCATAAGTAAAAAAATATTAAGTAGAGCAGCCTGCCTTGCTCAGCTGAGACAGTGGGCTGGCAGACCCAGAGCTTTGCTGGGGCAGTAGTGGTCCTTGGGTTGAGGGAGGTAGAGGTAGAGAACTTATCCCCTCATACTTTTTATTGATGGCTGGCGGGCTACTTTTGAACCCTTCACGGGCTACTGGTAGCCCCCGGTCTACCTGTTGGGCAGGCCTGCCCTAGAGGATAAGGCACAAAACTGGCCCCAAATCACACCAATCCCTCTTATAAGGCAAACATAAGAATAGAAGCACAAGTAGATAGATGGGCTTGCATCATCCTTCACACACCTGTCCATTTCGCCCTGTAATTCTCTCTTACACAAGCTGTTTTTAATTATTTTCTCCAGCTGGGCTTCTAATCTCAGCCGAGAGACAAATGGAGCATCGGAAGCTGCCTTGTAATGAGTCAGATCTAGGGACACAGAATAAATATGGCATGCATTAATTTCCACCTTTCCATATTCAGACCTGCCAAACTGACATGCAAAACACAATGTCGCTGCAAAGCAAAATCTATACTTTTCAAATGTTGTGATTCTGGTTGCTATTTAAGTGTATATTAAGTGTGTCCACTAGGGAAAAGTGCATCCAAAAATACAGTATATTAAGTGCAAATGTTTCCAAACTATCCACATGCCATGCAAAAATGAGTCTGATAAATGCACTCAAACATGCATATGAATTACCATGTAGGATTTTTTTTTCTGAAGCAATTTTACTGCATTAGCAGCAGATGCAAATGTGGCTAAAAGTGAATGAAAGAAACAAGTCATTTGGCAAAACTGGCATTCTTATTTGTGTGTCCCACCAGCAGCCCCTCCTACGGTGCCAGCAAGAGTGGGGTGCCACTCAGCCGCTTGGTTCAGAAGACCATTTATTAGTGGTACATCATTTGGCTTTGCCTTTTCTCCCACATTATCATAGAGTTGAATTATAGTCTCTAAAACCTTGGGCATTAGTTGCCATCTGGGGGACACAGCTAACTTTGCTGGGGTTCCCCGGAATCCAGGTTTTGGGAGGCAAGAAGGAGAAGAGAATTTAGGTCTTGGAAGCACCTGTTTTAGGGAAGACTTGACAGATGAGCAAGGGAAATCAGGCTCTGCAGCTTTTCGATGGCTGTCCTCTCCCACGATGTACAGTAATCCCCTGTTTATTGTGGGGGTTAGGGACCTGGCCCAAACTGCAATAAAGGGAACCCATGTTATGTGGATGCTGGGTTAAGCCTGGCCTAAGGTAAGCATAGGAGGCTCCAAACAGGCCCACACAGCTTGCCCCAGGAGCCCTTGCCTTCATATACTACAGTCCCACAATATAGGCAGAACATTGATTGAAGAAGGTCCCAGAATCAGTATTGTTAAAAGGATTAACTAAGGTTCTTGGTATAAGGCTCATCATATCATCTGCTGCCTAACAGCCCTGTTTGGGAGTTCAATTCCTCCTTCTCAGGGGGTGGACTCAATGATCCATAGGGACTTTTCCAGCTCTGTAGTTCTAAGATTATTATTATTATTATTATTATTATTATTATTATTATTATTATTATTATTATTATTATTATTATTATTATTATTATTAAAGTGAAAAAAATGTTGGGATGGGCAGACAAATGACCTCACTTGTCAAAAGGAATATTTCTGTAGAATGTCACCTGGTTCTGCCACCCACCAGGACAAAACACACAAATACTGGCAAAGGAGACCAGCTGCCAGGTCAATTAGAGAGCATTACCTGAAAGCCTCATGATGGGTCCATCATTCTGCTGAGAGTCTGAGCAATTTAAAAGTTAATTAGGCTCCTTAATTAAGTGCTCACATCACCGGGAAGATAAAACAAATTAGCTGCACACTAGTAACAAAGGGAGATAGGTGCCTGGAGCAGAGTGAATGGCGACTCAGACAGACAGGTTAATAACGAAAAGGATTCAGAAGAGGTCTTATTCTCTTTCTGCATTTTTTTAAAGAAAACCTTCATTTTTGTTGGACATGACTCACAGGACACCCATATTGAAAAGGTCACGGAACAAGAAGAACCAAATAATGCCCAGCTGAAGCAATTATGGCATTCTCAGAGACTTACTGCTTTAATGTGCTCCTCTTTACACACTTTTTGTAACAGTGATCCATATTGAGTATTAGTGAAAGTACCCAGCTCATCTGGTCAAACTTATGCCCATCACAGTACCACTTCACTACTTCATCTTCTACTCTTTTTCTCTCCCTTTTTGCTGGTCTCTTCCCTCCTCTGCCCCTGTGCTTGTTGAGCAAGTAACAGGTTTGCAAAGGATCAAGATGCCTTAATCTTCTTTTTCTCATTCCACCATCCATCTCTTCTCCTCCATGAAACTCTCTACCTGCTTGCCACCATTACCAAACGTCAGGAATTTCTCCTGGTCAGATTTGTCATATTCTGGTCTCCCAAATCCAGTCAACCACATTTAGAAATTATTTACATCATTTTCTTTATATGCAAATCATGTGGTGAGCCATGGAAAGGCTTGACCAGCCTTAAGAAGGCTTTTTGGAGTCACAGCTAATATAACCAACATAGCAATGTTAAATGTCCTTTTTAAAAACAGGTCAATTCACCGATCCCAAGGGACAGCAAAACAAAATACAAAACTCATTCAGGTTAAAGCCAGAGTTAAGGCTACATCATGCTGGCTGCTGATGCCTTAGTAGAAATGGGCGTGAAATGCCAAACTGGTGTTTTGTTTCATTTTTCATTTTTTAATTGTTTTTGTTTGGTTTAAAATGAAACACTTTTTAAAAGGAACATTTCAATTTTTTTGTTTCATTTTTCATTTTTTCATTTTCATTTTTTGACTTTTTAAACTCACACCGACTAGCTGGGTTGGTGCATTTTTAAATTTTTTGTTATTTTTTTAACTCAAGCCGACCAGCTGGCCCATGGGCCAGGTCGGTGCATTTTTAATTTTTAATTTATTTATTTTTACTAGCACTGATCAGCTGGCCCATGGGCTGGGTCAGCATGTTTTTCCCTACTTGTGGTTACCAGCTGGCCCGTGGGCTGGGTCAGCACATTTATTTTATTTTATTTTATTTATTTGTGCTGACCAGCTGGCCTGTGGGCCAGGTCGGCACTTTTTTACAATTTATTTATTAATTTATTTTACTCGTGCCGACCAGCTGGCCCGCAGGACATTTTTTATTTTTATTTTACTCATGCCGACCAGCTGACAGGAAAAAAAAGTCTGCGGTTTCCCTCGCTTCGGTGGGTGGGAGAAACTGCTGGCTTTTTCCCATAGTAATGCATTGCTTCAATGCATTCCTATGGGAAAATGAAAAATGAAATCAAATTTCCGTTTTATTTCATTTCATTTTTCTTTGATGGGTCTGTTTGTTATTCATTTCATTCTGTAACAAAATGAATAACAAATAACAAAACAATTAAAAATTAATTTTATTCCCATCTCTACTTATCAGGCATTAGGGATGTGCTTTGAGTTCAGAAGTTATTCAGAGTCTTAAGCAGATATATTTCTCAGTTTTTGACCCAATCCAAAAACAAATACAGAAACACCGTTAAAATCTTTCAAAAATGCACACCAAACCTGCATACCCATTGACATCCTTGTTTTGTGATGGGGCTTTTTAAGGCCCACCATTGCATCACAGAGCTTTCTTAGGAAGGCCCTGCCTGGTGCCATCACCCTACATGCAAAATTAAGATGGCCAATTATTTCTTGCATTTTGTGTAGTGACACCTTAAGCTGGCCAATTAATGCCTTCAAGCGCTGGTTGAGGTTGTCTACCTTGTCAGCCAGGAATCTGCTAGTCTGCTGACAAGTATCCAATTCAACACCCAAAAAGGTTAGAACAATTGCCAGACCTTCCATTTTTCCTTCTCCCAAAGGGATACCTAACTCAGACGCTACATCCCTGAAAGCTGTGATCAGCATTGCACACTGAGGTGAGCCAGATTTCCCAGAAAAAAACTTATCCAGGTAATGGACTACCTGGTCCAAACTGGACCTCTGCTGGACACCCATGTTGGGGCCTGGGGGGAAGGGGTCCTATTTCCCTCCAGTGTCCTTAGATCCGGTTCCTGCATTCTTCCTTTTGGGCAGGCCATTGCAGCATGAGATCCTTGGCATCCAGAAAAGACATATATAAAACAGCAGCAGCCTTTACAGTGGACCCTTGTATAACAAACAGCTTGTATAACATAAAATTTGTACAACATAAAAAATTCCAGAGATAGGGGAAATGTGCTTAACATAATTGCCTATGGGGAGAATCCGTACAACATAAAAATGGAATCACAGTGTTTTCAATGCATTCCTGTGGGAATTTGTATAAAGGAAAGTTTGCTTAACATAATTTCATTTGGAACGAATTGATTCCTTTATACAAGGTACCACTGTACTGTTAAATTCCCAATAGGCTAAATGGGTTGAACTGCCTGGCCCACCAAGGCGCAGGCAGTAATGGAGTTAGTGGCCCAGGGAATAAGATGCCCACTGTCAAAACAGTCACCCAGCAAAGGGTGAGAAGGCATCATAAGAAGGAGAATAGAGGAATGGTGGTCTCCCTTGCACCAGCAGTGAAGGTTTTAAAAGAAAAGTGCAGAGTAGGTTATATTTATATTTATATTTATATTTATATTTATATTTATATTTATATTTATATTTATATTTATATTTGTTTTAACATCCTTTTCTTATTTTAAAAACAATATCTAGTTGTGGGGCAGCTAGTTAAGTGTGTATGTGGCTACAAATTATATGTTATTATTGTTACATTAAAAACACAGAGTAAAATCCAGTTGTTAGTCCCAAGCAGAGCAGATTCCACAGCCAGGTACTTAAACCATGGTGTGAATATGGACTTCTAGCCAACTTGTTTTGTGAATTTTGGCATTTTGTGTGTACAGTATGTGATCTATGGGCCCCCAGAACTATTTATTTATTTATTTATTTATTTATTTATTTATTTATACACCACCCCTCTTCTAGAAGGAACTTCGGGCAGTTTACAACAATACAATAAATCAAAAATAGCACAATATATATATAAACAAATCTGAGTTTCCATTATTTCTTAGGGGAAAATTGCTTTGATGTATGAGTGCTTTGGTATACAAATACAAGATATTACTGTATCTTGGTCTGCTGTGAAGGATAGATTCTGCTGCTGCTTCTTACTCACTCTATGCCAATCCAGAGACAATTCTGTTTTGTGAAATAATAGGATACCACACATTCATATCACAGACCAAGAAAAACTGCCATGACATTTTAAGGTGTAGACTTCTAAAGTGCAAAGCAGTTCTTACCTACCATAAGTGCAGTTTACTAATCGATACACTTACCACTGTGCTGTGGCTGATGGGAATTTAATGCCATTTTAAAGGTGAATTATTACAGAAAGCAGCAGGCACCTTCAGCAGTTATATATCTGTAGTTTAATCTTTAGTGATTCATCAGTTCAATTGCAACAGTTAAATTAATCATATCTAAATGGATCCCAAGTTTAATGTTTACTCAAATAATTGTCCTTCATATTATTCAATCATTATTCACCTTTTATTTATTTATTATTATTATTACTATTATTATTATTATTATTATTATTATTATTATTATTATTATTATTATTATTATTATTATTATTATTATTGGAAGAAGCACTTAAAAACTTGACATAATTAATTCCAAATTGGTTGATTCCTATTTTTTTCCTCTTGGCTGGTTTAATCAATCCTTTTCTGATCTCCTAACCAAACAATATTTATAGCAGCTCATTGAAATATTGGTCTGCCTAGATGCCCTAAGCACATCCGATCTCAACTGATTATGGAAGCTAAGCAGGGTTGGCCCTGGTTAGTACTTGGATGGGAGACCACCAGGGAATACCAGGTGCTGTAGGTGCCTGGAGTAGGAACTGGCAAGCCACTCCAGTATTCCTGCCAAGAAAACTCCATGGACATGGGGTCACGAAGAGTCGGTCACGACTGTCATGACACAACACACACATTGAAATATTGAGTACATTATTATCTCACCCTCACAAGGAAACGTCAGCCCTTCCTTCACACGGAAATATGTCAGCTCTGTACCTCTCCTTCAGCTTCAATAATGGTGGCATTTAGATTAGTGTTAGTCAAATAGCAACTGAAGAATTGCAATAGATTTGATTTGTCTAAAACAGCCCAAGGAAACATTCCTGCAAAGGAAACATTTTCAAGTAACATGCTTTTCTAAACTACATTGCCTCAGATAGACCTTTCCACTCCTAAATATTTCCTCCTTCCTTCAGTGCAAGTCCTATAGAATCTATCAGGCTTTCAGGAGATTGAGAGGCCCCTATGCATACAAGAAAGTTGAAGGGATATATGCAATGGTATTGTGGAAGCAGGAACCTACAAGTGTTTCCATTCACATACATTTGAATGCTAATCAAAATTAAGCTTATTCAGTCAAACACAAAGGGAATACCTTGGCCAACATTGCTGTTTAACTCTGGAAGGTCTTTTCATACAGATTCGGGGGTGGGGGAGAGAGAGAGAGAGAGAGAGAGAGAGAGAGAGAGAGAGAGAGAGAGAGAGAGAGAGAGAGAGAGAGATGAATTCCTGCTTAGTAAGGGAGGGGAAAGCATATTTAAATGTTAGGCGTATGATTTTGTTCTGTTAAAATATGCTTCATACAATTCAGGTATTATAACCGTTGTCTTGGTATTCTTTGCAGAAATCCTGCAAAATTAATATTGGGCCTTTTTACACGACCCCTAAGATCCTTCGGACCAGAGATCTTAGGGGTTCGTCGCTCTTCCTCTGTCCCCACCCCCCTCCGCACTTCCTGGTTGCTGGCTGCGTGAGGGAGGGAGAAAAAGAGAAAGAAAAGCATGCCGCTCACCTCGTTCTGCCTCTCGTCTCTGTAAGGCCATCAAGTCCAACCCCCTCGTCTCTGTAAAAGTAGCTCTTAAAGGGGCGGGAGCCAAAAAGCAGCAAACAGAAACGAGGAGAGCCCCGCACTCACTATCCTTGCACCGCATCAAAGATTTTTCACCTCCAAAGAGAAGGTACAAGAAAAGTGTGCTGGGTCGCGCTAAAGTGGGCGGGGTCGCACTTAATTGTCTGCAAACTCCAGAGCTGGTGGGGAAACATTTTTAAGCTCCGGAGCTTGCAGCCATTTGCAGCAGAGCTTAGGGGTCGTGTATAAACGCCCATTCTGTACTTGCAAGTGTCTATTATCCCCTAGTCTGATCAGTTCTAGCATTTACTGGGGAAGGGTTGCAAAAGTAACCAGGTATGGGACTAATCTTCAATCTCCCTGTTTGCCCTATTGTTCTGCCATTGTCTACTCTTGGTTAGTTGGGTGGACAGAACTAGCAAAAGACAGCTATGGAGGAGCACCATACCGTTTCATACATTAGCAACATATGCAAAATGGTGCAAAGTGTATGACATTAGCAGACTGGTGCCCCAAAGCACCTAGATGAGATATACTGCCCAGTAAGAGACCAGGTGGATGATTTTTATTTAAAAACTAGTAATCAGGTTGTGGTCATACGATGCACCTGCACATGTATGACCAAACCCGAAAGTAGCCCATAGTGTTAGCAGTGGGAGGATCACACATCCCTTTTGAACCTTGAGCCACTCTGGCTTCCAGCCGTACTAGGGGCAGGATGTCTTCTCTGTCCTCTCAGAGGGCAAGACCTGCAGCAATGCGTTCAAGTTACAGGAAGTCAGATTTCAGTTGAATGAAGCGAGGGGGGAATCCTAACTGCTAGAGCAGCACAGCAATGGGACCAATGACCCCCCCCCCCAAGAGGGGGTGAGTGCCCCAACATTGGAAATGTTTAAGAGAAATTTAGAAAACTGCCTAGCAGATAACACATGATATGAATTCCTGCCCTGAGCAAGGAATTGGGTTCAGTGGTTTGGATGGGCTCCTTCCAACTTCATTATTCTATTATTCTAGGTACGGTGATTATGAAGGGCCCTTTGCCCACATTCTTTATTGATTAGTTGCAACTTATAATTGACAAAACTCTTATGACCAGGATAAAGAACTCAAATGTTCATAATTACAGATCCTTTTAAACCTCATAACAGCCAGGCTCACATGACCAGCATGTGGGTAAAATTAGCCCAGGAAAAAGAATATCAATGAATTCCCAGTTTTCAATGTGATACCTTAGTTATAAACCAAATGGAGGAAAGGGCAGAAAAAAATAAATCAAACAAGGCATAAGCTAATCCAATTCAGCAGGAAATGCAGCTTTCAGGGGAGTGATTAGTACTGGATGTAGTGGAGGCTAGATTCACTTCCTTGCTATACTTTTGAAAAGAAAGGACATTTCTTGCCAAAAACATAGGTTTCCCTTAAGGGTCTGGGAGGGAAATTTAAACTGCCCAGTTACTATCCTTTGTGGATATGATCATATGTAAGAGATTCAATCACTATCCTTGGAGGACTTGGTTATAAGTCCTCTAGAGGGATGTCTTTGAAGAGTCTCAGTCATTCAGGTGAGGTTATCGAAAAGTTGAGTCATGGCAACTGGACTTCTTTTCTTGTGGGAGCAAAACATTTCATTACTCATCCAGTGCAGGAATACAAACAATGGGATATCTGCCAGGTGGTTGACTGACGAAGCTCCTTGGATGAGTACCAAAACATTTTGTTCTTAGAAGAAAAGAAATCCAGTTGCCATGACTCGACTTCTGGAAGTCCTATAGGGCTTTCACTGGCCTCTATTGAATATAAGATTATACGACAAGGGCAGGAAATTGCTGTCTCTACACATGTGGCCATCTCTTTGGAAAAAAGGAAATTCTTTAAGGGGAGAGGGAGACTAGATACACCAACTGCTGACTCTTACATCTACTCTAGAAGTCCAAAAGGCTACTTTCTTTTAAGGCTGGCTGGAACCTAGACATAAATTTCCTTTTTTCCTTTCCCCCCCTTCTTTTTCTGTTCTGGGCTGTCTTTCACTGGTGGCACATTTTTGGTTAGTCCTACTCTACCCTCATTAACAGAGCAAAATAACCTCAGGGGATTGTGCAGACATGAACTCACAGCTTATAGATGGCTGTGCTTCAGCCTCTCTTGTTTCTCCTCTCTCCCTCTCCCTCCCTCCCTCCCCCTCTCTCTCCTTTCACACCATTAATTCTCCAGCCCATATTCTCATTTCCTTGCTTGCTTTTCCTCTTGCTTGCCTTATGAGTTTCTTCAAACAGTGCCAAGTCAGGTCAAAACAATTCCAGCACAGCTGTGACCCCACTGCTTCTCTCGTTCATTCTAGGGAAGGCAAGTAGAATCAATATTGTATTTAATATGTACTGTTCACTCTCACCACTTTTGATTTATGTATAGAGGGATGTAGAACCAGCAAGCAATACTGGCCTGGCAGTGTAAGACTATACATTGTGCGACAAATAGCATGATGCAGGGACAACTAATTTAAAAAGCTGAGCATCCCAGGAATGCCCCTGTTACCTCTTATTTATTACTCTTAATCCTCGTATGAATTATCAAATAAATCCAGCAATAATGGAACACAAACTAAACCAGCATGTTCTCCATCTGTCCCACTTGACCAGGGGCAGGTTCCAATGTTTGATTTCTCTCCATGTTTTGCACACTGGGGAGACAAGTACCTTATAACAAGCCTCTTAAGCTACAGGTGAACAAGAGGCAGTCTTACCATTTGGTAAACTTCATCAGGTGGTGCATGTTGGGTTTGTGTGGAAAAGCAGCGCTGCTCAACCCTGGCATAAGAAATCCTTGAACATACTGTAAGGATTGTACTTATTATCACCACCATAATCCTTACTCTTAAAGAGATGTTTGTGGAGAATCTCATTCATCCAGGTGAGGTTCTCTTCACACCTTCACCAGGAAGGCCACTGCTAACAACCCATACTTAAAGGGTGTTGAGAAGGGTTACATAGGTGTGACTTTCACACAGACCAGACCATTGTCCATCTACTGAGCCAATTCTGGCCATTTTCCACCTAATGAACTTATTCAGACCAGGGCAAGGTAAAACCAAGGTGCACTAGAAATTGGAAGCCTCCCAACAATTGATCTCTGACTGAAGAAGTTACTTGGATGAGTAGCAAAATATTTTGATCCCACAATAAGTCCAGTAGCCATGACTCATTTCCCTCTTAAAGGAATGTATCCTACCACCACCACAGTGAATAGGGGACAGTTGATAAATTTCTCTCAGCCTCCAGCATAAGAGTACTTGAAAGAGATTGGCAGCTTTTCAACAAGCCTATATTCCATCGCTGCCACCATGCTTTCTGGCCTCCCTGGGAAACCATCCCTTCTCACTAATATAACTCTCTAGGGAATAAATCCTCCCCAGGTAGTCTCAAACACCTCTCTGGCACCTTCACCTTGAAATTTAGTCCATAGTGCCACCCCAAACATATACAAAATGTTTAGGTTTACCCTTCTTACTGTATCACTCAGTCAGTGCCTTCGTGACATATCTGGTATTTTTATTATTTGGTTGTTAAGTGAAATGTGGCTTACCGAGGCTGATCTGATGGGAGGACACTTTGCAAACCTCCCTGCACAAATGGTGCAAAAATGCACCCACATGATGGGACTTAATTGTCCAGGCTCAGACGGCTTTAAAAGTGGTGAGCCGTGTTTCGCCCTTCCTCTTGGTCAGAACGGAGAAGCACCCCACCTGCCTGCCTGCTTGCCCACCCTAGTGGTAATGAGAACGAGCATTGCCGGTTGCTTCGGGGCCGGATGGGAATTTTTTGACTATTTACCTGATTGGCATTTGGTGGGTAGTGTGTTTTCGCCCATCCCATTCTCTTACTTGTGTAAATAATGTTATTACTTCCATTATGGCCGCAATGGCAGGTAGTGCAAGTTTTATGGTTGTAGGTGAGTTCATGGTAATGGTCCCTATAGCAAAATGGGGCAGCCTGTTATGTTAAGGTTAACAGATCAAGTTAGCAGCAGGTGAGTTGTAGTATGATTACAGGTGGTTATAAAATGGGCTTATGGCTGTCCCAGGGGATTTAGTCACTATGAAAGGAAATTGGTTAGCATCATAGAATCATAGAGTTGGAAGAGACCTCAAGGGCCATCTAGTCCAACCCCCTGCTATGCAGGAACCCCCATCACAGTACTCCTGACATATGGTCATCCAGCCTCTGCTTAAAAAACCAAAGAAGGAGACTCTACCACCCCTCCGTAGCAGCATATTCCACTGCCAAACATCTTTAGCTGTCATGAACTTCTTCCTAATGTTTAAATTGAATCTCTTTTCCTGTAGTCTGAGATCATTGCCCCGCAACCTAGTCTCTGAAGCCAGCTGGTTATAAAGTATGAACTCACCATCAATTGACATCAAATTGTGGTTAATTGGGTTTTATCCCAGGTTCACGTGTACTATGGGTACCCTCCCCCCTTTTAGGGCATTTATATACAACCTCTAAGCTCTGCTGCAAATGGCTGCAAGCTCTGGAGCTTAAAAATGTTTCCCCACCAGCTCCAGAGTTTGCAGACAATTAAGTGCAACCCCACCCACCTAAGCGCAACCCAGCGCACTTTTCTTGTACCTGCTCTTGGGACGTGAAAATTTTTTGATGCGGATGTGCTGGGCTCTCCTCACTTCTTTTTGTTTTTGTTTTTTGCCTCCCGCCCCTTTAAGAGGAACCAGGAACTGACCGGGGCTCCCCCGGCAGAGTCCACCAACACCGGGAGGTAAGGCTTTATTCTTCTGTCCCTTTTTTTCCTCCCTCCCCTCACGCAGCCGGCAGCCAGGAAGTACGGAGGGGTGGAGATGCACAAAGAGCGACAAACCCCTAAGATCTCTGGTCTGAATTTAAGGGGCCAGTGGATCTTAGGGGTTGTGTAAAAAGGCCCTCAGTTATTAATAGTAAAATAGTTTTGATAAAGTTGTGGCCCAAATTAAACTCCAACAATTTCATGTCGTCTCTTTATTGTGGGGCTGGGGTTGAAGAGATTTCTTCGATGCAAGCCCTGTCTTCTTTTCTTCTTCTTCCAGTTTTGGTTTTGTGCTGAGCTGATGTGGGTGTTATTCTCTCTGTGTTCTGCCTCCTAAATATCTTTAAAATTATCCTTAAAAATATATGATGAGAGTTTTTTCTCAGATTCAAACAAAAGAAATGCATATGAAAAAGGGAATGGTAGACAACTTCTGATTTTTCCATGCCTTCACATCATGAAAAAGGTCACCATAAGACAAAATTGACTTGATGACACACAATTATATATAATTTTATAGTATTCACACCCTACATTCCTGTCTAGAATTATCAATTTTCAAACTTTTAATATGAGCTGTTTCTCCAGACTTGTCATTTCTTCCTATTATTTCAAGGCAGACATTCTCTGG
The DNA here is from genome assembly GCA_037367245.1 of Phrynocephalus guinanensis. NCBI lineage: Eukaryota > Metazoa > Chordata > Lepidosauria > Squamata > Agamidae > Phrynocephalus > Phrynocephalus guinanensis. Next base: position 17,575,519 of record CM074736.1, read on the forward strand.
CTACTCAAAACTAGACCAATTCCAATAAACTGCCTAACTTCCATCTCACCCTCAGATTCCAAACACATCAACCAATCTGCATTCAGCCCTGCATTCAACTTTCTATAACATACCCACCAATCAGTACAGCATTCATTCCATGTATGTATACCAATCAAACATCCCCAGTTCCCCACTTATGCAATATGCAAACCTTCTTTTATTATTAATAAGTGCTTATAAACATAGCTGCTCAGAATGGGTAAATTTCCACTGAGACCCTGTTGTGTGTCCTAATAGGCTGAGATCACAAGACAGAGCTTTCCCTGGTGCAGCACCTCAAATGTAAAAAAACCCTCCTACAGAAAGTCAGTCACTTCCAAAGTTTAAAGCAAAAAAAGCAAAGTGTTCTGCTTATATACCGCCCATACCACTACAAGTAGTCTCTGGGCAGTTTACAATTTTAATTACAGTGTGCATATCCTCTTTTTAAAAGATGGGGTCGTCACTTCAGTCCTAACATATCAGAAATGGGCATCCTTTGTTTAAGAAAGTTGGGGGAAAGGGCTTTGCTTAAGCAGATGCAACAAGATCACAGCATAGTCAAGAAAGGAGGACAAATAGAAGATGGTCTAAAACCCACAAGGGGGTAAGGGAAAAGGCTGGACAGAGACAGATTCTATCATACTAAAAGTGGTAGAAGCCTCATCATGAAGGTACCAAACTAAAAAGCAAGTACCCAGTGCAGCCACATACACCTCATCTGTCCTTGTGTCCATCCGTATGTCTGTTCATCCTTCTCTCTCTCCATCCCTCCTTATTTCTCTGTCAATCCATCCATCCATCCATCCATCCACCCACCCATCCTTCTGCCCATCTGTCCCTCCATCTTTCTGTCCATCTGTCTACCCATCTGTCTATTTGTCCAGCTACCTATGCTTCTGTGTGTCCATCTGCCCTTCTGTCTGTCCTTTCTATCAGTCTGCCCTTTTCCATCAGTCAGTCTGTCCATCCATTCTTCTGACTGTCTGTTCTTCTATCTGTCCTTCCGTGTGTCCTTCCATCTTTCAAATCCATCCATCTCTCTGTCCAGGGGTTGGGGACCCTTGTTCTACACAACAAAATGCAAATATATTTTTACAGTGGAAAACCCACCATTTTATTTTGCACACAAAATGCCTTAAGAGTTAAAGTGAGCTAATAGCATGCTAAAGAGATTGTTCATTGAAGAGTGCTTAAAGAACTCACAACTAGGCATCCTTTGGAGATTACAATTATATTAATGTGTGCTGAAGGGTTGTAGGAATCTGCAACGTGATGGGATTCTGTTTAACAAGATCTTTGGAACGTTCAGTAAATTAAAAAATGCACACTTATATTCAACTTCTTGACAGCTGTTTAGAATTCTGAAGACATATTCTGTTGGTGTCTGGGGGATTTGCTTTTGTCTTGTGGGTAGACATTTCACATATTAGCAACTTACTAGCTTGGATATGTGGATTTGATTCTTCATAAAACTAAGAAAAAACAAAACCAACCAACCAAACTAAACCAAACCAAACATATACTAGGGGGGAAAAACAGTTTTCATTCTAGCATAATTTATTTTAAAAGTATTCTGACAAGCCAGGTCCCCTGTTTGTATGATTCCATTTGCTGATCATCTAGGATGGCATGATGAATTTGTTCCAAATAAAATGCTTCCTCTGAATTGCTAGGTTATGCCTTGAAATTATTATGATATTATTTGCCTCTGTAAGCATGCATTTTTATCCTATTTTCCCCATTATTCTGCTACACTCTAATTTTGCATGAAACAAGGTGCACACACAATTATATCTATACCAGGTATCATTTGAAAACATATATTTTAATACCTACCAGAATGCAATTTTTCTCTCTCAACATAGATATTTAAATATGTATGAATATGTGGCTATTCAAAAGAGATATTTAAATATGCACTTTGATAGAGATGGGCACAAAATGAATTTTTAATTTGTTTTGTTATGCATTATTCATTTCATTAGCTAATGAAACAAATAACGAACCAACCCATCAAAGGAAAACAAAATGAAACAAAATGGAAATTTCCATTTTGTTTCATTTTGTTTTTCATCCCCCTGTGTCTCCTACCTTATCCAATCGCTGACAGCCTCCTCACCTGGAACTCCAGCAGCCAGCCAGTCCTGCCTGCGGGCCAGGCAGTTTGGCCCACTGGCCAGTGGGCCAGGAGGAAAAAAGCCCTGCATTGGAGACTTTTAAATTAAAATAAATAACAAAAAAGTCCCTCTGGCTTGCGTGCCATCTGGTTTGGCCCACGAGCCAACAGGCCAGGAGGAAAAATAATAATAAAAATGGGGGTGCATGGAAGCTATCACTTTTCAGCTATGGGGGGAAGCCCTCATTGGGGACTTCTAAAAATAAAATATATATTTTTTTAAAAAATAAAAAAATAAAAGTGCTGACCCGGCCCCTGGGGCCGCGTGGTCATTGTGATATCTGAACCCAACCCCCTATTCATAAATTCGACTCCCTAGCAGTCATTGGAGCCAGTGACTCATGGAAAGAGGTAGCAGCTAATAGTGAAAGACTCAAACTGTCAACATCAAATGTGCACCCATTCTTCAGTTACCAATTCCACTCAAACCCAGATTAAAATCATAGAAATTGTTTTTTTTCTTTTTTCTTTTTTTGCAGAACATCTCTTAACAACAGAAAGAAGCAACAGAAAGAATTGCCCACCTATTAAAACGGATGGAATTTGAGGCAAGTCTAGCCTTTCGTCACATGGAGAACTAGCTTATTTATAAGTCACTTAATAGGCTATAGAATGGAGTTGGCAGAACCAATATGAGCCTGAAAATAGGGGATTTTTGCAATAAGAGAGACTTTTGTGAGTGCCAAGAATGACAGTCACCTTGCACTTATGTCAGTGTATTCTGTGCCTTTTAACGTGTACCGTGAACATTTTGAAGCTAGCTTCCCCCAATACTAGTCTTGTTGCCCATTACTGGCTTCAAAATATCTGATCTATCTGTTCATGGTATGGTAGTGCTGCTGGTACCAAGAAGGAAATAAGAAAAAGAAAAGAAAATCATCCACAGCTCCTGGGGTTGCGATTTACTTTCCCTTTCAGGAAGTACATGTGGTCATTTCTATACATTCAAGGAATGAGCATTGATAATTGCAGCATGCACACTCTGAACTTACCAGAACCATCTCTGTACGTTGCTGCGTTACTCACCAATGGCCATTCCTTTTGAAAGACTCTTCTGTACATTAATTTGCATCCTACATTCCATGAAGAACTCTGGCTAATCTGCCTAATTTTAGTTGCTTTTCTATAGACATGGCTTATTTTGGATTCAAAGCAAAGCAAATATGATGCCCTAGATTAATGAACAATTTGAAAATAAAGAAAAGTAAGCAAAAGCCCCCATAAAAACCAGGGAATGTAAATATGTGAAAAAGCTTCAATACTGAAAAAGGAAGTATTCTTACTACAGACCTGAAAAATGGTGGTGCATGTAGGCCGTGGTCTTTACTTAGCTATGAACCATGAACCACCACAAGCCAACCAGAAAACTGAACCAGTTTGTGGTCCACTTTTCCATTCATGCTCAGTGGAGGACTAAACTGCAGCTTTGCACTGCCACTATCACCCTGCCACAATTGCTGTCATCATTAGAGATGGGCACGAAATGAGCAATTTTTTGTTTACATAACAAAACGAAAAATGAATTTTGTCTCCAAAATGAAACAAAACGAACCGAAACAACAGAAATTTTGTCGTGAGTTTCATTTTCGTTGCGGCAAATACATTGAACTGTAATGAATGCTAACGAAACTGCAATTTTTCATTTTCTTTTTCATTTTTTCATTTTGTTACGTAACGAAACGAAAACGATTTTTTTTTGCAAAAAATTCACAAAAAATGAAAACGAACCGAAACGGACCCCCTAAACGAAAACGACAAATGAAACAACATTTTTTTGAGTCGTGCCACTCTCTAGTCATCATATTTCCACAAGTGCTGTCATCACACTGCCACTGCTGCCATGCCACCACTCCCTCCCATGCCTCCTTGATCGAACCGATGCTGCTGCCAGTCCTGCCACCATCCACCACTACTACTGTGGTCATGTAACTTAATTCAAAGGGGAGGTTATGCTTTCTGAGGTTTTTTAGGTTTGAAACAAAGTTGCAATACAGAAGACACAGATACAGAAATTCTCACTTCTGTTATAGATCATCTATCCCGCAAGAATGTCAACAAAGTGTGTGAAGCCAGAATGTAGTCTGTGGTTGGCTTTCAAACATCATGTGACACTTTTTCCCCAGGACGGACTGAGTTATGCTGAGGGAAGAGACCAAGAAGGAGAGAGACTGAGGGAGAGCTCTTTGTTTTTCCATGGCTAGCTAAATCTCTTTACATGGACTATTCAAGATGTGATTCTATAAGCAAGATGAGGCCTTGCCTCTCTTTTAACTCTAATAGAGCTAGGGTTTTAGAATGATGAATTGTAACAGAGTAGGGTTTCATTTTCTTTATTTTTAAGTTAGAAATATTGCTGCAAGAAATTTCTGTAATAGAATAAATCTTTTTTATAAGCAAGTAATGTGCCTGGTTATCTGAGTCTTTAAAGTAAGACTGCTGGGATTTCACAAGTCAAGCAGGAGTCATAGAACAACCTATATTTTGTTTATGCAGTGAGTAGGGAAATAAATGTCTCGAGCTACATAGTTTTAAATTCACAGCTGCGTGTTGTGGATATGTTGTGTGAGCTGGGTAGAGACGACTCCCTCTCTGAGCTGCATTCTATTACAATGCCACTATTACCACCATGGTCACTCCCCCGGGGCTTCCCCTCCCATGTGCTGCCTCTGAGCATGTGTCCAACCCCCAGCTGATTGACCTGATCAGGTGATAGGCAAACACATGTGCAGGGACAGCTTCCCAGCTCCTGGAAGGGAAGCCACACACTGGTTTCTGACAATGTGGCAGTGACAGAGGTGGCAGCAGGAGGGGTGATGATAGGACTAGATCAGGCCTGCCCAAAGTCTGGCCCGGGGGCCAAATCCGGCCCATCAGGCCATTGTGAGTGGCCCGCGGCTGGCTGGCCTGCCCTTCCCTCCCCCTCCTTCACCCCATGTTTTTTTTTAAATCCTCTGCCAACACTGACACCGCTGGGAAGTTTGGGCGGCTGGGCGGACAGGCGGTTTGCCGCCACCGGTACCACAGGGGAAAATGTGGGGGTGGGCAGGCCAGAGGGCCTCTGCCACCACCAAGGAGCTTTGGAGTGGGCTGGCGGGTGAGCCATCACCACCACTGGGGAGCTTGGGGGGGTGCAAGGTCACACAGATCACCTCTTCCAAGGGGCAACCTGTGGCCACGGCTCCCTGTGCTTCCTTTGGTCCCCACCTCCCTCCCTCCCTCCCTCCCTCTCTTGTTCCCCATCTTCCTTCCTTCCTCTCTTGGTTTCCACCTCCCTCCCTCCCTCCCTTGGCCCCCGCCTTCCTTCCTGCAGGTGGGGTTGCAAGGTGTCAGTGGGTGGAGCGTATGGGTCAGTGGGTGGGGCTTGCAGTGGGGGTGGCAGGGTCGGGGAGAAACCAGCCCCTGACACATTCTCAGCCACCCTCCTTACAAAAAGTTTGGGCACCCCTGGACTAGATGGATAGGTAATGAAGGCTGGAGGGCATCCATTTTGCCAAAGCAAAACAAAGCACCAAGGGGGAAAAGTTGTATGCTTCATTTTGCTTCAACAAAACGAGGTCCTGTAACTAAATTATGAACCAAACCAAGGCCCTTATGTACTTTGTGTTGGGGTTAAAAACTGTAGAATGAAGACTCTGAGATGAAAGCGAAGTGTATAAAAATAAACTTTCTTTCTCTCAGGGAAAAGGGTAAGCAGGATATTCCTAATAAAATAACAAAAAACCAACAGTACATACAAAAACATACCAAATGAAGTAAGATTAAATAAGGTGACAGCAGCTCAGGATCATTAGGCAAACATGCATAGTCTGCCTCACCCTGAGGATCGGCATGGAGTGAGGGATACAGTCAGCAACGGGCTGCAGCAGCTAGCGAGAGCTAAAAGCTAAAGTGCAATGCTTCTGAGCAAGGTGAAGCTATTCCTTTTGTAGGAGTCATACTAATTAAAGAGATATAACTTACAGGCTTACAGTTCCAAATTAGGTTCAGCTGACCTTAACCCTTTAAAGTCTGAATATGGATCTTGCCATATTCCAACTCTTTGTAGGTTAATGTCAGCACTTTGAATTGTGCCCAATAGCTGATTGGCAGCCAGTGGAGCTGCTTAGTAGGGGTGTAACATGATCTCTGTAACCCACCCCAGTCACCAATCTAGCCACTGCACTTTGGAGCTATTGAAATTTCCTGAGACTTTCCATCGGTAGCCCCATGTGTGTCACCATGGCCAGAGCAGGTTTCTAAAGAAATGGATCTAACTGGCATACTAATTTTAATTATGTAAATGCACTCCTGGCAACAGCTGTGACCAGGGCACCTAGGTTCAAAAATGAGACCAGGAGCACCCCAAGCTACACATCTCTTTTTTTTTCAATTGGGGGGCAATCCCATCCAGTACAGGTTGCATCCCTATCCCTTGACCTCCCTTTCGACTGACCAGAAGCACCTGTGTCTTGCCTGGGTTCAGGTTCAGTTTGTTCTTCCTCATCCAGTTCATTACCAAAACTAAGTCAAAATAGCTTCCTTGGAATCTGGAGGTGACGAGAGCTAGAGGTGGGTGTCATCAGAATACTGGTGGCACTTAACCTCAAAACTCCAGATAATTCCCCCCCCCAATAGTTTCATATAAATGCTAAATAACATAAGACAGAACAGAACCCTGAGGGACCCCTCAGGTCAGTGGCCATATTGAGCTTCAGGCCTGGTTATATCATTAAAATATATGACAGCCTTAAAAAAAATACATCACAAATTATTTTGGGGGATTTGCCTCAGAAAAAGTATTTGTTTTAGATTGAAGAGTGCCAGATAAAAGCCCTTTCAGCATTGGAGCTGAAATGTCCTTTACCCTGACCATGCCTTCAGACATGCTGAAGACTAGAGATGGGCACGAATCGAAAAATGGTGTTTTGGTTATTCATTTTTCATTGAGGGGTCTGTTTCGGTTTGGTTTTTTTGTGAATTTTTGAAAAAAAAATGTTTTTGTTTATTCATTTTTCATTCTTCATTTTTACCCACTTTTTGCATGATTTTTAAAGCATTTCCGTGTGCGAGCGTTCCCCAATGCCCCAGACCAGAGGGAAAACACTAAAAAAAATTGATGCTGGCAGAGACACATTATAGACTAGGTATGCAGGGAGGCTGCAAAGGCAGTGGCGGGCGTTGCCCAGGGTGCAAGGCAGCTGCAGAGTGACTGCACTGTGGGGCAGGGGAGGGTACTCACCAAGAGGTATGCACGCATGCACACAGGGAGGCTGCAGGACTGAAGCTAGAGAGAAATCTCTTCTTTCCCTCCCCTAAGAGCCAGGCTGCAGCTGGCAGGAACACAGACACACACACCTGCCTGACTGGCCTAAAGTGAAAATAACAAGTCGCAGAGACAGCAATCCTACCCTAATTCCCATCAGAGACTTCAAGGAGGACGGGGGCATGCTATTGGTTGAAGTTGTCCAAGAATTTACATCGTCCCATCACATGGCTTGCCTCCATTTTGTGGCTGGCGACATCCATTTTGTCATCCTTAAAGGGAAAAGAAAAATACATAATGACGGGAGAAGACAAAAACAAACATTTTAAGGACCCCTCCCGGTAGGTATTATCAGACAGTATAAATAATTATTGCTGCGTTTTTATGGATGTCCAGGGCGTTTTTTAACATTCAAAACAGCTCATTCCATTGTGCGTCACCATTAATGAAAAACGAAACGTAACGAACCTAATTTTCGTGTTTCTGTTCAGTTTGTTCCAATTTCATCACAATGTTCGTTATTTGTTTTGTTACATAACGAAACGAATAATGAATAACAGAAACAAAAAAAGTTCATTTCGTGCCCATCTCTACTGAAGACTTTCCTCTGCCACCAACGTGTCCATCTGTGAGGTGGGAGGAGCACAGTGGAATAAGAAATGTTTTATCTAACATTCCCAGCCAGGCACAGGGAGATATGGGTGTTACATTCCACTCCTTGCCTTACAGAAGCCATTCCATTAGAAATTAGAAAACAGAATGGCACACAGAGCCATCATCAAGGACAACTTCTCATCCGGCAAAGGAAAGATTTGTTTCTGAGTGTTAATCCTGCACAACATTCATAGTTAAATCCGAGTCTGGTCTCGTGCTAGCATTAGGATTGTCTTCTCTTTCTCCTTGTAGCTACACACCAGCACCAGAGAATTCCCTGCCCTTCGTGGTGTTTAGGATGCACATGGTGATGCAGGAAGGAGGTGACATTGCTCCCTTCCTTATTGCACTGGTACTCTTTGTGTTGTATCCAACTATACCAGTAGAACTGACATCACTGGTGCAAAAGATTCTCTGTTCCTAAAGGCATCACATTGCCTTCATATTTCCCCTGAAAGTCCTTCACCTGTTGTGGGGGATTCCCAGACCCTTTGAAACTACTTTGGGGAGGGATGGTCCAAGGGAGAAACAGATGGAGACCTTTCTCTTGCACAGCCCGGAGACTGTTAATCAGATCATACCTGTTCCCTTCAACAGCAGGCATTAAATGACTCACTGATGGAGGCATACGGTTTTTTTTTTGGGGGGGGGTCCATAGCAAATCATTTGAAAATAGAATCACTGCCAGACACTCTTTTAAATTTCAGTGACATCAGAACTGAGAGTTATTTTTCTCTGGAATTATAGGCATCTGAGAGGAAAAGAGCAAGCTTTAGGTACCATGTAATTAGAAAGAGGAGACATATATAGCCATGCACCATAAGAAACATTTACTGGAAAAAGACCTGAAACATCTGAGTCATGAGCAGGAAGCAGAAACCATTCTACTTCCATTTGCTTTCAAGCTGAGTTTAGAATCAAATTTATTGACAACTCAGTCTGTCTCTTACACAACAGTAATGAATCAAGTGCATGCATTTGTGTTTTTTTAAAAGGAATTAGAACTTCCTACAGACACTTTGCAGGGTGATCATTGCAGCTGTGGTCAAAAACGGACTAGAGATAGGACCTAAGAGGACCTGATTCCCTCCAGGAGGTGCTCAGGTTGTGACTTGTCTCTTTCAACTTCAAGCTAAAACAATTTCTCTTCTGTTTTGCCGCTTCATTATAAGGGCCCACTTTCACACACTATTCTTTCCAGCTGTGTGGTTAACAAGTAATCCTGCTGCAAGGTTCTGCCTCATAGTAAAGGGGGGAAATGGGAACTCATTTTCTAAAGAAACATTTTATTTGTTAGAACATTGTGTTAATTGAACGAATTGCCTCAGCAAGTGGTGAGCACTCCAACTCTAAGGACAGTCAAGAAAACAAAAATAGACAACCACCTGTCAGAGCTGCTTTGATCTGGATTCCTTCACTGAGCAGGGGGTTGAACTCAATGGCCATATAGGTTCCTTCCAACCCAATTATTCTATGATTCTCTGATTTATAATTACCTAGACACAGAAGAAGATTTAGAAAGCAGCACACTGCTCTGGTATCTTGCTCACAGAAATCCTAGCATGTGGAAGGAGTGTGGAAGTGATTGTTCCTTTCCCCAGTTGGTTTCTACATTATTACATTTCTCTTCTGGGTCTTATTTACTGCTTCATGTTTTGCATTATTGTACTGCTTCATATTTTGCTCTCAGTGTAATCACTTAGGGCTGCCAGACAGTCACACTGTAGAACCATGTCAGGCCAAAACAAAAGAAAAATGGAAAATAGAAAGGACATAAACATTGTGGTACATAAACAATGACCTATATACTCGAAAATAAGGCGAGACTTTCAACCCTTATTTTTGACTGAGAAAAAAATCCGCCCTTGGCTTATATTTGAGTGAATATAGTTAACACATTTCCGCTGCCTCCCGAGTGCTCAGCTGGCTTGGGAAGGTGGCGAAGGGTGAGTCCTGCCTGTTGGAGAAGGCACCCTAGGCTTATACTCGAGTCAATAAGTTTTCCCAGTTTTTTGGGGGGGGATTAGGTGCCTCGGCTTTATATTCAGATCGGCTTATACTCGAGTATATACGGGTGAATTCTGTATCTTAATATGAACTTTCATGGACAAATCCACTTCCTGAGTGTTGCTTGTGCACCTGTACAGGAAATTTCACTCCCAAACTTTCAGGAGCGGTATTCCTCTGGTCCAGTCATAGGCCATACTCTGTTCACAGTGGGTGTCTTTCAGTCAGTGCAATGGATCCTTTCATGATGGCAGCTTTCTTTCTATCCAGGGACCTATCTATGGCAGTGGAGTATTTAACAGCAAGTGTTTAAATATTGTAAGAATACAAATGCAAAATATGTATTTATTAGACCTCTAAAGAGAAAAGATAAATCAAGGAAACAGCAGAAAGCTAGGTGTTGATGTTAATTCATCTTCCTTAGGCTGTGAATCAAGATCTTGTGGGTAATTCAGAAAATTATGCATTAGAATCCCAGTTTCATGGACATTGTTTGGTCTAGGTTAGCTTCTTAAAATGTGTACAGAGAGGAGTCTGCAAACAGCTGGTGGGGTTGCAGGTGATTTCAAACGTCTTCCCATGCAGCATTTTGGAATTTATCCCCCAGCTCTTCTGACAAAGAACTGGAGATTGCCACATTTTGTATCTACAGCACTGTAGGTCTGATGCATGTCCTGGAAGAGATGTTTTGTTCATTAATCTGGTGAAATATCCAGCAAAATCATTTGAAAATAATATACAACCAAGGAAGTCCAGGACAACTTCCAGAACATGGGGGTTATCCTGTGACCTTTTCCTGAATAAAATGAATGCAACCATGCTGGGAATCAGGGCTTTAAAAGCCATGGACAAAGCAGGGAAATTATATCTAGGTTCCTCTCATTTGAACCCCCTCATTCCCCATTTCGTGTCCCTACATTTATTACATGGGCCAATAAGAGACAGAGGTTTGGGGAAATTTGATTGAAAAATACAGGATGTGGGCAAAGTAACATCCTGGGAATGTTTTCTTCACCAATTCTTATCTTGTAAAATACAGCAAGAAATTATTATTTGAAAATTTAATTGTCTCCTCTCTTTTTGCATCTAAACACACACTTTCATATACAGTGGTATGGATTTATGCTATAGCACAATGCTGCCCCCAAAGTTATTACTGTGAAAGAGAATTTGTCACAGTATCTCTTAAAACTTACTGGTAGTTGTTTCTTTCCCCCCCTTTTAAACTGTTGTACATTGCTCACAGACATTCATGTTATACTCTGTATGCTGAGCCCTTCACATAAATGTTGCTTCTTTCATCTTGAATGTCTCCACAGTTAATTGGACAAAAACAATTGTTTTTTTTTCTCATATAACCCACAGCCTTCCGAGAAAAGCAATATTAATCTGCTCTTCAAAGTAAACAGCTCATCTCTGAACTTAAGGTCCAAGTATGATCTGTATCTATATATAAAGATGGTTTCAGCTGTAATAAATACCAACACAATTTCCATTTTCATGCTAGCAAATTGTAAACAAGCTAGTCACAATGTAGGAAAGAGCTGTTGCGCACCAAGAAACAATTCCTTCACAGATCAAATGAATCCATGGTTGGCTTGGCAGAAGGCTAGTCTAAGAATAATATTGGATGGTGTGGGACCAGATTGTTTTCTCTCCTTTTTTATTTGGCAAGACAGATGTTAGGTTGTGAAGAAGTGATATTTGATTGATCGTAGGAGGAGGGGAAAGCTGCCTAGGTGCCCTAAGCACATCTGATCTCGCCTGATTTCGGAAGCTAAGCAGGGTCGGCCCTGGTTAGTACTTGGATGGGAGACCACCAGGGAATACCAGGTGCTGTAGGCGCCTGGAGTAGGAACTGGCAAGCCACTCCAGTATTCCTGACAAAAAAACTCCATGGACATGGGGTCATGAAGAGTCGCTCACAACTTTAATGACACAACACACACACACACAGGAGGAGGGGAAATGCTTCACACTAACCTCATCAAGAACAATATTCTGTAATAGAGATGGGCACAAAACGAGCAATTTTTCTTTTTCATTTTTGTTTTTTCGTTTTGTTATGCAACAAAAATGAAACGAAATTTTTTTAAAAAAACAAAATGAAAATGAAAACGAAACGACCAAATTTGCCGTGTTTTTCGTTTTCGTTGCAGCAGATGCATTGAACTAAAAAGAATGCTAACGAAACAGCAATTTTTCATTTTCGTTTTCATTTTTTTGTTTCGTTACCTAACAAAACGAAAACGATTTTTTTTGCAAAAAACATCACGAAAACGAAAACGAACCAAAACGGACCCCTAAACGACCAAACGACAAACGAAACACCATTTTTTTGGAGTCGTGCCCATCTCTATTCTGTAATTCTTAAGGTGTTGCTTTCTGATACATATTTATCTTGACTATCAAAAGGGACAACTAGTGTATGGTAGTGCTAAATTTTGAAGTTTTCCTTCCATGCAGAATTGCATAAGGAAGGCAGCAGTATTTGTCAATGTCAACAGACTAACTCTAGTTATTTCCATTTACATACAAAGTAAGTCTTTTGTAAAAGAAACACATTTTGATCTCTCAGTCAAACCACCACAGCAGGTGGAATTCACATGACAATGCACTGTTGGTGAGAAAATCCGTTTCATCCCCAGCACTGTGAGGATTGCTGTTAAATATCAAGGGAATAGAGATGCTTTAGGAAAGCCATACTGTGTATGACATCATTGTTGCCATATGTTCATGAGTAGAGATGGGCACGGAATGAACATTTTTTCGTTTCCGTTACGTAATGAAACGACAAACGAAAATTGTGATGAAAATGCAACGAAACGAACAGAACCACGAAAATTGTGGTCGTTACATTTCGTTTCCATTAATGGCGACGCACAATGAAATGAGCTGTTTTAAATGTTAAAAAACACCCTGGACATCCGTAAAAACACAGCAATAATTATTTATATTGTTTGATAATACCTACCAGGGTGGTTGGGGTCCTTAAAACGTTTGTTTTTGTCTTCTCCCATTGCGATGTATTTTTCTTTTCCCTTTAAAATGGATGTCACCACCAGCCACAAAATGGAGGCAAGCCACGTGATGGAATCATGTTCAACCAATAGCATGCCCAGGTTGCAGACTGGGAGGGCAGGTCTGGCAGCTACAGAGGGCATAAAAAGCTCTGGCAGCCCCCATCCTCCTTGCAGTCTCTGGTGGGAGTTAGGGAGGGATTGCTGTCTCTGCGACTCTAGCTTCAGTCCTGCAGCCTCCCTGTGTGCGTGCGTGCTGTGTACCTCTCGTTGAGTACCCTCCCCTGCCCCACAGTGCAGTCACTCTGCGGCTGCCTTGCACCCTGGGCAACGCCCGCCGCTGCCTTTGCAGCCTCCCTGCATACCTAGTCTATACTCTGTCTCTGCCAGCATCCATTTTTTGTAGTGTTTTCCCTCTGGTCTGGGGCATTGGAGGATGCCTGCGCACGGAAATGCTTTAAAAATCGCGCAAAAAGCGGGTAGAAACGAAAACCAAAAAACGGTAACAAAAATTTTCAAAAAATTCCCGACAAATGGAAACGAACCGAAACAGACCTCTCAACAACAAACAAAAAACCTAAACACCATTTTTCTGTTTCGTGCCCATCTCTATTCATGAGCACTGGCTGCTGACTAGAATCCAAGATCAGGCGTCTTCAGTCTCACTGCTTTCTGTAGGAACAATCTAAGCAATAACTTTACCTATACTCAACAGTCTTGTGTATAGGTTATAGCTTAATGAAGTCTTTCATCTCATTTCCTTACCTATAATTACTGGCCTAAGGATTAAACTGTTGCCCAGTAAAGGAAGACCTTACAGTTTCTTAAGACTTTTGACATCTAATAGGCTGGAACTGCTGTTCAGACAGCTTCAACACTGCTCTTTACCCTCTAGTTTTATTATTTTCCTAAGGTTTTTGTGGGTGTAGAATACTCTGAAGTGTTCTATAACTGGAGGCAATGCAAATACTCTTCAGCAATAAGCTCAGCAGTGACAGGCTTGTGTCTTGTTAAAATCCTACCTTAAAACAGCTCTGAGAGGGACTTAAAAGAGAAAACTGAAGATGTCTGGTTGCCATGTAACTAATTTAAATTTTACATGAAAAATGAATATGTGTTTAGATTCCTATTGATATGTTAATACTCTTGACAGAGCTTCAGTCTCTTAATTGGAGATTATGAAGACTTACTGCAAATGCACATTTACAACAAGGTAGTGTTTTATTCAAGGATCTGGTTAATTTTAGAGTATGTTTTTCATTTTGAATAATCACTGCTCTCTCGTTTGATCCCCTCCTCTCTGTTTTGGTCTCATCCTTTGCTGAGTTCACATTCTTACTGAAGCAAAATCCGTATAACAAATAGATTCTTTATAGTCCTCCTGGCTCTTCCACATGGCTATGTAATGCTAATTCTTTCTGTAGGAAAGATATTTTATTAGTTTTCAGAAAATAACAACAGTCAGTAATGCCATGCCTATAGTATTAGTATTGCCATTGGTATTGGAAATATAGTGGTATATCTGATAATGAATTTAATTTATTCTCAGAGGCAATTTGTTATCCGAAAAAAATTGTTATCTGAAATGTGGTTTTCCATTGAAATGAATGGGAAACTGATTAATCTGTTCTGCATAGCCAAAAAAAAAGGCTAAAAAGCTTGGGGGGGGGTTCCAGTTTCAGACCTTTTTATAAAATGCACTTTAAAGGCTTGCAGTGCTGGAACACCCTCCAGAACATTCCCCTGCAGTGCAATGCAAACATGGACAAGAGAAACCAGCAAGACTAGTCCAGCCTGTCCCCACCCAAAGTGCAATGGGGAAAAATGCAAACAAACAAACATAAGGAGGAAGAAAAATCCAGCCCATTTTTGCCTGCAATGAAAAAAGACTGCAAACATGGAGAAATGAAACCAGCAAGACTACCTCAGCCTCTTCCAGCTAAAATTGCAAAGAAAAGCAGTGCAAAGATTAATAAAAGCAAGCTCCCTATCTTACCAAATTCAAAAGGCCCAAATCTCTTAGCAAAACATGTCCAGAATGGCTCCAAAAATCCCTGGGGGGAAAACACTCTAACTCCTCCCACCCCTCCACAAACTATGCATCCTGCAATGCATGCAGGGTACACATTTTTGGCAAGGCATTATGAAACATTTGTTATCCGAGGGAGCCCATGGGGAATATTTGCTCTCTGAGGCAGCCCTATACCCAGAAATTTCCATTTGTTATCTGAAAAAAATTGTTATCTGAGGCATTCTTTATCAGAGGTATTACTGTATACAGAAGAGGACATATGATAGCTACTTTATACACAAATCACAGGTCATTTATAAATTTCAGCTTCCTCTTTGTTATGACTTCCCTGTGAATCCCTTTGTGTTAGTAGGTCTGCGACAATGGTGTGTTCTGGGGTGGAATGCCTCCATCTATCAGTGGGTCAGCGAGATAAGTTTGGCATTGTGCTGGTGTACCGTGCTCCCCGCAACCCAGCGCAATCCCTACCAGAGATCGCCGAGTTCGTCTCGGCTGCCTTGCTGAGGTCCCCCGCCTTCTGGTGGTTGGGGATCTCAACTTGCATGCCGAGGATGAACTCTCTGGTGCGGCTCTGGAATTCATGGAATCCATGACATCCATGAACTTATCTCAGCATGTTCTATGCCCCACCCATAGAGCTGGCCACACCCTGGACCTGGTCTTTTCCTCCATGTCGCCAGATTCGTGTCTGGGGGTTGGGGGTATTCTGCCCCTGCCCGTGTCATGGTCGGACCATTACCTACTTTTTTTTAATGTTTTTTATTAAATTTTAAACTACATACAACATAAGAAAATGAAAGTAAAAAAAAAACTACAACAAACAATATAAGTGCACCCCCATCCCACGGGGCCATCCATACATTCTTATTCATTGCTCCATCTTCTATTCTTCTAGTAGTCTTCTTAAAGTTCTCTTCTCCAGAATTGTTGTGAGATATTCGTGGACTCTTTCCCTTTTCCTTCGACTAGTACATAATCTAAAAATTTACCCCAGATATCTTAGAAAATGTCTTTTTTCATTTCTCCTCGTTTAACCTTTAAACTGCAGGACAGTTTATCGTTTATAGCTATATCCCAAAGTTCATTATACCAGTCTTCCATCTTGAATTCTAGTTTTGACTTCCAGTTTTTTGCTATAATTAATCTAGCAGCTGTCATAAAATTTGCTATTAGTTCCTTTGTTGTAACAACATAATCTTTACTTGTTAACAATGATAATAATGCTATCTCTGGATTACAATCTATATCCATCTTAATCATATTACTTAGCTCTAAAAACACTTTTTTCCAGAACCTTTGGACTATTTCACATTCCCACCAAAGATGCAAGTAAGTACCAAGCTCTTTTTCACATTTCCAACATATCTTAGAGTAAGCAGGATTCATTCTATTTAGTCTTACTGGGGTTAAATACCATCTAGAAACCAATTTGAAGTAGTTTTCTTTTATCCTGACCGATAATAATCTCAAAATTCTCATGTTCCAAATTTTCTTCCAGTCTTCTTTCTCTATCTGTACATTAAGGTCTTGGTTCCAAACTTCTCTCAAGGTGTTTAACTCGTTCATTTCTGATAATTCCCCTAATATTTTATATATTTTACGTGTTATTCCTTTCTCTGAATTTTCCTGTTCAGACTCAAGCGATAATAGGAAATGTTCAAATTTTGTGCATTCTCTGATTTGATTATTCCTCTTTCCCCAGTCCTTCATCCATTTTCCTAGTTGAATATAATTTAACCATGTTAAATCACTGGGTTGCAAAATATTTTTTATATCCTGAATTGTTTTAATCTTGAACATCCAATCCTTTAGTCTAGCTATTTTCTTAATTTTAAATAACTCCAAATAATGCTTCAAGTTGTCTGGAAAGCTTTCCAAGTCAGTAACTAAAGCCAGTGGGGATCCCTTCGGAGACAAGATTTTCCTATATGTTCTCCATGTAACAATTAAACTATTCAATAGGGGGTTGTCAATCTTTACTTTGTTTTTAACTTCCGTGAATAAAAATGTGTTTATTTCCCCCCTTTATATCCAAAGACTCTTGCTCCCACCATATTAGCTTCTGTGGTTTAAAAAGAATTTCCCCCAAAGAACTAAGTTGATTGGCTATATAATAATTTTTTATATTGGGTATACCTATTCCTCCTCCTTCTTTCTGAGATCTATACCATAGACTTTTATTTATTCTTGATTTTTTCCCTGCATTACAATACCTATTTATCATGTCTTGGAGAGTTTTAATTTCCTTTTCTAAAAACTGAACCGGTAACATTTTAAAAATAAAGTTAATTTTTGGAAGTATTTTCATTTTTATCAATGCAATTCTGCCAAACCACGATAATGTTAGTTTAGAGTAGGATAATAATTTGTTTTTCATCTCTTCTTCTAATTTCGAAATATTTCTTTCTTTAGTTTTAGTAAATTCTTTATGGAGTTCTAATCCTAGATATTTAATGCTTTTTCCCGGTTTAAGTCCAGATTTTTCAATCATCTTTAAGTCATGTTTTCCATAATTGAACAATAAACTCTCTGATTTTTGCCAGTTTACACATAATCCTGTTATTTCTCCAAATTCTTCTAAATGAGTTTTTACTCTTTGAATATTCTCTATTGGGTTTACAATAGTCAAAAGAGCATCGTCCGCGAATAAACTGATTTTAGTTGCCCCATCCTTCCCTATACCTTTAATAGATTTATCGTCCCTTATGGCATTTGCCATGAGCTCTATAACAATACAAAAAAGGACTGGAGAAAGAGGACATCCTTGTCTAGTTCCTCGGCCTAGGGTGATTTGTTCAGTCAATCCATCATTAACTATTATTGAGGAAGTGCCCGTTGAATATAGTTGATTTATTACTCCCAAAAAGGATTTCCCAAATCCCCATTTTTTTAAACAATATTTTTAATGTGGGCCATTGAACACAATCAAAAGCTTTAAAAAGATCTAGAGATAACATCCCAGCTTTAGTAGTACTCTTTCCCATTTCATAAAGAACATTCAAATTTCTTCTAATAATATTTGCCATTTGTCTACCTTTGATAAAACCACATTGATCCTCTTTAATATATTTAGCTATAAATTTATTCATTCTTTTAGCCAAAATTGCTGTGAAAATCTTAGCATCTTGATTTAATAAGGATATTGGTCTGTATGACCCAATATCCATTAAATTTTTATTAGGTTTTGGAATTAAAATAGTTAAAGAATGGGTCCAAGATCTCGGAATTTGTTCTCCATCCAAAATTTCATTATATAGCTTCTTTAATTTAGGTATTAATACTGCTTTAAAAAGTTTGTAAAATTCAGGTCCCAGAGCGTCCACTCCGGGCGTTTTATTATTCTTTAGTTTGTCTATTACCTCGCTTATCTCTTGGTCTGTAATAGGCTTTTCCATTTCCAGCATATCTTCCTGTTCCAGGACCCTCTTTAAATTCTTAGTGATGTACCTTTCTATATCCTCCTTAGGTTTATTTTTTGCAGTGTATAACAACTGATAAAACTCTTGTATAGCTAACAACTTTTCCTTCATTTGTGTGCATGTCTTACCTGAGGAGTCTTTTATAATCCCTATTGTATTCTTGTCTTGTCTTTTCTGTGCTAATCTGGCTAAAAGTTTTGAGTTCTTGTTGCTGTATTCAAAAAAATTTCTCTTTTTAGGTACAGAAGATTCCTTTGTGTTTGTTGTAAATCTAGATCTTCTAACTCTTTTTTCCTTGCTTCAATCAACCTCAGTATCTTATTATCCTTAGTAAGAAAGAATTGGGATTCTAAATCTGCTATTAATTTTTCTAATTTTCTTTTATTGAGTTCTTCCTGTTTTTTAGCTTTAATATTTTCTTTTATGATAAGGCCTCTAGCTACCGCTTTCAGGGTGTCCCATATGATTGGCGTTTGGCTACCTGCCTTTTCGTTTATATCCCAAGTTTCCAACCAATCTTTTTTAACCTTTTCCAGCACTTCTGGATGTTGAAATATTTTTAAATTCATTCTCCACCTTTTAGCTTCTCTATAATTTTTATTTGTTGCTAAATCAATCGACATTAAAGCATGATCAGATGTTTTTATGATCTCAATTTCGGTATTATTTATCTTGGGTATTAGGCTTTGTGAAACAAACACAAAATCTATCCTAGAATAGGTTTTGTGCACTGGTGAGTAGAAGGTGTATTTTATTTCATCTCCTTTCAGTTCTCTCCAGACATCCTTCAATCCTGTTGTATTTATAAACTTTGCTAGGGTTGTATGTCTTTTCCTCCACTCTTCCTTTTTACATACCGATTTATCTTTAATTTTATCTAAAACCATATTGAAATCCCCTGCCATTATTAAATACCCCTTTTTAACCAATTCAATCTGATCCCAAAGGAGATTGTAAAAGCGGCCTTGGTTAACGTTTGGTGCATACAGATTAACCAAAGTATAATGATCTTTCCCCATTAGAACTTGCAATATTATATATCTACCTTCTGAATCTTTTACCACATTTTCAACAACACATTCACAATTCCTTGAGATTATAATGGCAACCCCTCTTGCTTTAGATGTGCCAAAGCTTTTTTCATAAATATCAACATTTGGAATTTTTAATTCATTAATTCCATCTCTTATTTGATGAGTCTCTTGCAAAAAGGCAATATCTATTTTGTGCCTTTTGATCATCGCTTCGATTCTATTTCTCTTCGAAAATGACCCCAGACCTTTTACATTCAACGTTGCTAATTTTATAAACTTTCCCATAACCTATTTCTTTTAGTTTCAATATTCTGGAATGGTCCCGTTGTGCATACAAAAGTAAAAACACCATCAATTAATAAAAAATAAACTAAAATAAATCTAATCCTCCACCCTAAAAAACTATTCTTTTCTCCCACCCCACCAGCTATCATACTGTTTAGCATGTGCATCAAGGGGATGGGAGGGAGGAGGTCGTCCACAGACATTAGCCAGCCTAGATCTCATTAAGTAGTGTGTTACTGTAAATTCTATAAGTTTATTCTACCCCCTTCTAAACCACCCTCTCACCACCACCACCACCCTCAAAAAACAAACAAACAAACAAACAAACAAACAAAAACAAAAAAGAGAAGGGAGGAGAGGAGGGGGGAAGGGAAGAAAAGGCATAATGAAAAAGAAAAAAGAAAAAAAAAACACCCCAAAAACAAAAATTAAAATTGGAAAAAGAAAGAAAAAAAAAACAAAAAGGGGGGGGGGGAGAGGGGGGAAGGGAAGTGGAAGGGAAAGGGGGGAAAGAGTAAAAGAAGAAAAACAAAGGGGATGATAGGAGGTGAGAGAGGGGGAAAGAGAGAGGAGTAAGTTAAATGAGTTTCAAATATTCTTCATCTTCATCGAAGATTCCTGGAGTCGGAGTAAAAAAGAGAGAAATTCACTGTCCTGATGTTGCCACTGAAGTTCCCGGGGGAGAACAGGCAGAACCTGAGTCGTCTTGTATGTTCCATGCTTCAAGAAGATGCTGGCCTTCTTCTAGAGAGTGAATAGTATGTTGAACAGAGCCTTTCCAAACTTTCAAAAATAGGGGGTGGCCCCAAGAATAGCGATAGTTGTTCTTCCTTAATATGATTGTGACTGGTCTCACCGATTTACGCCAATCAGCAGTTTCTTTAGAAAAATCTTGAAAAACTTGCACAGTTGCATCTCCTCTCTTCAGAATATTAGGATTGGCTCTAATTGAAGACATAAGACGCTCTTTATTTACATAAGAAGCAAATCTTACTATCACTGGTTTTGGGGCCCCATCTCTTGACTTGCCCAGATAATGAACTCTCTCCAAATCGTCGTCGTCTAGTTGTTTGGGCAGAAAGGAGTTAAACCAGGTTAAAACTTCCTGTTTTAATGATGCCCCCTTCTTTTGAATAACAAAATTAATCAGTTTGGCATTCTGCCTCCGGGAATAATCTTCAATATAAGTCAGTTTCATATTAGTTTTAAGTAAAGCCTGCTTCTGAGAGTTAATTTGAGTTTCATTTTCCGTTACACGTATCTCCAGATTTTTAAATTCTCCTGCCAAATTATCAAGCCGCTGTCCATTTAACTTTATTTCATGTGATAAATCTTGTTTAGCGCTTTGGAGATCCTTTGAAAGGCCATCCATTCTATGTATCACGTCCTGTTGATTAACACTCATGATGCTAGCTAGCTCCGTCCTCATTAAACACAGTTCCTTCATGAAGTCTTGATCTGTGGGAGGAGGAGTAGTCTCCCTCTTTCCCTTCTCAGATCCTGACACCATTTTTACCCCTCCGTCGTCTGGGGGCTGCTCGACACGCTGTAGAGCTGGGCGATTGTGTGTTGTATCAGATAATTTCCTAGTCCAACCTATTGGCTGGAGTTTCTTTTTTGCTCTCTTACCCGGCATATAATTAGACAAAGGCAGGCATCAGAAAGTCTAACTGTTTGTAATCATCTGGTAACTTTCCAAGCCGCTGGGATGCAGTTTTCTAAACAGCCAGCGGCCAGCAGAATCAAGCAGGCAAAACCGAAAGTAGCTCCTTTTGCTTATAAATCAAGCTTATCTTGTCTAGAAAAACACATATATTGCTTCTCTCGACACCCGAGTAATTTATTGATGCATTACTCGGCACCACGGCATTTAAACAGTAGTTTTAAAGCTCTTTTTAGATCGCGGCACAGAGCTCTAAGATCAGGCTGCCGGCATGTCTTGGTGGGCGGGACTTCCTCCGGACCATTACCTACTAAAATTTTCCCTGTCGATTGCCCCCCCGCCCCGTGGGGAGCGCCCTTCTTACATCTGGGCCCGCCCCCGGAGGCTCCTGGACCCTGCCAGGTTCATGCAGGCCTTCGGGGAGCTCTCTGGCGGTCTGGCAGACGATCCGGTCGATGTCCTGGTGGAAAGGTGGTATGTGGGTACCGCCGGGGCGGTGGACCGGATCGCCCCCAAGCGCCTCCTACGATGTCGAGGCCGCTGCTCCCCGTGGTTCACGGAGGAGTTGCGGTCGATGAAGCAAGAACGTAGGAGGCTGGAGGTCATTTGGAGGGCAAGCCGGACGGAAGTAAATAGGGCTGCCCTTAAAGAGCTGACTGGCCGCTATCTCCGCGCGATCAGGGACGCTAGAAGATCTTTTGCCTCCCTGAGAATTGGCGAGGCCTCGAACCGCTAGGCGGAATTATTCCGGGTGGTTCGGGACCTCTCCAATTCCAGTCAGCTGCGGCCTCCTCCTAGTGATTTCACTAGTGAGCAATTCGCAGCCCATTTTCGATCTAAAATTGAGGCCATCCACTCTGACTTGCCCCCCAGTTGCTCTGGTCCACCCTTTGGGATCTCCAGTGCCTCACCCCTCCGTTCTCCCCTCCTGGATGAGTTCGGGCCGGTCTCTTTGGCGGAGGCCTCCAGAGCTATGGCTCGTTGCCGGCCGGCGGCCACTCCCTTTGACCCTTGCCCAGCTTGGCTTATTAAATCTGCCGAAGGGAACATGCCTGAGTGGGTTTCTGCTATTGCCACGGCCTCCTTTCGAGAGGGTTGTTTCCCCTCCCGCTTGAAGGAGACCGTGGTGAAACCCACTCTTAAGAAACCTGGCCTGGCGACGGATGACCTTTCCAACTTTCGTCCGATCGCCATTGTTCCCTTCCTGGGCAAGGTTGTCGAGGGGGTGGCCGCGGTCCGACTTCAGTCATACCTGGAGGTAAATCATATCCTGGATCCCTTCCAGTCTGGATTCAGGCCCCTTCGCGGGACCGAAACCGCCCTGGTCGCTCTGCAGGATGACCTCCTCAGGGAGGCCGACAGGGGGAGCTCCTCGCTGTTGGTCCTCCTTGATCTCTCAGCGGCCTTTGATACCGTCGACCACGGTAACCTTCTGGCCCGGCTCGCGGGGGTGGGAATTGATGGTCAGGCCCTGGCCTGGCTCCGTTCCTTCCTCGGCGACCGGACTCAGAGGGTACAGCTGGGGGATGTCTTGTCGGCTCCTTGGACTCTCCCTTGTGGGGTGCCCCAGGGGTCGGCAATCTCTCCCGTGCTGTTCAATGTTTATATGAGGCCGCTGGGGGAGGTCATCAGGAGATCTGGAGTTCGCTGTCATCAGTACGCTGATGACACGCAGCTCTATATCTCCTTTTCATCTTCTGCAGAGGAGGCGGTTCGCTCCCTCGATCTGTGCCTGGAGGCCGTTTTGGAATGGACCAGAGATAACCGGCTCAAGCTTAATCCGGAGAAGACGGAGGTTCTGTTCTTCGGGGCGCCCTCGTCTCGGTACAATGGCCCCCTCCCTAGTCTGGGGGGTTTTTCCCTCTAGCCTACGGACAGGGCCAGGAATCTGGGCATGGTCCTGGATTCGGCCCTCTCCCTGGAAGCCCAGGTGATGGCCGTCTCCAGGGCCGCTTTTTTCCATCTCCGCAGGATCGCCCAGATCCGCCAGTACCTTGATGAGTCCTCCCTGAGGACAGTTGTGCAGGCTCTGGTGGTCTCGAGGATCGACTATTGCAATGCCCTCTACGTGGGGTTGCCCTTGGGCCTGGTCCGGAGGTTGCAGCGGGTGCAAAATGCGGCGGCCAGGCTGGTGGTGGGTGCCCGTAGATACGAGCACATCACCCCAGTCCTGGTCCGCCTGCATTGGCTTCCCGTTGCCTTCCGGATCAGGTTCAAGTTCTTGGTCTTGATTTTCAGCGCCCTCCACGGCTTGGGACCAGAGTATCTGGCGGAGCGTATCTCCCTGAGGGCATCCGGATCCAGACCCACGAGATCATCGCAGGCGCGCTCGCTGAGAGTGGCCACACCCAGAGAGGCACGGAAAATGCGCACGCGCAACCGTGCCTTCTCTGTGGTGGGGCCTTCCCTTTGGAACCATCTTCCCAGCGAGCTGCGCCTGCTGGAGTCCCTGCCTGCCTTTAAGAAAGCTTTGAAGACCTTCCTCTTTAAAGAGGCCTTTGGTGACCTTATCAGTTAGTTTTTTTCTTTCTCTTCTTCCTTTTGTTTACCTCTTACTTCCTCCACTCCCTCCACTGCCGCCATCTTACCCTCCGTTGGTTCTGTTCGGAGTTTTTTTTCTCTTTTCTCTTATTTTATGTGCTTTTTAACATTGTTAGCCGCCCAGAGTTCCCGCTGGGAAGATGGGCGGGATATAAGTTGATAAATAAATAAATAATAATAAATAAATAAAGAGAGAATATCAGAAAATACCACAGGTCACTTCACTATCACTTATCAAAATTCTTAACTTTTATACATTTGAAGAGAACCACCCCTCTCTTTGGAAGCTATGTTTGAGCTATAAAACTCTAGAACATCAAATCTAAGGGACAGTTTGCATGGATACTGAAAACTCTCAGTCACGACATGCAGAATTCTATGAGACTAGCACAACTGAACAGTGTTTTTCTGTCCATTTTGCTCATATTTTCTACTCACACGAAGTGCTGTCCCAGGATCGTGGAGTATCTTTGTCCTACAGCATCTGCTATCTGAGAGTTCTACCCAGAGATGCCAGGAATGAGATTTGGAATTTTCTGTGTGAAGGCTGTATTCTATTTGAGAATTGGCATGCCGAGTCTTTTATGCCTAGGTGATGCGATTTAACCTAGAGGTATACTGGATGAACAGGCATTTTGTTGTCATGGAATGCATCACTTACTTTCTGCAGGTCAGTTGCTGGGCATAAACAAGGTAGTAATAAATGTATTCGTATACTCTTCATTAGTTTCCTGGTTGATGTATGGTGTTGGCGTGCATGGATGCTTGGTTTCATCCACTAGGGCACTTATCCTTCAGAGTCCCATGCTCAGCTAAAAATGTCCATGATAATGTAAGGACATCACATCTTTGCCTAAAGGTTTATATTTCCTCAAAAATATGTGAGCATACTCTAGTTTCGATTCCACTGTTTCTCCAAATCCCAGTTGGAATTTTCTTTCTGTCCTTGTTTTTGTAGTCATCCTTTTGAGAGTTGCCATTTTAATTTTCCCTTCAGTCCACATCTGAGCATGGCTGAGACAACTGAGGTAGAAAACAGTTTCAATTTTAGTCCTTTAGAAAAAATGCTTGCAGTTAACTACCACCGAGCAACTAAGGCTGAATGACCTCTCCAGCTCTTCTCTTGCCCCACAGTTATGACAAATGTGAAAGGGCACAGTGGGTTATCATCCCTCATATATGCACATTTTATTGCCATTTCTAGCAAACATATATTGTTGAATTTGGAATGCTTTATTAAAAACAAAAGCCTACAAAAGCTCTTTGACAGGCGAAGACCTAGAAATAAGTGTCACTGTCACCCTGTTATCTGTGTCATATAACCTACAATTCACTTTAAAAATATTTCTCTGTACTTCTGTACAATGAGTAAACTGAACTTTGTAGGCATTATAAGTTAGAAAACAGCTGCTCGGTACCCTTGGCATATGAAAGGTCACTAAATTAACAATGCTTTCCATGAAGAATTAAGATAAATCAAATGCTTTTTACAGCTAGAAACACAGATTAATTATATGTGAATGTCACACAGGAAGACGACAAACACAATGGCATTCTTGTGTTTTGCTTCAGTTCTAGTCAAACATGTTTCACAACCATAATGAATCATTTATTAAGGCATCAGATAAAATAGTGGGAGATCTCACTCAGAAAATTAAGAGGCTTTTGTGAAACAAAAAAGTGGAAAAAATAATATTTTGTTTCAAAAATAATGTAAGAATGTTTTGAACTGAAGTTGTATCAGTGAAGGTCAAACTAACTGGCATTTTAGTTTTTAAATCTGTTTTACTAAAAAGAGTCTGGGGATTTAATATAATATTAAAATGCGTAGAGTCAATTTTCTTAGATCCTGTCAATGTAACGTAATTGTTTTTCCCCTTAGATTAGCTTTAGAAATATTTAATATATGCAAAATCTATATCTTTAAGCATTGTTTTGTTCCTTGGGCTTTATTTTGGCCCTTAGCAGGCATAACACTGCTGATTAACCCCACAAATTAGACTTAAGCAACCAGCCTTGTATGATGGCCAGCCACCATTGTGACAACACCATTACATCATACCATGCTCATGGTCAGACAGTAACTAAACAGGCAGAAAAACAAACAAAATATTTTTGGTTAAACACTCAAGTTTGTAGTGGAGCATAATATATGGCTGCCTCTATCCACATTCAGTGTTAATGATAGAATGTGCTGGGCAGAACATGTTGGGGAGGAGGAAGGCTGCAGCCAGCCTGGGGAAGCAGATCAGCTGGACCTATTGACTGCATCAAAGCAGAAAGTTGGCCTCATCTCCTACCCTCTTCCTTTTCACAGGTAAAAGATATAAGATACAAGATAGGTATAAGATAGTCCTGGCTGCCAGAGGCAATGCACGGCAGGGAGAGCTGCAAATTGTGGTGCAACTACCTGGGGAAGATGTCATTTTGTGGAAAAGAGACTTTGCAAAGCAATGAGGGGAAACCTATTACTACTGTTCTTGGTAGAGGAAGACATGGCAACACCATATAAGAAGGAAGGACTAGAGGGTTTTGGTAACTCCCACGGTATCTACAAAGTTAGAATGTTCTGAAAACCTTGATGACAAGATCCCTGGCCTAAAAATATTACTGTTGAATGCTAGATCAATGAATGGGAAATCAACAATCATCCAGGACCTGATTCTGTAAGAACTTGCTGATCTCACTTGCATCACAGAGACTTGGTGGGATGAGGCTGGGGGTGTTAATCTCACTCAGCTCTGTCATCCAG
Organism: Phrynocephalus guinanensis; assembly: GCA_037367245.1. NCBI lineage: Eukaryota > Metazoa > Chordata > Lepidosauria > Squamata > Agamidae > Phrynocephalus > Phrynocephalus guinanensis. Next base: position 17,602,368 of record CM074736.1, read on the forward strand.
GTTTCTCTGTAGAACAATAGGCAAGATCAGGGTGGTGGGGTGGTGGGGTAGTGGAGTGGCAACAGTCTATTGCAACTCCATCCCTCTTACTAGATGTCACATTCCCCAGTTCCCTGGATTTGAATGTATGTTCCTAAAAGTAGGAGCCAGGGACAAGATAGGAATTATCTTGGTATATGGCCCTTCTCGAGGCACAACAACTTCTCTACATCAGCTAACTAAACTGATAACAGGGGTAGTATTGGAATCCCCTCAGCTCATCATGCTGGGGGACTTGAACATCCATGCTGAGGCAGCTCTGTCAGGAGTTTCCAAAGACTTCATGACCTCCATGACAACCATGGGTCTATCTCAAATGGTGTCTGTCCCTACTTATTTTTTTAAATTTTATTTTGTATTAAGTAAAAGAAAAAAAGTAAACATAAAAAGGGAAAGGAAAAAGAAAAAGAAAAAACATAAAACATATACAACAATTTTACAATATTTTGTTTGGTGAGTTTCTATCATTGACATTCTATTGTCTATTCACCCTTTCCCCCTTTTTACTACAAGACTCTTCCACCAGTTATAAAACAGATCCCAGCTCAAGTAAAAAACTGATTCTTCTTGTCCCTTTTATCTCTTAGTTAATCTGTCCATTTCTGCACATTCTAATACTTTTTGATAATCATATCAGTGGGTAGATTTTCACATTTTCAGAACTGGGTCCATTATAATCTAGCTGCTGTCAAAAGATGTAATATTAAATAAGTATTTTGCTGATCCACCATATTTGGCAATAAGCCTAACAGAAATATTTCAGGTTTATACTCTAATTTTGAAATTTGTTTAATTCATGTATGTATTTTGACCCAGTAACCCTTTGCTTAATCACATGCCCACCAAGCATGGTAGTACGTCCTTTCTTGACTTTTACATTTCCAACATTTATTTGACATATTACGGAACATTTTAGCAAGCCTTGCTGGTGTTATATGCCATCTATAAAACATTTTATAGATATTTTCCTTATAGGAAGTAGCTAATGTTTATTTATGATTCTTTGTCCATAGTTGTTGCCATCTTTTGTAGTTCAATATTATGGCCAATTTTTTTGGCCCATTTTAGCATAGTATACTTCACTTCATGAAGTAAAGTAAGAAAAAAACTATAAAGTTTGTGAATTTGTTTTTCTTCTGACATTGATAAAATTGTGTCAAATGCCATGTACTCTTTATGAACTCCTTGTGCCTTCAAATCTTGGTTATAAATTGATTGTAATTGCATTTGAGGCCACCATGAAAAAAAATCAGTCCTTGGTCCTCTAATTGATTTTTTGTTCTCAAAGTTCCCTCAGAATTCAGGAGCTCATTATATGTAATGATTTTTTTTTCCAAATTTTGGTAAGTAAACGCTTCAATCAGTGAGACCCATCTGAGTATTTTCACATAAATTTTTAGTTTAATCTTTTCCCAAATTCTTAAAAGAGAATTCCTTATTATCCTTCTTTCAAAATGTTTATGTGATTTAGTCCTTCCATAACATGCATGCAAACCTAATTGTAAATCATGCTCCTCTAAATAAATTAATCTTTTCTTTCTTAGTAGTATCCATTCCTTTATCTATATTAAAGCTCTTGCCTGATAATATAAAGTCCAATTTGGAAGACCAAATCCTCCTCTTTCTTTTGCATCTTGCAATCATTTATGCCTAATTCTCGGATTCTTTTGTTTTTTTTGGCCATATAAACTTTGAGACTAAGTTGTTTAACTCTTCAAAAAAATTGGCTCTAGCTTAATTGGTAAGTTTTGAAAGAGAAAAAGTATTTTGGACCGAACAATCATTATAACTGTTGCAATTTTTCCTAGAAAAGAAAGCTGTAGTTTAGTCCATCTTTCCAAATTTTGTTTAATCTGTGCAACCAACTTCCATTAGATGTCTTCTTTAAGTGTAGTGCATCTCACTTTATTGGTTGCTTTAATATTTGTATTTGTAGTAAGTTGATCTTTTTGCTTTTGAGTTAAATTTTAATTATAAATTTAGGTTTTTCCCTCTGTTAATTATCAGTCCAGCTGTTTCACCAAATGCCTCAATTAGCTCAAATAAATCAGGAGCTGATTGCAATGGATTTTCTAAAATAAATACTAAATCATCTGCATTGAAGCTTGTAAATTTCATCTCTGATCCATGTTCCCTCAATTCCTTCATTTTGTCTTACTTCTCTATTTAATATCTCTAATGCCAAGACAAAGAGCAACAGAGAAAGTGGACGTGCTTGTCTTGTACTTTTGGTAATTTCAATATTCCTTGTTTTCTCTCTTGATAATTATTCTTGCTGTTTGCTTTGAATAAATCGCCTTTAGACCATTCCAAAAAAATTGGCCAAAGTGCATAATCTCAAATTGTTTCTTCATGACTCCCAGTTTAGGTTGTCAAAAGCTTTGTGAGCATCTAAAAATAACAGTGCCATTTATTTTCCTGGATGAGCTTCATAATACAGTGGTACCTCTACTTACAAGCGGCTCTATTTATGAGCAATTCGACTTAAGAGTGAAAAACCATTGGCATTTTAAGTGCTGCCTTACAGATTTTAGATGTGGTCTGCTCTACTTATATTTGTTCATTTTTCATTTATTTATTTATTTAGATATGGCTGCTCTACTTACAAGTTGTTTGAGCATGCATTCGGAACGGATTAAACTCGTAAGTAGAGGCACCACCATATTCCAATATGTCAACTATTGTTCTTAGATTATTTCTTAATTGTCTTTTTGGAAGGAAACCATTTTGATCTGAATGTCTATATTGAATAAGGTATTTCTTCAGTCTCTCAGCCATGACAGATGCCAATTTCTTATAATCAACGTTAAGAAGTGAAATTGGTCTGTAGTTCCTATTTGGGTCAAATCATTTTCTTCTTTGGTATTAATGTAATATTTGCTTCTAACTAAGATTTGGGAATCTTTGCTTCTTGAAGTACTTCATTATATATATATTTCAAGGGCCCTGCTATCACCTCAGAAAACATTTTATAAACTTTTATAAATGCCTCCATGTATGAGACAACACCCTCTTTTCAAACAAAAAATTGCAGTTTCACAACTGTTTTGTTTTCTCCACAGCTTCCCTCCATGTATAAGACAACCCTCAATTTTCAGTCTAAACTTTTTAGACAAAATTATGGTTTTATACATGAAAAAATACTGTACTTATCTTCCTGAATATTTATTTATTTATTTATTTATTTATTTATTTATTTATTTATTTATTTATTTATTTATTTATTTATTGTCTTTCTCCTTTTAAAGGACCCAAATCACTTTACATCATTAAAATACAACAGTTAAGCTAAAAATAGTAAGGGCACAAATACAAAAATAAAAAGCCAAACCAATGCAACTCTAAGAAAGAGGAATACCAAAAACAGATTCAGTAAGGCACAATGATCCAAGTAGGCAGTCACTGAGGTATTTGCCTACTTGTGGTATGACAGGACAGATGGGGCCAGCCTGGCCTCTGTGGAAGGGAGTTCCAGAGTTTGAAATCAGTAACTGAGAAGGCCCTCTTCCAAGTTTCCATCCAATGTACCTGTGAAGGTGGTGGGACCAAGAGAAAGACCTCTCCTGATTATCTTTAACACCTAAGCAGGTTCATAATATGTGTTGTCTAGCTGTAACTGAGTTATATTGACCCTAACAGGGTTTTCAAGGTAAATGAGGTACTTAAGGGATGGTTTTACCTCATCTACATGCTCTCAGTGGGTTCCATGGCAGAGCTAAGGAATCAACCCCAAGTTTTTTGAGTCTTAGTAAATTACTCTGTCCACTACACCACTCTTGGTATCTCTCTCAACTAATCCGCTTCTGCTTGTGTTTCAGAACCCAATAATATGTTCCATGGTTTTTTCAGATTTTTTTCTTATTGCATTTACACATAGTTATGGAATCAAAACCATCAAGTCAAAAAAATGGAAATTCATAATGTCATTTGATTTTTGGGATCTGTGACAAGATAGCTAATAGAAATCATGATGACTGGCTAAAACGGTTGTTACGGCACAATGTCAACAATACAAAAAAGAACAATCTTGTTCTTTAAAATGGAAAGCAATGATTTGATAATGAGCACAAAAACACTTTAGAAAAGCTATCATGTTCTGATGCATGTCAAGTAAAACCACTGTTCATTTAGGGGAAATGGGAATAAAGTCTTGCTGCCATTTCTTAAATGAACTGGATGGAACTTGTTCCTTCAGATTAAATTGAAAGCTGCTTATATATATAAGTTAAATAAATAATATAAATAAATAAATAATATAAATAAATAAATATATAATAATTAAATAAATATATAAGTTATATATATATATATATATATATATATATATATATATATATATATATATATATATATATATATATATATATATATATATATATATATATATATATATATTGACCATAAAGATTCAGGAATAAATATGTGCCCATATTATGCAGAAATGCTCATTAGTCTAATTTATTGTGTATAAGAGGCCATCCAATGCTTAACTGCAATTTTTGCCTAATTCATGAGGTGTTATTGGAACAAGTGCTACCATCAGGCTCTAAATTTTCTAATAAAGCCAAATCATCTGTTAGAACATAAGAAGAGCCATGCTGGATCAGGCCAAAGGCCCATCTAGTCCAGCTTCCTGTATCTCACAGCGGCCCCACCAGATGTGTTTGGGAGCGCATGAGACTAGATATCTGTCTCCTGATACCACTCTCCTGCATCTGGCCCTTGAAGTACCCTGGTTTAAACCCGGGAGGTTACACATCTCCATCATGGTTTGTAACCTCTGATGGACTTTTCCTCCAAGAATCTGTCCAATCCCCTTTTGAAGGCATCCAGGTCAGATGCCATCACCACATTGTGTGGCAGGGAGTTCCATAGACTTACAACGCGCTGGGTGAAAAAATATTTTCTTTTGTCAGTTCTTACTCTCCCAGCCCTCAATTTGAGTGTATGTCCCCTAGTTCTGGTATTTTGGGAGAGGGAGAAGAGCTTCCCTCTATCCACTTTACTCATACCCTGCATTATTTTGTACGTCTCAATCATATCCCCCCTCAATCGCCTTTTTTCCAGACTAAAGAGGCCCAAATGTTTTAGCCTTTCTTCATAAGGGAGGTGCCCCAGCCCAGTAATCATTTTAGTCGCTCTCTTCTGCACCTTTTCCAGTTCCACTATGTCTTTCTTGAGATGCGGTGACCAGAACTGTACACAATACTCCAGGTGGGGCCTTACTATTGTTTTGTATAATGGCATTATAATGTTGGCTGTTTTATTTTCAATCCCCTTTTTGATAATCCCTAGCATGGAATTGGCTTTCTTCACCGCTGCCACACATTGGGGAGACACCTTCATGGAGCTGTTCACCAACACACCAAGATCTCTTTCCTGATCCGTCACGGATAACTCAGAGCCCATGAGTTGATAGATGAAGTTTGGATTTTTTGCCCCAATATGCATTACTTTACATTTGGTTACATTAAAACGCATTTGCCATTTCTCAGCCCATTCCCCCAGTTTGGAGAGATCCTTCTGGAGCTCTTCACAATCTTCTCTGGTTTTTACCACATGGAAAAGTTTTGTGTCATCGGCAAACTTGGCCACCTCACTGTTTATCCCTGTCTCCAGGTCATTTATGAACAGATTGAAAAGCACCGGTCCCAGGACAGAGCCCTGGGGCACACCACTTTTCACTTCTCTCCATTGTGAAAATTTCCCATTGACACCTACTCTTTGTTTCCGGGATCTCAACCAGTTCTCAATCCATAAGAGGACCTGCCCTCTTATCCCCTGACTGTGCAATTTTCTCAGCAGCCTTTGGTGAGGGACTGTGTCAAAAGCCTTTTGAAAATCCAGATAGACTATATCAACCAGTTCACCCAAATCCACGTGCCTGTTGACCTTTTCAAAAAATTCTAAGAGGTTTGTCAGACAAGATTTACCCTTACAGAAGCCATGCTGATTTTCTCTCAGCAAGGTTTGTTCTTTTATGTGTTTTAAGATTTTCTCTTGGATGAGGCTTTCCACCATCTTCCCTGGGACAGATGTAAGGCTAACCGGCCTGTAGTTTCCTGGGTCCCCCCTCCTTCCTTTTTAAAAAAATGGTGTGACATCTGCTATCCTCCAGTCCTCCGGCACTGTGGCCGTTTTAAGAGACAAGTTGCATACAACCGTTAACAGATCTGCAATTTCATTTCTCAGTTCCCTAATAACCCTTGGGTGGATGCCATCTGGGCCAGGTGACTTGTTAATCCTCAATTTATCAATTAGTCCTAAAACCTCCTCTCTTTTAACCTGTATTTGATTTAATTCTTTAGTCAAGAGGGGCGGCTCAGGCAGCGGAATCCGCTCAAGGTCCTCTGTTGTGAAGACAGACGCAAAGAACTCATTCAATTTCTCTGCAATGTCCAAGTCCTCCTTAACCTCCCCTTTTCCTCCCTCACCATCCAGAGGGCCAACTGGTTCTCTGGCAGGTTTTCTACTTCTAACATATTAAAAGAAGCTTTTATTATTACCCTTTATATTGCTAGCCATTCGTTCCTCAAAGTCTTTATTTGCCTCCCTTATCATCTTCTTACATTTCTTTTGCCAGAGTTTGTGATCCTTTTTATTTTCCTCATTTGGGGAGGATTTCCATTTACAGAAGGACCTTTCCTTGCGCTTTAGAGCCTCTCTAACTCCACTCGTTAACCATGCCGGTGTCCTCTTGGACTTAAATGAGCTCTTCTTTCTTTGTGGTATGCACTTATGCTGGGCCTCTATTATTGTTGTTTTAAACAGGCTCCATGCACTCTGAAGAGATTGGATTCTTCTAACCTTCCCCTTCAGTTTCTCTCTAACTAGTTTCCTCATCTGAGGGAAGTTTGCCCTTCGAAAATCAAGGGTTTTTATGTCTGATTTGGTTGACACTCTTCCTCCGACATGTATGGCAAAGGTAATAGCAGCATGGTCACTGTTCCCCAGAGGCTCAGTGACATTCACACCTCTGACCAGGTCCTGAGTATCACACAATATTAGATCCAGAGTTGCCTGTTCTCGGGTGGGCTCCGTGACAATTTGCTCTAAGGCACAGTCATTCAGCAAGTCGAGAAACCCAGTTTCTCTTTCTTGCCCGGAGCTCGCATTGGCCCAGTCAATGTGGGGATAATTGAAGTCCCCCATGATTACAATCCTATCCCTTTTAGCCACTTCCATGATTTCTCTCCTCATTTCAACGTCCCCCTCAAGTTTCTGATCTGGTGGACGATAGAATACTCCAACGATCACATCACTCCTTGGACCTGGTAGTTTAACCCACAGTGATTCTATGGTGGAGTCAGACCCTCTGTCAATCTCCATTCTGCTGGATTTTACCACTTCTTTGACATAGATGGCCACTCCTCCTCCAACCCGCCCCCCTCTATCTCTTCTATAGAGTTTATAGCCTGGGATTGCTGTATCCCACTGGTTCTCCGCATTCCACCAGGTTTCTGTTATGGCTATTATATCAATGTTATCCCTAGCTGCCAAATGTTCAAGTTCTCCCATCTTTGCTCAGAGGCTTCGAGCATTGGCGTAGAAGCACCTGTACAGTGGGTCCTGCAACAACAGCTGCTGCCTTGTTCTATTCGCCCCACAGCTTTTATTTTCAGTAGATGAACTGTCACATTCCGTTATTCTCCCGGTGCTAATACCTATACCTGCTATGTCTTCTCTATGTGATTCTCTACCCTCTCCAACCTCATTCCCCGAGGATGAGGTGTTCCGAACCGAATGCCACTCAGCTCCTGTCGGCTTTCCCCCAGTTATCAGTTTAAAAGCTGCTCTGCTGCCTTTTTGAGGTTGAGTGCCTCAACCTCTGTTGGAGAATTATTTCCCCACAACATAACATCACAGCTAAGCAATCACTAAGATTACCTGCAGCTGAACAAACCTGATATAATCTATCAATCAGTGACAGAGGCATGATTAAAACTCAGAAGAATGAATGATACCTGCTGGTTTAATAATAAAATTCACAAACCATGGTTGACAATTTCCTCACTTATTTTTCTAAGGGTAGCATTAATCAGTAGATGTGACCACAAGACCACATTGTGTAGGGAGTGTACTGCACTTCTGCAAACTAAGAAATTCAATCAGCATACACTCAGTTTAGAGTCAGCAGTATGTGTGATTAACACAGGCAGTAGTGCCAGGAGAAATCCAGTGTACATTTCCATGAGAGAGGGAGCCTAACAGATAGCTAATATGGACTAATGGAATGTAGGCAGCAAAAACAAGTGGGTTCTGCCATTTCCAGAAGGTTGTAGTGGAGAATTGCAGTCTGGCCTCATGGCCATCAGCTTTCCCATGGGAATCATAGTGTCTTTTATAGTTTTTAACATTTACGGTTCCGGAAGTCATCCAGAGTTTCTGAGTTGGATGGTGTCTTTATGCTATGCAACCCTCTTTCCCCCAAAATGATACTAAGGAGGCTGTGGCAATCTTGAATCACTTTCTGGATGCAGTGAGGGACCCAATGTTTGTGAACAAATTGAGATTTAACTTGCATAAAATGGAGGTTCCACTTCTTTTGAGAGTAAACAAGTACCCCAGGAAGGAAAGAAGAAACCAACCAACCCACCTTAGTTTCAAGCCTGGTTTTAAGATCATAGTCCTTGTGGAAAACTTTTATTGGGCAAGAGATAGGTAGAGTGATATTACCCCACTGTTTTTTCTTGATTTTTCAAAAGTTGTTGATATTAAACATCATAGCATCCACTTGAACTGTCTCTGGCAATAGTGTTTTTTGAAAATTTCATGAGTCATTCTCAGAGAACTGCTCTGGGTGTCTGCTCCTCAGTCTCATTGCATTCAGGATACAAGAAGGTACTGTCTCCTTAATAAATCTGTTTAACATCTGCATGAAGCTGTTAGAACAATCAGTAAAGAAAATCTGAGATATACTGTCATCAGTATGATGATAAGAGTTAACTCTGTTTCTTGCGGCAGAATCAGATGGCACTGCTCAAAATGGAGAGTAGGAAATGAATCCTAAGAGGTCTAAGAACATGGTTACACTAATGAAATATATTGAGTGAGTGACTGGGTTTTTGAATTTGATTTCAAGTCACATTGGATTCATGTGGTTTTGGGTTGATGAATGTGTCCTCTTGGGAAACTTTTCATCTATTTTTAAACTGTGTTGTATATCACTTGAGGGTGCTACGCAGAATTTTAGAATTGTTGCATTTCAGGTTTTGCCCTGTGCCCACCTGCCCTCATGCTGGCTACATGTCACAGCCAATTGTTGTTGTAGCTGTGGTATTATTCTTAATATTTATTAATTTCCCTTTATTTCAAAGTGGGATAGTGCTAAAAGGGAATAGATAGATAGGAAAAACAACAGTGCTTTGCCCTGCTCATGCGCATAAACCTCCCAGCATCCCTCAACATTGACCTATGGGCACTGTAGCAACATATAACAGGTCACTTTTCTCCATTCCAAGTCTAAAACTCAGACAGATTTTCTTTTCCAAATGGGATTGCAATCCCTCTAAAAAGTTAGATACCAAGTCTGGTATACTCCTAAAACTGTGTTTGTCACTGAAGGCCTAGACAGCCACGGTCACTTGGAGTACATTTTCTGTGCTTAGTATTTCTGGAACAGTTGATCTTAATGATATTTTGGCACAAATAATCCACATGCTGATGTGACTGGATTACTCCATTGTCTGTGCCTATTGTGGAGCTTTCTTTTAAACTACTTCAAAAATCAGTAGTGGTTAATGCTGGCTAGCTTACGATATAAATCTGTCTTCTTGGTGGCACATTCAAAAGAAAGGTCACTAAGGGGAGGCAGGCCTCCCAAAACATCCATAGGAGAAACAATTACCGTATATACGTGAGTATAAATTGACCCGGGTATAAGTTGGGGCCCCTAATTTAAACCCAAAAAACTGGGAAAAATTATTGACTCAAGTATAACCCTAAGGTGGGAAATGCAGCAGGGCCTGGCAACTCTTCCTTTGTGAGCTGTGTGTGTGTGTGTGTGTGTGTGTGATGTTTAAAATGACTTTTAGCAACCGAGGCAAGTGCTTGAGTTGGTGGCTAAAAGTCATTTTAAACATGGGGGGTCAGGAGAAGTGGCACACAGGAGGCGGGGCCAGGCAACGGTGGAGGTCTAACCTCAAAAAAGCTGTGTGCTTGCTGAAGAAACGTGAATACTCTAATCAGCTGCAGAATGGAATTCCTGAAGAGTGATTAATGTAAGTTTATTATTGTTAAAAAGTCTAAGGGGGTGGAGGTGAAGACGAAGAGGATTTACAGAGGAATTAGAGAGCTTTTTAAAGAGACTGGATATACGAGACTCAGTGCTGAAGATAAACGGACAGCGCCATACTTGTCTCTCCATGCCTTGTTATTAGAAATCCGAGGGGGGTAAAACTTGCTGTGGATAAGAACTTGCCTGGCATTGAGATTTCTAAAACAAAGAGAAAATAACAAGCTGTTAGTGAGATAAGTATTGGAAGGAATTTACTGTCGTAAAGATTAATAATAACAGCAACAGAGGCAACTTTAAAATCTTAGCAGAATACGGGACAGTTTAAAGCAGACAGACAGAACAAGAATAGTTTGATCATTATAATACATTGGCATAATAAGCTGAAGGACTGATTAAACAAGAAATCTCAGGAGTGAATTTGATGAATCACGGAGTCTGTGACTGCTGTTGTTCCATATGTTAAAACATTGATTGTAAAGTCCTCCACCCCCACCCCCACCCCCCACCCCCCAAAAAAGACAGCTGTGTGTGAAGGGTGGAATTCCTGGATGTGCTTCTGGTTGGAGTTAAAACAAATTATTCTATATTTATTTCAACAGAGATAAAGCAGATAAGAACCGGAAGAGTTTACTCCGACCCTCTAAACGTAATGAAAAGAGGAGAGGAAAGAAAAGTCTGAATATTTTGAAAGTGGACTTTAAGAAAAAACTCTTCAGCCCCACCTAGTGGGGGGATTTATAAAAGGCAGCTGTTCCTTAGATCATCAGCTAGGAATCTTGAAGAATAAGCAGCATAAACCTAAAAACAATTATATGTCTAGAGGGAGGTCGAAAGAAAAAGATATTCAACAGGTGTGGAGAAGAGAACTATCAAGAAATAGACCATCCGATAAGACAGCAGCACGCTTGGTACGTTTGGAGCAGGTAGAGATGGCAACAAAAATCAAGATAATTTAGAACATGAAGAGGCTATAAGTCAATTACAGAAGACTCTTATGGGTGCCATTGGAGAGCTGAAAGGCATAATACAGAAGAATGAACAAAAGTTGGAACAGCAAATATCAGATCTTAAAGAGGATAATAAATCATTGAAGGAGCTTGTTACAAATCAAATGAAAGAAATGGTATATTTCCTCAATACAATTGGAATTTTGGTTCAGTTGATTGTGTCTTCTCCAGTATGCCTTTAGTTGCCATAGAGCTCAATGTTGGTAAAGGGAACGTGTATTGACTATAATCATCTGTGCTTTCACAGACAGCACAAAGTTCAGGAAGAAATCCAAACAATGCATTTTATTCTTCTGAGAAAGAATAACTATCCAGAACATTTGTATCTCTGATCTGATGGCTCAGTTTCCCTGGCCCAAGCACTAGAGTTTTCTCTGAATTAAGCTCAGGATTGGTTTTGTCTTGTCTCTCTTCTATTTTTATAGGGTTTGGGTGGGGAGGGCATTTGCATGTTGTTTATTTTGGACTTATCCATCTCAAAATCACATCCACATAGTTGAAGGCATGTTTCTTTTTCTTTCTCCTCCACACTTATAATGCTCTCTTTCTCTCTCTCTCCTTTGCAGATTAATTTTTATGCTAATAGATTTTTTTTAATCAGTACCCTTTTGTTAGCAAGATGGACTTGTATTACAAATTCAAGGTAATTTATTTCATTTAAAATTTCAGAACAAACCCTCTAACTTTTCTTTTCTGCCTTCCACTGAGGATTTTCGCATAGATATAAGTGCAATATTTTGTGAAAGCTGTTTATGATACATTCATAATTTGTCCCAAATAAGTTATCTTTGTTAACTCAGAGAAATTCACCTGCTATCATAATCCTGTGCACGATCATGCTGTCTAAAATACAGGATAAAACTAGAATTAATCCTTTACAATTATGCATCATAAATATTCATGGTGTGCATGGCCTTCAGTGTATTTAATAGAAAAGTAATAAGAAAAATTGAAAATAAAATTAAGGCAGCTCTTGCTATTCCCAGTAACATATATTTCTGATCCGTCCAACAAGGCTTGTTTACATAAGTATGTTTACGACTGCATTTGTAAAGAAATATACAGTAAAGGGTCGCTGATTTTCCATATCCCCTTATCAACAAAAGCTCAGCAAGTTTTCTTAAAGTACACTGTGACAAAAAGAAAGCCCTACCAGTGGCTGAAATTGACAAGTGACCTGAACTGGTACAATCACACAACTCATTCTGTGTTTTGTGAACAATAATATACTTCTGACACAGCATCTCTCAAAACAATGTTGCTGGAAGCCAAATTATGCTTAAGAGACAGGAGGCACCCTTGCGAGTTGTAAGGGCACCTAAAGAAGAAAGAAGCACACATGGAAATTGTTTAACTCTTGAATTCTGCATCATAGGCACCCTGCACACAGACACAAGCCACTTTGTAAGCAGCCAATGACAGTACTTTATAAAACAGCAGTGCAATTATGATGCTGAATAGTACCATAGTGGATAGAAGGAAAACATGACACAGAGACTGGGGTCAAGTTTCTAAACATATACATTCCTGTCTGAGATTTCATATTGCCATGAAAATGTTGCAAACATGGTGGTCTAGGAAATACGTTTTTGCAGAATCTGGTGTTTCTCCATTTAGAAAGGTCAGCTCCACCAGTTAAACTCTACCTGCTGCATGGATACATTGTTAGTATTAGGAGGATCACATTTAAGTCACTAGATAAATATAGGCACCTTAGTAAAAAAAATAAAGGTAAAGGTTCCCCCTATACATGTGTGCTAGTCGTGTTTGACTCTGGGCACAGTGCTCATCTCCATTTCCACACCAAAGAGCCGGTGTTGTGCAAGTCCGTGGCCACATTTCTGCATACAGAATACTGTTTACCTTCCCACTTTTTATGGCAATACTTATTTATCTGCTTGCATTTACATGATTTTTAACTGCTAGGTTGGCAGGCACTGGGCTTAACAGTGGGAGCTCAATCCTCTGCATGGCACCTGGGATAGACACCTCGTACCATGCTACAAAAGCCAGCAGTGTTCCCCCACCCCACTCCCGGGCTTTGAAACACACCCTATTTCACATGGACCTGCTACATGACGCTTTTCAGGGAAAATAACCAAGGCTATTTGAACCTGGGACCTTGTATATGGAAGGCATGTGCTTTACCATTTTCAGTGGCCAAAGGGCTAGCCTTATCCTAATTACATCAGGCAGCCTTATTAGAGACAGTCTAGTAATTCCTCTTGATGCAGATCCCATTTGCCTATCTTGAGAGTCAAAATTATACTGTATATACTGCATTTATTGGCTTACACTTCTTCAAATGAGTCTGCTGCTCTTTGGGGCAGTTTAGGATGTTACCATTTATTATTTATTTTTAAATTTTATTGATAAGTCCTCTTTCTCCCAGGACTGGCATCTAACACAGATTACAGTATTGTTTTTTTTTTTGTTTTTCAAAAGTTTTGTTAAAACACAGAATTTAGAAATACTAAAATATAATAAAACTCATTCTAGCCTGAACTGCAGTTAAAATTAAAAACACTCTGAAATACCTGAATTGAAATGCCATTCTTAGACTCAAAAGTGAAAGGAACCCAGTCCACTTTGTCATTAGCAGGCTGTTGGTTCTCCAAAACCGGCTTGAATGAAAAGGTCTCGGCCAGTAGATGCACAACTAGGGCCCAACCCAGCAGAGATGGTGAATTTCACTGATCTGTCTTCCATGAATATCTTGTACAAAATTTATGGCACAATCTCAAAAGGCACAGGAAAACAAATCATTGTTTTTATTTATTTATTTATTTATTTATTTATTTATTTATTTATTTATTTATTTATTTATTTATTTATTTATTTATTATTTTAAAAATAAAGTAAAAATCCTTGTTTTATTTTTATTTTTATTTTGGCTTATTTTTCCCCACCTGAGAAATTGTGCAGGACAACTCATGGATTTTTTTCCAGAAGATCTGTGACAATTTTTTCCCCCTGGAAGAAATGCCAAGCTGACCTGAGTTTTTATTTTTACCCCAAGCCTATGCACAAGGTGATGTATGGAAGTGAGAGCTGGACTATAAAGAAGGCTGATTGCCGCAGAATTGATGCTTTTGAGCTGTGGTGCTGGAGGAGAGTATTGAGAGTCCCCTGGACTGCAAGGAGATCAAACCTATCCATCCTGAAAGAAATCAACCCCGAATGTTCACTGGAAGGACAGATTTTGAAGCTGAGGCTCCAGTACTTTGGCCACCTCATGAGGAGAGAGGACTCCTTGGAAAAGTCCCTGATGTTGGGAAAGATTGAAGGCAAAAGGAAAAGAGGATGGCAGAGAATGAGATGGTTGGACAGTGTCATCGATGCAACCAATATGGATTCGACAAAACTCCAGGAGACAGTGGAAGACAGGAGGGCCTGGCGAGTTCTGGTCCATGGGGTCACGAAGAGTCGGACACAACTGAACGACTGAACAACAACAACATGCACAAGGGCATTTTTTTCCTGTTTAGGAATCTGTTAGAAAAAACCCAAATACAAATGCTATTCTGTGTAGGCCTTTTAGAATGGCATGCTGAGGATTTAGCAAAAGTTGTGCAGAATTTGACAGTTCCTTGCACAGAATATCTGCAAATAAAAAAAAATGGGGTGCAATGTCATTTTCAGGAAACTTATCTGAATGTTATGCCAGACTGTGCCATGAGTATCTGGAGTATTTACCATATTCACCCCTTTTCATTGACCATATGTCATGAAAAGAAGCCACATAACATCAAATTCATTGTAGTTTGAAATGTCTTTTGCTGGTCATGCAGTTTGACTCAGTCTCTCCAAAAGAACTAAGTTCCAACTGCCAGTCGGACTTACGTCACACATTTGAACTCAACTTAGATTTTCAATGACTGAAGGTCAACTTGCAATTCAGAACTCACCCACCCTCCCTTCTTTTTGGTAGGGGACTTGCTTTTAATAGGGACTCAAACATAGGGCATTGGGCTTGGTACCAAAGTCTTGGACTTGAGACTCAGACTAAAAGATCCCTGGTAGTTGCCATCTTCCCATTGCTTAGCTTTCTCTTGCTATGCTGCTGTGAGTAGAAAAGTAATCATTTATTTATGAATAAGCTCTGTGTTGTTGCCTTCAGAGAAACCCAGCAGTGCCACCAACTGATCTAACTGACATTGTTGGTTAACAATGCCCTCTGCTTAAGAATGAGATTTTGCTATTGTTGTTGAAGGCTTGCAATGCTGGTGGAAGAGACTACTTCCGAACCTCTTTCACAAAAAAAAAAAACCTACAATGCTTTGGAGGAGACACATAGATGACTTTCTCTCCCATTCTCACCAAACAAGAGTTTCATGTTGGGTGAATGAGAAAATAGCCTCTCTTGCAGAATTCAAAACTGGAGCAGGTTTGCATGCTCTTTCAGATAGTCCAGACTTAAGTCTTGTATCAGCCATCTAAAGTGCACCCAGAAAGAGACTAGTGGACTGTGAGGCTCTTGGAGGAAGGGATATTTTGGCAGCAACTGGCCCTGGCTATGGTGTTTTTAAACAGATTAAATTTCCACTCTTAAAAGTTTCCCCACATGGTAGTTGAAACCACATTTCTTAGCATAGCAAGTGACATTAGAATAAGCTTGTTAGAACTTAGAAGTAGAGATGGTCACGACTCAAAAAAATTGTGTTTCGTTTTTCGTTTGGTTGTTTGGGGATCCGTTTCGGTTCGTTTTCATTTTTCGTTTTCTTTTTGAAATTTTTTTCGTTTCATTTTCGGTTCGTAACGAAATGAAAAAAAGAAAACGAAAACAAAAAATTGCTGTTTCGTTAGCATTCTTTTCAATTCAATGGATTTGCCGCAAAGAAAACGAAAAACACGGCAAAATTGGTCGTTTCGTTTCCGTTTCCGTTTTGGTTTTTGAAAAATTTTCATTTTCATTTTCATTACGAAATGAAACAAAAAAACAAAAACGAAAACAAAAATTTCGCTGAGTCGTGCCCATCTCTACTTAGAAAATGAAAAATTACTGACATGTATGTCTCTGCTTGAGGCTCTTGGGAAGCAAATATACGTGAAATCAGGGAAATGGCTGACATATAGAGAACTATTATTAAAGACAGAAGAAGGCAAATTAAGTTTAAAAACAATGGAAGGATAGTCTCAAGAGCAAATTATATGCCATTGGTTCCCTCATATGAAGACAACATTTGGAAAGGAACAGATGAGTATAGACAGTAAATTAACAGGAATATATAAAAAGACCTCAGATTTAGACAAGGTAATCTGGGGAAAAGAACACAAAATTTCAAAACTATATAAATTGTTGCTAGAGAGAGAAAAATGTAGCAAGAAGTAATTAATAAACATATGCTTAAAAGAATGCAGGAAATAGGGAAAGCAATACAACTTGATGACTAGAATAGAGCATGGAATGAAAACCAAAAATTAATAACAAGTACTGATCTGAAAGAGAATTACAGTGGTACCTTGAGTTACGAATGCCCCAAGTTGTGAAAAAAATGAGTTACAAATAGAAATCCATGGGTATAGGAAAAATTCAAGTTATTTTAAAAAAGGCCTTTTTTCCCCTGAGTTACGAAAAGGAAAAGGAAAGGAAAAATTCCTTTTCAAAATGTCTCCTGCTTTTTTGCAATAGCAGTACTGCCACCTTGTGGCCACCTACTGCAGTGCTGCAATTAGGAAGGAGACATTTTGAAAAGGAAAGCTGAGAACGAGGGCTTCTTTTTTTTCCCCAAAGACCTTTTCAAACTGCCAGTTTTGGAAATATTTGGCACCATTTTGGGGATATCTTGGAACTTCTTTGGTGGATTTCTCAAGTGGTTACAAGGTAGGTTGCTCATCTTCTGTTGTTTTCTTTCCTGTTACTGTGCTTTTTGCTTACTGGGGAGGGGTGATTTTCCACTTGGAATGGATTAATCTGCTTCCAATGCATTTCTATGGAAAACTCTGTTTTGAGTTATAAAATAATTCAAGTTACAAAAATGCATTTGGAACAGATTAATTTTATAATTAGAGGTACCACTGTATATGAAAGTCTTATATATGTGGTATATAACACCCAAGAAGCTATTGAAAATAACTACCTCAAATAAAAATAAATTTTGGAGATGTAAATTATAAAAGGGTTCACTATATCACATGTGATGGAACTGTAAGGTAATAAAGACATTTTGGAGAGAAATTGACTATATACTGACTAAGAACTTGCAGATTTAAATAGAATTAAGACCAGAAACTTATTTGTTAAATATGATAAGAGGAAAATCAAGTCAGGAGACTAGAAAATGTTTATTTTAGGAGCAACTAGAAATCAAATAGAAAGGGAATGGAAAAGCAAAGAACTGTTGGATGATGATTGTTTAATAAAAATATTACAAATATATCTTATGGAATAAACTGACAAAATCATTAAAGGGAGAGTCTGCAACAGAATTTGAAAATCAGTGGGGTAATATAAAGAAGTATTTAGAAGTAAGATGGGGAAAAGAAATTAAAATCTGAAATCAACTGAATGTTATAATAAGCATAAGAATTACTCTCACTTATGTGTATATTATTTAAGTTATAGCAATTTATTCTTTTTATTTAAAAAGAATGGTAAATGTTAGGAATGTTTAAAAAGACTAAGTAAAAGTATTATTATATGAGTGAAGAAAATAACAAATGAAAATTTATACAAAGGAATTTAAACAGAAACAAATCTTTCCTTGAAACATGAAATATGTTGAACTGTCTTGTTGTAATGTATTGACTTTTAATTTATTAATAAGCTTTATTTTTTAAAAAGAATGAGCTTGTTGAATCTGTGGGGATTTGGGGAATCTACTCCTCTGTAAATTCCATTAATTCAAATGGGCCTACTCTAGTTGATACTTTAGCAGTCAAAATCAGAGTAGGCCCATTTGTGTCAATGGAACTTGTAGAAGAGTTGACTCACAAAACCCCCACTGATTCACAGTGTGATATTTCAGTGTGATATAATATGCTGAGCAACAAGATTTCAGCCAGAATGTGTTATAGTAATCTGTATAGGATACCACTACGGCATGTGTCACCATAGCCAAGTCACACACTGCCAGGAATGGGAAAAACTGGCAAATTAGCTTTAACAGCACAAACCCCTATGTATCACAAAGTATCCAGACTCAGGGCTGCATCCCAGAGTACATACAATTTGTGATTGTGAATTTTCAGAGGAAATAGTATGGGCTGAATATCTAATATCCCTTTCAATTGATTAGGAAAATCTCTGTCTTGTCTGGATTATGTTTCATTTTATTCACCCTTAACCAGTCCGTTACTTACTCCAGTCACTGGGTTAGACCCAAAAATAGGTTCCTCATATTTGATAGAAATGAGAGATATTGTGGGATATCATCAGCAGCATATTGGTAGCACCGAACTCCCAAACTCCAGAGAGTCTCTTCTGGTAGTTTCATGTACATGTTAAAAAACATAAGGAACCGAGGGGGGGGGGGCTTGAAGTGGCCATGTCACTGAGGAGGGAAATCAAGGGAAGCACATACCTGTTAGTAAACCAGGCTTAGAATTTCCATTTCTCTAGATCAAACAGAATGGAGCAACTGGGGTTTTGATTCAGGAAGCCAACATTTAGAGAATGCAAAAAGATGGAAGGGTGACACCCTGTCCCTTGGTATATTTTTTCTGGAAGGGCATAAACCCATCCCTCTCAAGTGTATATACTGCCTTCTGCCATTCTTTCCCAGAAAGAAGGAAGCATAATATATTTATTTATTTTACAATATAGATGGACTCAAGACAATCCCTTGTGTGTTCAGATTCAAGCATTTCTTGCCATGCCTCCATCCTGCCCCTCCATATGAGCCAAGATTAACTAACAGGGCAACAAAACCCTGGGCATCAATAGAAGTGTTGGCAGTGGCCCTGGTTTGGACATTTTAACATGTTACCCAAATGCAGGCATGTTATATGCAAATACCATTTCTGTGGTTGTTTTTTCAAAGTCCAAAGGAATTCTAATAAAGTGCTCAGATGAAAAGGAATGGAAATTTCTTTAATTACAAGAGGGACACGTTGTGCTTGTGGGGAGGGAAGATTTTTTTAAAAGTTAGTCTCCATTTTTTTAAAATGTAGAAAACACATGTCATTTCTTAATCAGAATAGCGTGCTTGCTCTGGGCAAAAGAAAAAAGTCCTTGTTGGAAGAGAAAATGGCAAGAGACAGGGCGGTAGGCTGCCTTGTTGCTATGTTTGCCCGCTAGCTTAGTTATGACACCTGACAGCTTCTTCGGGCAAACCGAAGTATGTAGCATAAGTCCTGAAAAAGATGAAATCAAAATGACTCAACTGTCCTTCTTTAATAAAGCACTGAATTTAACCCCCAGTAGAAATGGAACCCAACCGATAGATAGAAAACAATGGCTTCAGAGCCACATTTGACAGCAATGCTAATTTATTTTTAATACTGACTACACTCCGTGGCTCATATCATGCAAAAGCATGGGGAAAGGGTGAAACTTATAGCTCCCCCACTCGCCCAGCCATCAGAATAAATCACTGCAATGACCTCTCCAGATAAAGGACATTTTCTTTTATATTTGTTCTATTGTTTTCATGATTGTAGGGGTTGTCACTCTACCAGGACTCAGTTCTTATTTCTCAGTGTGAATGTCCGTAACTCCGTATCACACACACCTTATCTTTCTGTTGTAGTGCTTCTGTTAGAATGTTCTCTTTCTGATGTGTTTGTAAATATCGACTCTTTCCTGTCTTTCACTTTAATTTTAACTGTCATTATAGCTACATACATCTGGACAAATTGTATTTATAGCTAGGGGTATAAAAATATCTCATTTCCATTGGGTTTTTCCATATCCTTTCTACGTCCACCTTACCCTTGGTTGGTAAGATCACTTTTCACAATGCATCAGGAACACCTTGCCTTAGAGGTGGGGACATATAAAGGAAGATATGCATTATGTCACAACACAATATGTGCAATCAATACTTTTTGTGACTGTTGAACTCAATGAATTTATTTGCAATTCCTAGGTATTTCCTAGCAGTAAAAAAAACCCCAATAAAATAATAAAAAGTAGTGCCAACCCGGCCCCAGGGGTGGCCAGGTTTGTGCCCTAAAATCAAGGAAATATAATAAAAAAATTAAAACCAGCACTGACCTGGTGCCAGGGGCTGCATGGTCATCGCTTGAAAAATAAATAAATAAATAAATAAATAGAAACCTGATCCAGCATGCGGGCCCAGTACCGGCCCACGAGCACCGACACTGGCCCACGGGCCATGTAACCAGCGTGGCCAACCCCCCCCCATCTGGCGTGCAGGCCACAGAACTGGCCTGCAGCCAGCAAAATAAATAAATAAATAAATAAGCTGACCGGCCTGCGCTACGGGCCATGTGGTTGGAGTAAATAAATAAATAAATAAAAATAAAATAAAATAATAAAAAAATTAAAAAATTAAAATGAATGCCGACCCGGCCCCAGGGGTGGCCAGGTTGGCATCCTAAAATAAAGGGGGGGGGTAACCCAGCACTGACCCAGCCACAGGGGCCGTGCGGTCAGTGCTTGAAAAAATATAAATAAAATAAAATAAAATAAAATAAAGGAGCACCAACCAGGCCCCAGGGGTGGCCGGGTCGGTACTCTAAAATCAAGGAAAAAAATTAAAAATAAAAAATAAAAGAAGCACCCACCTGGTCCCAGGGGCCATGCGGTGGGTGAATGGGAAAAAAAGAGGTGCTGGCCCCATACTAGCGCCTCAAAAAGCCCCTGCCGCATGGGGCCAGGATCTGCCACCACCACCACCACCACCGAGCCGCTGCCACCGCCGGTGCCAATAAGAACCCGAACCGATTTGGTTCGTATGAATTTATTTTTAAATTCGTACGAACCTGAACTCGAACCGAACCAAGGGTGGGCCCGAACCAGGTGAACATGAACCATGGGTTTTCTGCTTCCTGCTCACCTCTAATCAGGAATCATAAGTAATAGGATTCATCATCATCATCATCATCATCATCATCATCATCATCATCATCATCATCATCATCACTTAGTAGTAGTAGTAGTAGTAGTAGTAGTAGTAGTAGTAGTAGTAGTAGTAGTAGTAGTAGTAGTAGTAGTGCTATTACTAAGGCTACCACTTCAGGGCAATTCTACAGTGGTACCTCATATAATGTAGGATTTTTATAATGTAAAATCCTTACAACGTAAAAAAATCCGGAGGTAGGGAATTAGCACCACCTCCATTCACCAGAGGGAGCTAAGGGCGTGCCTGAGCGAGAGAGGTGTGTGTGTGTGTGAGAGAGAGAGGAAGTGGTTGTGAAGGCAGCAGCAGCAGCCTGGAAAAGCAAGACACACACACACACACAGAGGTGGTTAGCAGGAGCCGCCAACGGGGCACTCGGGGAGGACGGCGAGGCGAAGACCGACGGACGGGGGAAGGGGAGAAGACGGCTCGGTGGAGGACAGCCGACTGCCAGGAAGAGGGGAAAGGGAGAAGCCGGCGGAGGAAGAGCCGTATCCCTGCTGGCCGCCGATCCCTCCAGGCGCACCCTCGAGCAGGCGGAGCTCACAGAAAATTTGCCTGAAAACTTTCCCACCCGCCCCCAGGATGGTGGTGCGTTCCCCCCCCCCCGCCGCAGCTCCATCGTAACAGACATCAATGAGGCGTCCTGGCAGTCCAAAGCTGACAGGCCAGGCAGCGGCTTTCTGGGCACTGCAGTCCTGTGGGGAGGGGGAGCCTCGGGCCCATTCTGCCGCTTCCTGAGGTCCCCTTCCCGGCCACGCCCAGAGCCCGCCGCCACCTGCCACCACCCTCCTCCTCCTCCTGCCCCGTTGATCCTGAGAAAACTTTCGGAGCCAGTCGGGGTGAGGAGCCCGATGGGCGGGGCAGTGGCGGGGTGGGGTGGGGTGGGGGCAGGTAGTCCAGGGAGGCCCGTCGTGGTGGCGGAGGTCGTGAGGGGGGTAGGGGTGTGAGGGGGGCGCTTTCTTATCAGGGCCATCTTGGTGGCCACGCTGGTGCTCTCCACCATGCTGCTGCTGCTGCTGCCTCAAGTCGAGCTTCCCAGGAGCCCAGGAAAGTGACCCACCCGCAAGCTCAGCCCCCCGGGGTGGGATGGGGATGAGTGGGGGTGCCAATGCTGCTGCCGACACCAACGTCACCAGAGCCACCCTGGATGGCCGCTGGCTCAGACCGCTGCGGTGGCAGGCGAGAGCGCACAGTGATCGGGGCTGGGCTGGGCAGGCGCCGGGCTTGGGATCCTCCTTGGACGAACAGACACACACACACACACACACACACACACACACACACACACACACACACACACACACTTCCGCTGCTGCCCCACCCCCTGTGCTGCCCCCATCCCTGGCCAGGCATGTGCCAGGTCGGCTCCGGACTATCCCAGGTCTTTCCTCCTCCAGCGGGTGGTGTGGTGTGGGGGCGGGGATAAGAGGCTGAGGAGAGGGATGGTGCGGGGGGGTCCCCTCTCTGCCTCTCCCCTCCCCCCTCTGATTTTGTTGTTGTTGTTGGAGGAGGAACGGCCACTCGCCCCCCCCAAGCCTGGCGGCGGCTGCGCACCCACTCAGTCCCCACCCAGCCCAGCAGTGGCAGCATGCCCGTTCACTCCCCACCTGCGAAGCTCCCCAGCACTAATGTTGTCGGCAGAGGAGGAGGAACGCCCACTCACCCCCCAAGCTCTGTGGCCACTCGCCTCCCCCCACCCTCCAAGCTCCCGGCAGTAGCATTGGAGGAACGCCCGCTCCCCCCCCACAAGCTCCACGGCAGCAGCACATTGACTCATTCCTCCCCATGACCCACCAAGCTCTGGCGCTAGTGGCGCAGTCAACGCATTGGGCATCCCTGAGGTAGGACAACAAAGTTGGACAGCCCTTGTCTTGGCTATGCATTGGAATGGATTAAATCTGTTTTCAATGCATTCCTATGGGAAATTGCAATTTGTACAATGGAAAATTTGTATAACGTAATTTCATTTGGAACGAATTAATTACGTTATACAAGGTACCACTGTATACTGCTTTTCAAGCACAATATTTTACATTAAATCTTGAAGTTTTATTGAGGAATAATAATAATATTGCCTATCTGACAAATTCAGTACATTCCCTTGTGCAATCCTGTACTCTGTTTTCATCTCAAATTGCTTTTGGAGGAGAGTTATCTATAGAATGCCTTTTTTTTAAAAAAAAAAGATGATGGTATAGAAAGACTTCTGTGGTAAAATTGTACTATAAATGGAATCCCTTCACCTTTACATTTGTCCTTACCCAGGAAAAATGTACATGGCCTAATGCATTGTCTTTGACACAAAGAGAGTAAAGATTCATCAAGCCCTTGTTACACAGCAACATGTTAATATGATGAATGCTCCTGTCAATGTCCGGTTAATCACTGGATCTAATCAATACCTCCTATTTACCAAATGAATTTTAACAGTTTATCTTGGAGGAAGCATGATGATAAGGAGCTTTGAAAAATCAATTAAGGCTTCATGAACAAGTGGTTCCCAGTAAAGTTTAATCAGGACTGCTGTATTTTCATTACCTTAAAAATTATGTCCCTACATGGTTAAACTTAGACTACCTGTGTGCCACATATCCATGTCTTCTGAAGAGGATGCAGCTGGCTCCCTTTTTATTTGTTGTCTTTGTTTAGCATGCTGTAATATTTTCAAGGGGATCCCATTGTCTGTCACAAATAGCTTGGGCAGATGTGATGCTTGTAGGTCCATTTAGCAGCTAAATGGTTGCCAGAACCTTTCTCCCCCTCCTTTGTTTTTGGATCATTGTTTAAGTATGGACTTATCCTCTTGGCTCTTGGGGGAAGCAAACCAATAAGCCTAGAATTGGTAGGCTGTCCTTATTGTCACCCATTTCAATGCTCATGCAGGCTATTGCAAAGACACAGATGTCCACTTGCTAAATGGACTTATGAAAGGTGCAGCCTCAAGCCCAATTCTGCTTCTGTGCTTTCTGATATCCATGCTAATTGTTTTGGGATGTGTGTTTCCAAGGCACTGATTAGTGAAGGCTGTTATCATGGGAGCCTCCAGGCTCAGTCACCAGAAACTTGGCAGTGTGAATTTAGGGATGCCAGGTGTACATCAGTAGTGCAGAACACACGAGAGCAAGACCTGCTCCTCCTCCTCTCAGGTGTTACGGAAGATTGGGAGGGGGGCTAGAGGCATACTGCTTTAGTTACAGCAGATGGCAAAGCTGTTTTCATTCTCATTGTGCCCTTTTCTCTAACTTGTGAGTGCCAAGATATACAAGCCAAGGCTATTTATTTATGTCCCTGAAACGGACCTCTCAACGAAAAATGAAAAAAATTAAACACCATTTTTTTTATTCGTGCCCATCTCTAGTGGAGAGTTTGACTAAATGTGGTCCACCTGTGTTAGGAACTGGCAAGCTACTCCAGTATCCCTGCCAAGAAAACCCCATGAACAGAAACAAAAGGAAGATGAGCCCCTCAGGTCAGAAGGCACCCAATATTCTACTGAGGAAGAGTGGAGGAGAAGTACAAGTAGCTCCAGAGCTAATGAAGTGGCTGGGCCAAAGCTGAAAGGATGCCCAGCTGCAGACGTGCCTGGAAGAGAAAGGAAAGTCCAATGCTGCAAAGAAATATACTGTATAAGAACCTGGAATGTGAGATCTATGAACCAGGGTAAGCTGGATGTGGCCAGCCATGAGATGGCAAGAATAAACATTGACATCTTGGGCATCAGTGAACTTAAATGGATGGGAATGGGTGAATTCAGTTCAGATGACTATCACATCTACTACTGTGGGCAAGAATCCCATAGAAGAAATGGAGTAGCCCTCATATTCAACAAAAGTGTGGGAAAAGTTGTGCTGGGATACAATCTCAAAAATGATAGAATGATTTCTGTACAATTCCAAGGCAGCCCTTTCAACAACACAGTAATCCAAGTTTATGCACCAACTACCGCTGCTGAAGAGTCTGAGATTGAACAATGAACACTTACAACTCCATGTAGAAATTACACCAAAGAAACATGTTATTGTCATCATAGGGGAATGGAATGCTAAAGTGGGGAGTCAAGTGATAAAAAGAATAACTGGCAAGTTTGGCCTTAGAATTCCAAATGAAACAGGCAAAGAAGATTCAGAGAGTTTTGTCAAGAGAACATGTTGGTCATTGCAAACACTCTTTTCCAACAAACACAAAATGCGACTCTACACATGGACATCACCAGATGGACAATACCGGAATCAGATTGACTATGTTCTCTGCAGACAAAGATGGAGGAGCTCTGTACCGTCGAACAAACCAGACCTGGTGCTCACTGCGGCTCAGATCATCAGCTTTTTATAGCAAAATTCAAACTGAAATTGAAGAAAGTAGGGAAGACCACTGGGCCAGTCAGGTATAATCTAAGTCAAATTCCTTATGAATACACAGTGGAGGTGAAGAATAGCTTTAAGGAACTAGATTTGGTGGACAGAGCATCTGAAGAACTATGGACGGAGGCTTGTAACATTGTACAGGAGGCTACAAGAAAAACCATCCCAAAGAAAAGCTAATGCAAGAAAGCAAAATGGCAGTCCAACTAGGTCTTACAAATAGCAGAGGAGAGAAGGGATGCAAAATGCAAGGGGGAAAGGAAAAGATACAGAAAATTGAATGCAGACTTCCAAAGAATAGCGAGGAGAGACAGGACAGCCTTCTTGAACGAAGAGTGCAAAGAAATAGAGGAAAACAATAGAAAAGGAAAAAACAGAGATCTATTCAAGAAAATTGGAGATATTAAAGGGGCATTTCATGCAAAGATGGATATGATAAAGGACAGAAGCAGAAGATATCAAGAAGAGATGGCAAGAATACATAGAGGAATTATATCAGAAAGATCTGAATGTCCCTGTTAACTAAGGGCGCTTTTACACGACCCCTAAAATCCGACACAAAAGGCTCCCAGATGCAGAGCTTAAAATTGTTTTCCCACCAGCTCCGGACTTTAAAGAAAATTAAGTGTGACCACGACCACCTAAGCACGTCCCAGCGCATTTTAAAAGTACCAGGTCACCGAGGGTGAAAAATTTCTGACACTGATGTAAAGCAGTGAGTGTGGGCACTCCTCACCTCGTCTTTGTTTTTTTTGTCCCCGCCGCCCCTTTAAGAGACAGGAATCACGATGACGACGGGGCTCAGGGCGGCTTCCACCAGCAGATGGAGGTGAGTCTGCATTCTTTTCTCCCTTTTTTTCTCCGTCCCCTCACGCAGACAGGAGCAAGGGAGTGCGGAGTGGTTGGGAACACAGGAAGAGCGACAAACCCCCAAGATCTCTGGTCTGAATTTAAGTGGCCATCGGATCTTAGGGGTTGTGTAAAAGCACCCTAAGATAGTATAGCCAGACATTCTGGAAAGTGAAGTCAAGTGGGCCTTAGAAAGCACTGCAAACAACAAGGCCAGTGATGGCATTCCAATTGAACTATTTAAAATCTTAAAAGAGGATGCTGTAAAGGTGCTACGTGCAATATGCCAGAAAATTTGGAAAACTCGGCAATGGTCAGTGGACTGGAAAAGATTGGTCTACATTCAAATCCCAAAGAAGGGCAATGCCAAAGAATGCTCCAACTATTGTATGATTGCACTCATTTCACACACTAGCATTGTTATGCTCAAAGTTCTACAAGAGAGGCTTCAGCAGTATGTGAACAGAGAACTTCCAGAAGAGCTAGCTGGAATTCAAAGGGGCAGAGGAACTAGAGATCAGATTGGCATCATGCACTGGATTATGGAGAAAGCCAGAGAGTTCCAGAAAAACATCTACTTCTGCTTCATTGACTATGCCAAAACCTTTGACTGTGTGGACCACAAAAAAACTATGGCAAGTTCTTAAAGGAATGGGAGTGCCTGACCACCTTATCTGTCTCCTAAGAAATCTATATATGGGACAAGCAGCAACAGTCAGATCTGGACATGGAACAACTGACTGGTTTAAAATTGGAAAAGGAGTATGAAAAGGATATATACTGTCACCTTGCCTATTTAACTTATATGCAGAATATATCCTGCGAAAGGCAGGACTGGATGAATCATAAACCAGAATTAAGGTAGCCAGAAGAAATATTGACAACCTCAGATACACAGATGATACTACTCTGATAGCAGAAAGTGAGGCGGAATTAAAGAACCTCTTAATGATGGTGAAAGAGGAGAGTGAAAAATGGACTGAAGCTCAACATCAAAAAAACGAAGATTATCAACTAAGATCATCACCTCCTGGCAAATAAAAGGGGAAGAAACAGAGGCAATGACAGAGTTTATTTTCTTGGGCTCCTTGATCACTGCAGATGGTGACTGCAGCAACGAAATTAAAAGACTCCTGCTTCTTGGGAGGAAAGCAATGACAAACCTAGGCAGCATCTTAAAGAGCAGAGACATCACTTTGCTGACAAAGGTCTGAATTGTCAAAGCTATGTTTTATCCAGTAGTGATGTATGGAAGTGAGAGCTGGACTATAAAGAAGGCTGATTGCTGCAGAATTGACATTTTTGTTCTGTGGTGCTGGAGGAGACTCTTGAGAATCCCATGGATTGGAAGGAGATCAAACTTATCCATCCTGAAAGAAATCAACCCTGGATGTTCATTGAAAGGACAGATTTTGAAGCTGTGGCTCCAGTACTTTTTTTAACAAGTTATCAAAGAAATATTTAATTACATTGGCTAAGCTACTATAACAACAATATTGAATAACCAATTGTAACACAATAAAGATTTTACGTTTTATATTAAAAACAAAAACTTTGGTGTTGAAGTCCATTCTTCATTGTTGGTTTTTTTTAGGACCAACAGAATACAGTTCATTTTCCAACATATCAATCGTTATACAATTTCCAAAGGTTGTTCGCCCTTCTTCTTTTTTCCCTCCCCCCCCACCCCGAGCAAGCCACTAACTGCAATGTCCTCTCATATTATACATTGTCAAAGCCTGATGGAAAAGTCTATCCCATTTCTTATTCTCAGATTTTCCTTCCACCCATTCTATAAACTTCTGCCACTCTTTCAAAATTCTGTTTTTCCCTACAGTTTTTCCTTCTTGCCTTATCTTGCATTATCTTGCATTATTTGCATTATTTTCATTTTGAAAAAATTGATTAGATAATCTTTCCACTTGTATTTCCATTTTCCTTCATCCTTCCATCCAGTTATTAACACCATTATAGCAGCTGCTATTCCATAATACATAATCTGTTTTATTTCTCTCCAATTGCTTTCTCTCTCCACTAATACTAAAAATATGTGGTCTATTTTTAACTGAATCCTTTTGTTTGTTATTTCTATTAACCAATTTTCTACTTTATTCCAAAAACTCCTTACTTTCTCACACTTCCAAATCATATGCTCAAAAGTACCCTTTACTTTCTTACAATGCCAACATTGGGAAGAATTTTTTTTATCTACTCTACTTACTTTCTCCGGTGTATAATACCATTTATACAATGCTTGCGATTGCATTTCCTTAATGTTTTACATTTTAGCCTCTCTTACCCCTTTATCATGGATTCGATTTTTTCTTTATTTAATTCCAACTCCTCTTCCCAAATATTTTTAATTATATTTTCTGACTGATTTCCCAGAGTAACCAAGTATTTATAAATATTTCCTGCTCCCCCCTTTTTCTCTGTATATATCTTATACATTACTTCCCATTGCTTATCTTCCTTTCCCAGTAGGTGTTGAAACCTTTTATTATATCTCTTTTTCATACTTTCTACTGTTAACCATTTTTGATCTCCTAATATCTCTTTTAAGTTACTTTCCCCCTCTCTTGTTTGCATTAAAGGATGAAGATCCTTGATTTTATTATATCCTTTCTCATTTAAATTCTTTATATCTCTTAATGATAAAATCTTCCCTTCTTTATTTAATTGTTCTATCGGTCCCCATTTCGATACTCCTCTTATTTTCATTCTTTTAATTAAAGATCTCCATCGTTACCTTCCTTGGACCTTTAATTGTTTTAGTATTTTTTTATCTCTATCAAATAAACCTAAGCAACCCACTGATTTATTCAATTCATCTTCAACTCTTTTCCATTTTGGGATGGGGAAATCCTCCACTTTCATTGCCCACTTTAACTGAAAAGCTATATCATAATTTTCTAATGAAGGCATATTCCAACCTCCTCCTTCTTTTACAGCATATAATATTTTATGGCTTAGTATTACCCTCTTTTTACCAAAACCCCAATTTCTTAGTGAGGCATCCCATTTCTTTAATATCAGTAGCACTTGAAATAAGTAGAGTAACTTGGCTACTATAAAAAATTTTAATGCTCTAATCCTGGACAGAATCCCCATTTTTAATCTTTCCACCCCTTTATTATTTTTTTTATCTTCCTCCATGTCCTATTAAAATTTTCCACCCCAATTTTCATCCAATTTTTTGTTATAATCACTCCCAAATATGTCATTTTCTTAACTCCGTTCCCCATTTTCATTTTTTTCTTTATCTCTTCTTGATCCTTCCTTAAAACATTTATATACATAATTTCTGACTTTTGTAAGTTTACTTCTAACCCTGAGATTTCCTCAAACTTCCTTAATATTTTAATCAGGGGTCCAGCCACTTCGGCAGAATTGGTTTTTATTAAAATTAGATCATCTGCAAACATATTTAGTTTTATTTCCTCGTTTCCTATTTTATATCCTTTAATTTGACTACATTCTCTAATACTATTTGCTAGTGGTTCCATAGCTAAGACAAAAAGCAGAGGTGAGAATGGGCAACCCTGCTTGGTTCCTCTCTACCTTAAATCTCGCTGTTAATGATCCATTTACTCTCACCTTAGCAAAATTTTCTTTGTATATTTCCTTTATTGCATTCCAATAGGGACCAGTAATAGCCATCTGTCTCAGTAATTTTAACAAATATTCTCTTTCAACTGAATCAAATGCTTGTTTAATATCTAGTTTCATGATTGTAACTTATTTCCTATTCCTCTTGGCATCCACTATCACATTCATTACTATCCTTATTGGTTCACCTACACACTTGATCTTAGCCAAAATGCCGAGAAGCGATTGGTTCACCTATAAATCTGCCCTTAACAAAGCCATATTGATCTTCCTGAATTACTTCCGGAATTATGTCCTTTAATCTTTTTGCGAATATCTTCGTAAATATTTTATAATATTGATTCGCCAGAGTAATTGGCCATCTCATTCTCTGCTGTTGCATCTACAACACTATCCAACCATCTCATTCTCTATAGGCCAATTACTGTGGCTCCAGTACTTTGGCCACCTCATGACACGAGATGAGTCCTTGGAAGAGTCCCTGGTGCTGGGAAAGATTGAAAGCAAAAGGAAAAGGGGACAGCAGAGAATGAGATGGTTGGATAGTGTTGTAGATGCAAGCAGTTTGGATTTGACCAAACTCTGGGAGGACAGGAGGGCCTGGCATGCTCTGGTCCATGGGGTCATGAAGAGTCGGACATGTCTGAATGACTGAACAACAACAAGAAGATTTATCTACACTGTACTGCCTTAAAGTGGTGAACAAGGAAAAGAGTGAACTGTAATGAAAGGGTGCATAGTTGCTTTAAGGAAGATGTACATGTCTCTGACAGTCAAGTCATTAATTATTGCACTAATCTTCAGTTATATTCTTCTATTTTGAAGTCCACTGTCTCCATACCCAAGGAAGAGGAATGGCCACAAACAGACTGTATCTCTGTACCTTTCTGTTGTCATTGGCCATTCTAAATCATGCTGATGACCTGTAGGCATATATGAAGCTCTGGTGAATACAAGAATGGTGGGGCGGGTTTGTGTGAATGCACTGTTCTTCTTCCTCAGAGGTAGAGACTATAGACTTTAAAAGTTCCAGAATACAGTTTTGTACTTTTCAGGCTGTTTCATATGAGGTCCTGCATCAGGTACACAGTGTGAGCAAGGAGACTGAAGCCTCTTCCATATTATTTATTTGTAACCCTTTACATTTCCCTTGGAAAACTGACATTAACAGAAGAATTCCTGACATCCAGACTGTATTCCTCATCTCAGTATGTGCAGGTAAAAACAGTTCTGTACTTTTTTATTTCTTCCAAACAACTTGGTTTAATTTGTTCTGCTTTTAGGCACTTCTTGAAACTTCCATTCTTTTTTCATTATTCCTTGGGTTTAAGAGCAGCTATGAAATACAGTAAAATGTTGGCTTACTCCTACCTTGGTCTACGCGTGTTTTCCAAGATGAGCAATAATTTCTAATCAATTTTGCCATGGTCAATGAGCAGTGTCTTGCAATATGAGCCCTGGGGCAGGTCACGTGATCATAAGTGAGCCAATGGTGGTTCTCTCTCTCATTGTGGGTGTTGGTCTGGAACTTTCTGTCTCAAGCAGCTGCCAAAGCAAAGGAAGGAGAGAGGAAAGCAAGACAATGGGGCTGTCTGCCAGATTGCTCCAGGAAGGAAGGAAGGAAGGAAGGAAGGAAGATGTGTGCTGGCTGGCAGTGCAGCCTCCTCTTGTCTATTCCTCACACCAGCCACAAAGGTTTTCAAAGGTGAGTGCAGGTAAGGGTTTTGTTTTATTTTACTTTATATTTTTCTTTAATTTATTTGTTTCCAACAGCCTTTCGTATTTTTCAAACAATATCTAGTAATGGGACGGCTCATCAAGTGTGTATAAGGCTACAAATTGCACTTTATTACTGTGAGATTAAAAACGCAGAGTAAATTCCAGTTACTAGTCCCAAGCAGAGCAGATTCCACAGCCAGTGACCTAAACCATGGTATGGACATGGACTTCTAGCCAACACCTTTTGTGAGTTTGGGCATTTTGTGTGTCTAGTATGTGATCTATGGGCCCAAGAACAAATGATCTGAGTTTCCGTTATTTCTTATGTGGAAATTTTCTTTGATAAACAAATGCTTTGGTTTTCAAGCATGTTTCCAGAATGAATTATGGTAGTGAAACAAGGTATTACTCTATAACAGTGTTGGCAAACCTATGGCATGGGTGACAAAGGTGGGACTCAGAGCCTTTTTTGTGGACACCCAATATCACCCCTTCACAGACACCCGTATTCAGGTTAAATTGCTTTATTGGCATTTTGTGAAAAATTAGTGGGTTTCGAACTGCAGTTTGGGCACTCAGTCTTTAAAAGGTTCGCCATCACTGCTCTAAAAGGACAGGATATATTACATTCATGGCCATTGTCTGTGCTACTTAGAGGATTCTGGAAGTTGCAGTTCAAAAAAGAGACAATGCCCCCCCCAAAAAATCTGGCAGTTCTTTCAACAAGAGTTTTAAATTGCCCTGCCTTTTGCTTCCAGCATGAACCAACCAAATATCTATGGAAATTCAAAAGCAACGTACACAACATTACCTGTTCTTTGTCCCCATCATCTGGATCACTGCCTTTGAACATGGATGTTTACTTTCTCTTGACTATCAGCTATTCACAGACTCATCCTCTGTATTTGTCAAACCCTGTTCCTCAAGGCCAGTGAACCCGGTGTCTTTCATCACTTTGAGCTCTGTTTATTCTGGTTTATTCAGTGCAAATAAATAAATCCATCACTGCATGGAATAAAAGCATAATATATCTATATCTCCTTTTAGTAACATTCCAGAATCATGATAACACACATATGTAGGTATCATGTATAAAAATATTCCATGGCAAAGAAAAAAAAAGAGAGGAAGACAAATTAGTAGTAGTAGTAGTAGTAGTAGTAGTAGTAGTAGTAGTAGTAGTAGTAGTAGTAGTCTTCATTGTTATCACTGTAGTTGTCGTTGTCGTCATTCCAATTCAATTGTTTCTTCAGTATCAAACTTGGCAAGATGACAGTTTTCAAAAGACAGATTTAAATCACTGAGAATATTTTCCAATATTACTGTTGGTTTAGTGTGCTGAATATTTTCTAATATTAGCGTTGGTTTAGTGTGCTCATTAATAATCTGCAGACATGTAGCTACAGAGCAAAACATCCTTCCCAAAATCAAGTGAATTATGGAGATTAATGTAAATCATTAATTGTTGGAGTAGTGTTTTGTTTAGAAGAACATTAATTTGTTAAAATGATTTAAAACGCTATAAAAAACAAAAGGAAAAGAACTTGCATAGGAGTTTACATTTTAAATATACTGTTCCTGTGTGTGCATGAACATTCACACACACAGAGAGGGGGGGTCATACACACATATCCACATACAACTCTTTGCAGATTTCTTCTTCATGCCCAAATAAAGTTAAAATATTAAGCCTACTGAACTCAACTAATTTAATTTATGCCAGTTTACTGCATATTTTAATGCAAGGTAGTATTTCCTGACACTGATTGTGTCAATAAATTTGCAGTCAAAACATAACATGTATTGGCTTGATATCACTTGAATTGTCATAACTGACCTAGGTTGTTGTGCCCCATGAGACTCCAGTCTCAACACACAGGCCCAAGCACAGAGTTTAAGAAGGCCTTTGAACATTAGGCAGTGGTGCATGTGAGGGATTCCATTTGGTACATGAAGAGGCAGAGCCTGGAGGTACCATTTTCACCCTTGCCCTGGTGCAGCCCTGGAGAACAAGGTCATCATCCTGAAGCAGGCATGAACTACAGTCATATGGTCACTTCCATAGTGACTATTCTGAAAGAGGCTAATAAGAGCTGCAGACCCCCCATAAAAAAACAAAAAACAAAAAACAAAAAACACTATGGAGGATCAAAATGGTGCTCTGCTATCCTAGTGCTTCAAATCAACTTCAGAGACTGGCCGGTCTTATCCCAATGATCCCTGGAAATTGTAGCTTTATGAGTTGAAAATTATGTTGCTGAATTTTTAGTCCCTCGCCTGTCTTAGAATGACAACTTTTCAGTTATCATGGGAAGGTGTAATGAATAGTTAACAAACTGTGTTTTAGGGTTAGCATACCACCATTCCTCTCTGTTGCCTTTCCTATGCTTGAGGGGGTGGGTAGACAATATAGCAAACATATATTTGAAAGGGCTGCTCTATGAGTTGCCACAGCTGCCAATTGTGTGCAGGCCACTGCTGGTACATCAAAAGATTTTCGTATCACAGTTGGGGTCCACCAAGGATCAGCACTTTCCCTGCTTCTTTTCATTCTGGTTATTGATGCAGTCAATTGAGATCAGCAGAATCCATTGCCCTGGACACTCCTTTATGCTGATGATGTCATTGCATCAGAGAGTTAGGCAGATCTTGAATGTCAATGTATGGAGTGATTGTCTGAAAGGTTTGGCTGGCACTTGAAAGTGAGGAAGACAGAATATCTGACAGTTGCCCTATAGGAATGTGGTACAATCCAAATTGATGGTATTGACTTACCGAGAACTGAAGAGTTCAAATATCTAGGTTCCACAATTGCAGCCGACGGGAGTTTGAATCATGAAATCCCATCAAGGATCAACAGTGTCTGACTAAAATGGCATATGACACCAAGTGACATGTGTGACAAAAAGATTAACAATCATTCAAAGTCAAAGATCTATTGCACCAAAGTACGATCTGTCACACTCTATGGTGCAGAATGCTGGCCAGCAACTTTGGTGTCATGGAAACAAAGATGCTTTAATGAATCTCCAGCCTCAAGCAAAAGGCCTCTAGACAGAGAGTGCAGCCTCTAACAATCTCCATCTGATACACACAAGATATGCAAACATAAAAACAAGCACAAGGAGAGAGAGAGAGAGAGAGAGAGAGAGAGAGAGATCCCAGAATACTTAGAGCATCTTGGGCCTTACTGGATTCACTGCTCCAAAACAAGACTGACACACAATATAATCCACTAGATCAAGATCACGAATAAGCTGCGTAAAGCAGTCCCATCAGATCATGATTTTGACCAAATGTTAAAATTATGACACTTACTGAACATCATGTGATGGACTTCATTGTGCTAGACAGCTCACAACTTGTCTGCAACTTTCTTTAAGTATGAACTACACAAGTCTAGTCACCTGGTAGAAAGGAGCACACACGTGCAGTGGGGTAGGGCCTATACTTGCTATGATTACATCTAATGCAAGCAAAAGTGCATAACATTTTTTACAGATGTAGCATGTAGAAGGTGATGCCAGAATCTGGTTTATTGTTTATCCACAGTCTGGTTTATCCTTTCATCTTCTCCTGAGCCAGATTGTGACACAGTGCACTGAACTGAACAGATGCAGTTCTCTTCAAGGATCTCTTTTTCGTACTGACTTGTTTTCTAAGGAAAAAAAGGTAAAGGTGAAGGTTCCCCCTGTACATTTGTGCTGGTCATGTCTGGCTCCAGGGGTGATGCTCATCTCTGTTTCTAAGCCAAAGAGCCAGTGTTGTGCAAGTCCACGGCCACACGTCCGGCATTGCTGAACATATTTCTATGCACAGAACACTGTTTACCCTCCCACTTTTTACTGTGGTACCTATTTATCTACTTGCATTTCCATGCTTTTGAACTGCTAGGTTGGCAGGAGCTGGGATTAACATTGATTTTCAATGCATTTCTATGGGAAGGCTGTCCCAAAACCCTTCAGTCTTTATCCCCAGCCCAGCAAAAGGGATATGCTTTACCCCTTCTTTGCTGGTTGGGTTGCCCCAACCAGAGAGGAAGTGGGCAAGGGGTGGCTCCTGCATTGGGGGAGCCATCCCTCCTTCACCCGGGTCTCTGTGCTGAGCCATTTTGTGGGGAGCAGCGGCAGCTTGTGGGCTAGTTTGAAGCCCTACAGCTGCCGAGTTAACTGGGGCTTTGCCTTGGGCTCCACGCTCAAAGCCCTTTAAATGGGGTGGTGGCAATGGTTTCGATCCTGGCTTTCCCGATCACATAGCACCTGTGGATCAGGTGCTACACAGTTGGGAAAGCCAGGATGGAAGACCACACTTTTGAATTTCACACGCCCATAACCCCCTCAGGTTGTGGGCACACAAAATTAAAACACCTGCCACATAAGATTAAGTTTTCCAAAAACATTTGGTAGGCAAACCGTCATCTTGCAAGAAATGCCTATACCTGGAAATTTCATTCATCTTATGAAGAATTCATCTTACACAGCATTCATCTTGTGAGGTACCACTGTACAGAGAAATGGTTTACCATTCTTCTGAGCCCACCCCCCCCACCCTGCTCCAGAATTGTGCAGCTTGACCTTGACTATAGTCAAGGCACCACAATGAGGAATCAAACACCAAACATCTAGCTCCACAGCCAGACACACGAGTCAATGAACAATCCATTCAGAGCTCCTAATGGGTTTCTGAGGAACCACATGTTTTACAGACTATTGCTCTATTTGGGCAACTTCTTTCGCCATCCACCACCAACCTTTCTGGCAGGGTCTACACTGTATATGCAGCCACACTCTAAGATGCCTACCCAGTCAGAACGCAGTGAGAAAGCCTTTAATGGGAAGGCATCTGCTTTCCAACTTCTGATCTGTCTGGAAGGCAGCTCCTGCTTAAACAAAGCTGCAACCTCAGATAATCTTAGCATCTGACACTGTAATGAGAAGAGATGGGCACGACTTAGCGGTATTCCCGTTTCCGTTTCCGTTACTCGTATCCGTTACTCTATGGAAACGGTAACGGGAATTACTCCGCCAGAATTCGAGCTCGAACCGACGAACGAACAATTTGGTCTGATTTGTCGTGCTCGTTACTTGCATCGCGCAATGCCAAGCGGCACAGAAAAAAAGTTTTTAAAAGTTAAAAAAAAAACCAATTCCCGGCCCTAAAAGTAGGCGAAATCTGTCTGAGGGCACCTACCAGGCCAGAAGGTTGTTTTATTTTTTGGGGGGGGGTTCCCCGCCCCCCTCTCCTTGGCTATTGCTACTGCTGCGCTGCTGGTACCAGGCTGGGAGGGCGCATCCATTTGCCATGCAGTGCGGGGGATCCAAAATGGCGATTGCAATATTTTTTTTTAAATCGTTGCCCCAAACCCCACCAAAGCACCACAGAAACATGCGAACATTAGCTATTTTAAATGCTTGAATTTTTACAGTAGCAGCAGTGGGTTTTTCTTGCAAAAAAAAGTCTCCGTTGATTTTATTTTATTTTATTTTATTACACCTGCGCATTCGCAATGATGTGGGAGTGGACCATGCAAAGTTTTGGAGCCATTCCACCAATCGCATGGCCAGGTTTTGCTGACTGTACCAGGCTGGGAGGGCGCATCCATTTACCATGCAGTGCGGGGGATCCAAAATGGCGACCACAATATTTTTTTTTAAATCGTTGCCCAAAACCCCACCAAAGCACCACAGAAACATGAAAAAATTAGCTATTTTAAATGCTTGAATTTTTACAGTAGCAGCAGTGGGTTTTTCTTGCAAAAAAAAGTCTCCGTTGATTTTATTTTATTTTGTTTTGTTTTATTTTATTTTATTTTTTTTACACCTGCACATTTGCAATGATGGGCTCGCCCATGGGAGTAGACCATGCAAATTTTCCACCAATCGCATGGCCACTTGGCCAGGTTGACCACAGAGACTTCTGGGATGTGCCAATTGGGCATAAACAGCCCACTAATTGTAGCCCAAACCCGAACCCTAAGCCTAACCCATACGCCAGTACACTGTCCTTCTAAGTGGGTCAGAGAGGCACCCAGAGGTGCACCCCAATACTCACCCTAACCTCACCCGTAACTAGCCTAACCCTAGCCCTTGCGCTAACCCGTCTTAACCCTAAGCCAGATCTACTTGCATTGCACTACATGCAAGTACATGAGACACAGCGGGTGCAAAGAGTCTGCCAGTCCGTCACTTGTGGCTCTGGCTGACTCCTGCAGCTGCCTCCAGGAGCCCGATACCCCCCCAAACCAGTACTAACGACAACGAAAAAACAAAAAAATGAACCGACTAATTTTTGCAAAATTTCGCGAAAAACGGAAACGAGCCGAAACGGACTGCCTCCGACACACGACAACTCGAAAACGTCATTTTCCCTAGGCGTGCCCATCTCTAGTAATGAGTTCTCTCTCTTTTGAAATGGAAATTCATTCATATCATTACTATTAAATATTTTACCAGCTCCTGCTCAGTACCAAAAGGCAAGTTTTAATGATAAAAAATAATTAAAAAAACACTTCAAACAAACAAATTTCCAAATTTGTCACCGAACTCCCATTAAGGGATAGACCTTTCCATCACTAAACATTTTCAAGGTATAACTTTTCTCCTCCTTCTTTTTTGTTTCTAATGTGTATTTTATATAACCAGTCACGTGCCTTTCATGGTTGCTTTTTACCTTTCCCTATGATGGCCTTACTAGTCAGCCATCATTTTATTTGAGCCATCATTTTTATTTTGGGTTTTTGTTTTTCACCCAGCATTCTGCCTACTGGAAAAAGTACAAAACATTTTCTTAATATACTGCTTTTTCATTTACTGTTATTGAGGGAGGGAGGAAGAAATTATGACAGAATCATTAATTTTCTACTTTGCCACTCTAACCGCACTTGACATCAGAGATGGATAGAAATAGGCTGTCTATGCCTATCCTATATTTATTGAATTTAAATGTGCTTTTATATTTTTGGGTCATTATCCACTCAAAGCTTTTTCAAAAAGGGCATCTGTTTTCCAAAATGTGTGCTTATTTTGTCACTGAAATTATCAATACTCTCCCCAGCATTCTGGTGATGTAACACTTTCCTTGATATATCCAAGTAACAAAAAATGCCTTCCCGTTTTTTTTCTTTCATGAAAGCTGGGTTATTTTCACTGTGGTTGGTTCTAGGGGTGGACATTGGCTTTAGAATGCTTTTCCATTAAGGTCATTCCCATGGTCTTAGCTTTTTGGTTGGAAGAAAGAGAATGAGGACGGAATGGAAAATAATGGAAAGGAAAGGAATGGAAAGGAAAGGAAGAGAAAAAGACAAAAGAAAAAAAACAGGAAAAGGAAAAAAACCAATTGTTTAAAATGCTTTAGAAGAGAAGCTTTATGAAGGAAATTGATGTTTTGCACATTCATTAAAAGATCAGAAAGATTTTTCTGCAAAGCAACAGTGTTCTATAAAATGTCTTACTGCAAGAAAGAATTGGTATAAATCTTGTTAAGTCCTATATTCTTCAATGAGGTACGAGTATTAAAAAAGGTGGAATATTTCCCTCGTCAGCAAGACTCTCAGTAGGCAAAGTGTTGTGCAGAGAAAAACATTAAAGGGGGTCATTCCAAAAGCTGAACTTGGTGAAG
This sequence comes from Phrynocephalus guinanensis, assembly GCA_037367245.1. Taxonomy (NCBI): domain Eukaryota; kingdom Metazoa; phylum Chordata; class Lepidosauria; order Squamata; family Agamidae; genus Phrynocephalus; species Phrynocephalus guinanensis. Next base: position 17,641,834 of record CM074736.1, read on the forward strand.
TAAAGTCAGGAGGTTACAAGTAAAATCAAAGAACAGCACTAACTGTTAAAAGGTTGGTAAGACAACGTATTAACAATTTGTTTCTGAAGGACAAGTGGAATTAATCTTAACTTGTCTATGGAAGACATTCCATAATTAGAGCAATGCTGCGTAGAAGGTTGTCCAGGATCAGACCTCTCTCTCTCTCTCTCTCTCTCTCTCTCTCTCTCTCTCTCTCTCTCTCTCTCTCTCTCTCTCTCTCTCTCTCTCACACACACACACACACACACACACACACACACACACACACACACACACACACACCTGTATATACTTTCTAAAAAGACTGTGGTGAGGAAAACAAAAATAAATGGGTCATGGCCAGAAGAAGCTAGAACTTGCAAAAGAAAAACATTGGGGGCAATCAGACAAGCATATAACTTGCAGTTTAGTTTGCATTTGGTGCAACATAGTTCACCATGTTGTCCAGCAACCACGTGTGTTTTAAGTAAGGCTCATCCATTCCATCCCTTTTGACAGCTGCTCCACTGCTTTCTGATAGAGCACTGGAGGGGGCGGGGCAGTTCATTTGGTGCGACTGGGAATGCTCCTGATTAACTCATTCTGCAGTCTACTCTACATAATCACTTAATTTACCCCCAAATACAGCTGAGGACAGCGGTTTCTTTGGTGACAGCCCTATAATATATGAAGCAGGTTGTGACAGTAGAAAAGATGGCTGAGAAGCCCTCTCCTGTATTTCCCTCTTCTCATATTTTTTTTAAAAATTCTCCTAAGTGACACAGTGCTATTTCAGATATAAGAGAGTATTTATGCTAGGCTGAAGCATTGCTCTGGTGCTATGTCACTTATTGAATTAAAGAAAAAAGGGAGTCACTGTGGTCCATGGAATTACAGCCACCACATAAGGCAGGGGAAGGGGTGAGGTGTCAATAATTGAAAGAAGGAGAAAATGAAGTAATTGAAGTACTGTCTAGTTCCTTCTCATGGGAAAAGAAATGTCTCCCATATAAATAGGATTAATCAAGGGTGGGATAAAATTTATCACACTGAAGATAAGAGCCTTTAAAAAGTGGGCAGTTCTCATCTATATAGTCATGCTCTTAGACAGTGGAGTGGAAGTGCAGAAAGAGAAAAGGAATATTTTTCATGCTGTGATCATGGGGGAATAACCACACACATGGTTGAGACTGAAAAAGAAGGACCAGCATCTTATTAATGATGTATAAAAAAACCTGTATATGTCTTAGTGGCAAACATTCACTCATTAACAAGGTGCTTGTTGTATTCTTGGGCATAAGCTCAATTGAACAATTGGGCAAGTGCCTAGAAATGCATCCAGCATGTTGTTTACACCTGTAATGTTTCCTGCAAGGCTTTCTCTCTCACAGTTGTTAATTGGTAATAGAATTCTATCCAGAATATATTTGTTCAGAAAGTACAGAAAAATGTTCAGTAATGCCATTTTAAAATGATTGCTTTTTGCTCAGTTGAGGGAGGAAACACAAATTGTGTGCAGTGTTTATGGTGCCCCATAGTACTTGAAACAACTTCTGGTATTTTAGTATTTAATTATGCAGGTCACATGTCCCCCCTTCCCTCAGCAAGCTGGGTATTCTTGGTCTTGGAAGAATGAAAGTAGCATTTTTCTTAGACCAGCCAAACTGGCATTAAATTTTGAGCAGGCCTTTGATTTCTCCAGAAATTTTCCTCATATTGCTTAGAAGAAGAATCCTGAAGCATCTGAATACCTGTTACATAACTCAGTGTTGTGTTTTCTCCTAACAGTGATAACTGTACTATCATACTGTGGATTTGGAATTTATATCATCATCCTCACCACTACAAACAATATCATCAAGCCTCTCAGGGTGACAGAGGTCAAAGCTGACTGACTATAAGATGGAGGACTCGCACTTGCTGTATTCAGACTGATGAAGCTGTTTGGATGGATGAACAGTGAAACGTTTCTATCTCTCAAAAAAGAAGTCCAGTAGCCATGACTCAACTTCCAGAGTGGAGTGAGTTGTTTATTTCCCTTAGACATTCTTCACTTGGTAAGATACTGGGAGAAAGAAAAAAGAGCATAGTACTATTAGCTGATTGCAGAATTTGTTGTGTGGGTTCAATTAAAAATTAAGTATCTTCCTCTTAATAATACACAGCAAGTAAAAATGATTCTGTCAGGAACCTACAGCACAAATTGAACTACAGTCTCCTGTAGTAGACACCCCTTATTTGTTAGTTTAAATCAACTGTCACATTTCTTTCAATATATTCACTCAAAGATTCTGATAAATCAGGAAGAATAAAATATTTCTATTTACTCACAGTTCTGATAGAAAAAGAAACATATTTTGCCTAAATGTGAATTTCTTATACCTTAGTGGCTGAATGTAGCTCACTATTAATTAATTGACTGGTTACATTATGAACAGAACACTTCACACTCTAACCACTTCTGAGTCCATAGCCCAAACTCAGCCATTCTCAGTAAGGACCATATGATCCTCTGGGGGTCCCTGGCACATTTAAAAAAGGACCAGAGACTGGAAACAATTCTTCAAATACAGCCTTATAATGTCCATTATGCGACTTATACAATCCTGACTCAACCTACTGTATATGTATTCTCGAAAGCTTTCATGGCTGGAATCTGATAGCTGTTGTAAGTTTTTCAAGCTGTTTGGCCATGTTCTGGAAGTTTTTCTTCCTGACGTTTCACTATATTCTGTGGCCGGCTGGCTGAGCACAGAGAAAACTCCTAGTTCCCTGAGCAACTTGCCCTCTGAAGATGCTGGCCACAGAGTCTGGTGAAATGTCAGGAAGAAAAACTTCCAGAACACGGCCAAACAACCTGAAAAACTAACAACAGTAACCTATATTTGTTTCATGTGTTTATGGCTATGGCCAAAAAAAGTAGAGAATGGCTGCCTAACACTCTGACAGAACCCTGACTGTAAAAAAATATGCATCCAACATGTAGTGAGTTTATTCCCAAGTCAACTGCCAGTGGAGGGTATCTTCAGTCTCATCTGAAAATTCAGCCCATATGTATCCCCAGACAAATCAAAAATACTTCACACCATTGCCACCACCAAGGTCATAGCTAACGACCTATACTTTATGGGGTTCAGCACCTTAGGCCATTGTTCACCTAATGATCTATTGAGACTATTATCTAACTGACAAGCCTATTCAGGCCTTTGTTCATCTGATGAGCCTGTTTCAGACCAGGGTGACATTAGGTCAAAGTGAACTATCAAAAGGAGGACTCGCAACTAGCTTTCCTCAGACTGACGAAGCTGTTTGGATGAGCAGCAAAATGTTTCAATCTCTCAAGAAAAGACGTCCAGTTCTCATGACTCAGCTTCCAGATAAACTCACCTGGATGACGGAGAATCTTCGCATAGTCCTTGTGCTCTCTTACAAGTTTGTTTTGAAATCGATCTTAGTAATATTTTAATGTTTATTTAATTATTTTTAAATATTTGTTTGTACAGCTCTTGTTTTTAGTTTCAAAATATTGTTTTATGATGTAAGCCACCTCGGATCAATTGGGGCAGGGAAGTGGGATAGAAATAAATAAATAAATAAATAAATAAATAAATAAATAAATAAATAAATAAATAAATAAATGCATATTCTCTATTTTTCTATCCCAAGGCAGTGATTGACTGAGTTAGTGGGAAAGATTTTATGATCTCTCGCTAGTCCCTCTTTATTAATCTACTCAGATTTTCATCCCTGGGGGTTGGCATTGGCCAGATCCTTAGCCCCACGTTTCTTTACTCCTGATTTAGCTGTGTGCCTTGAGCTTGGAATTCCAATGTCCTGCTTTAGCTGCTCAGCCCTCCTGCACTGTTCTTTTTCTCAGTTCCTTTTCTGAAAGATGGAGGTGGCACCTGGGCACTTGATTGAGATGACTGAGTAAATATGAAATTCTTCCCAGCCACTAGACATGGGCACGACCAGAAAAAATGACGTTTCGAGTTTTCGTTTGTCAGAACGGGTCCGTTTCGGGTCGTTTCCGTTTTTCGCGAAATTTTTCAAAAATTTGTCATTTCCGTTTGTCGTTTGTCGTTTGTTGTTTCCACCACGATTTAGCGCAATTTGACTTCCCAGAGCATAGGGGCGTCCCGCAATCAGGGCCGGCACTAGGTGTTTTTGTGCCCTAGGCAGCGGGCGGGGCAGGGGGGCGGGCGAGCGGCAGCCACGGGCCGCAGGAAGGTGGTGGCGCAGGCGGACGTGCGAGTGGCCAGTTAGGATATCACTTAGGATAGAGGTTCTGTTATTGGTTTGCACCCCAAATGTGTGTGTGTGTGTGCAAGCAAATTGAAGTTGGGAAAATAGAAAATAAATTGTAGTATATAATATATTTTTAAAATAAATCCACACCTCCCACTCCCAGTCGAACCTCCCCCTTTATCCAATATCAGAAAAAAATCCTCACAAACTGCCAGAGAAGAAATAAAGAATAAACTGCTATTCCCTTCAGCAGACAAAGCTGCAGGGAATCAAAGAAATTATTTTCTAAATTCAATTCCATCCCTGCCTGCCTAACTTAAATCCTAAAGCCTCCAGCCTCCCTCCTCAATCTTGATCGGATCACACCAGCACCAGCAGCCAGCCCTCCTCCCTCAACCACATCCATACACCCGACTGCGATTTCTGGAAGGTGCCTCGGCTTTTTATGCCCTCCAAGACATCCAGAAGTGTCAGTCAAAAACCTGGCGATGCCATTGGTGGAATGGTTCAAACAATTTGCATGGTCCCATCCCATGCGCAGCCCAAATGGGCAAGTCTAAAAAAATAAAAAATAAAATAAAATAAAATCAATACGACGTTTTATTGCTATAAAATAACCCCACTGCTGCTACTATTAAAATTCAGGCATTTAAAATAAATAAATTTCACATGTTTCTGTGGTGATTTGGTGTGTTTTTTGACCACGATTTCAGAAGAAAAATTGTGGTTGCCATTTTGGATACCCCCCACCGCATGGCATGGCGAGACGATGAGGATGACCCCCCCCCCCCAGCCTGGTGCAAGCAGCCCAGGACAGGAGAAGAGGGGGGGGGAACCACCCCTCTGGTAGGTGGCAAAGCCTCAGGCAGGCATATTTTCGCCTGCTTTTTTGGCCGGGGTTGGGGTTTTTAAAAAAAAAACTTTTAAAAACTTTTTCTGTGCTTCGCATTGCGCGATCGCCACGATGCCACAAACAGATACAAAAAACCCAACCAAATTTTTCTTTTTTCGGTTCGAGTTTGAGTTCTTTTTTTCTATTAAAGAGTTTTATTGATTTTTGGGGGAAGAGGGAGGGGAAAAAAGGGAAAGGGGGAAAGGGGTACAATATAAGAAGTTACATTGAATACATCAAGCCAAAAGATAATGATCATACATAACAGGATATCATAAAGCATTATCAAAGTGTTAGCAGGTTAACTACTTCTTGCTATCTTCTTCTGGAGATCTCTTCATATTCTCCCTTCAGGAATCCAGAAAGCCTGTCGATTTCAATACATTCTCTTATTTTGTCATGAAGATTTCTCTCAGTAGGCGCTTCAGGTTGTTTCCAAAATTTTGCATATAGTATCCTTGCCACAACTATTACATGATGGAGTACATATTTTTGATCAAAGGAAATATTTATGTCTATTATATTTAATAGGATAAGTTCTGGTCGAAGCTCTAACTTAATCTTCAAAGATCTCTCTATAAATAGTTTTATCATTCTCCAATATGTGTTTACCTCTTTACATGTCCACCACATGTGGTAGAATCATGTTTACATTTCCAACATCTAGGTGAACAATTGTACATCTTAGATAAGCGGTGAGGTGAAAAATGCCATCTATAAAACATCTTGTAACAGTTTTCCTTAAAAGCTATTGACGTAAAAAGTTTTACTGTGTTCCACAAGGAGTCCCATTTACTTAAGTGAATAGGGTAGCCAAAGTTTTCTGCCCATCTTATCATAGTATCTTTTACCAGTGTATCAATCGATTTCTCATTTAACAAAATACTATAGAATTTACTAAGAAGCTTTGTATCACCAGAGGATAATATTTTGTCAAGTGAAGTGTCATTAGTCATAAAACCACCCTCTTTAATGAGATTTTTGAAATGTGAATATATTTGTTGGTAATTCCACCAATCTATTTTCCAACCTTCAGATACTAATTGAGTAAGTGGCTTCAAGGAGCAATCAGCATTCAAAAGTTGTCTATAAGTTAAAGATTTAAGGGTTGCACTTGTATGGGAACCAGTTATCGCTCCTAATGGAGAAAGCCACATTGGAGTTTTGACGTAAAACAGATTTTTTATGGATAACCATATTTTAATCAACGCATTCCTTATCCAATGTTTTTTGAAGAGAGTAGGTATGTTACCCTTAAGCCATAAGTAATGGTGCCAACCCTTGTCCAAATTGTGACCTTCGAGCTGTAGTATTCTGTTGTCATTAAAATCCAGTCTTTGACCCAATTCATAGCTGCTTCTTTGTAATACAATATTAAGTTGGGTAGGGCAAAACCACCAACTTTAGTTCTAATCCTTGCTTTCTTCTTTTGCCATATAAACACCCGTATACTTTTTTCTAAATCAGAAATAATCTTAAAATTAGGTAATATAGGTAAGCATTGAAATAGAAAAAGCAATTTGGGTAGGACAGTCATTTTAATCGCAGCAATTCTACCCATTAGTGAAAGCTGAACTCTTGACCAGATTTACAAATCTGCTTTAATTGCTTTTATCAGACTGACATAGTTATCTTCGAAAAGTGTGTTACACCGATTGGATATAGTGATGCCTAAGTATTTTGCCTTGTTTACATATTGAAAGCCCGACAAATTAACCAACGTCACAATCATAGATGGGGTCATATTTTTGGTTAACATCAATGTTTTTTCTCTGTTAACCTTTAATCCTGAGATTTTAGAGTAGGCATCTAAAATCTTTAACAGCTCTGGAAGAGAAAGCTGTGGATCTTCCAAAATAACCAGCAGATCATCTGCAAAGGCTTGCACCTTATAGACTTCGCCTCTAATAAACAGACCCTGAATTCCTTCAGTATTTCTTATTACATGGAGTAGTATTTCTAAGGATAAAATAAACAGCAGGGGGGGAGAGCGGGCACCCTTGCCTAGTGCCTTTTATGTATCATAACTGTATCTGTAAGATAGCCATTTACTACAATTCTAGCATTTTGTGTGGAATAGATTTGTTCTATAGCTCTTAACATTCTATGGCCACACTGTAGGTAGTCTAGGAGAGCTGTTAGTAATTACCAAGATACATTGTCAAAGGCTTTCTCAGCATCAATAAATGTAAGGGCAACATGCTTCTCGGGGTGGCATTCGTAGTATTCCAACACGTCCAGCAGAATTCTGACGTTGGATTGGAGATGTCCCTTTGGAAGAAAGCCATTTTGGTCATGGCGTATCAGAGAAGATAGGATCTTCTGCCATCTATTTGCCAAAATGGTTGCAAAAATTTTGTAATCCATGTTTAGTAAAGCAATTGGCCTGTAGTTTTGAATCTGGTCTCTGGATATCACATCTATAGGGATCAGAGTTATATGCGATGATCTCCATGAGTCAGGAATAGCTTCACCTTCCAAAATAGATGTAAACAATTTTTTTCATATTTTCGGAGACCACTTCAGAAAATTTCTTGTAAAATTGAGCTGGCAGCGAATCAGGACCTGGGGCCTTATGCGTTTTTTTTGGTGGTTTATAGCTTCTGTTATTTCCATCATAGAAATAGGAACGTTTGCCATGGCTCTCTGTTCTTCAGTGAGTTTTGGAAAGTTGGCTTGTTCTAGATACTGGAATATGGTATCCTTGTTGATGTCTTCTGGCTTGAACAGATTCTGATAATACACCTCTATAAGTTGATAGGAACGGGTTAACATGTCTCAAAATCAAAATATATTATAAGTAGACCCAAATGAGCTCACAGGGTATAAGGTCAAATTGACCCAGCAAACTTGGCATCACAGCTGGGAACTTGGCACGCTATCCCACACCCGTGGGCGAAAACCTCTTACAGGCAGGAGACAAGATGGCGCATCATCTAGGATTGTTGACATTATCTCATGGCACCAGAGAGTCAGTTGGCTAGGAATAACATATGGCAGTTAGCCAGTAATAAGGAACCGACTTGAAATCAAACAAAATAGAGTTAAGTCATCCTAGTGTCCGTAGCCAGATGGCCATAGACCAAGAATATGATGCGTACTAAATATGTCAGTACACCATGCAAAAGAGTATAAAAACCATGGAAAAGCCATTACTCCTTTGTCCAGGACTGCAGGGCAGATGTGCCTGTGCCATGTCTTGGAACCTTAAGGGGCTCTTGGACCCTTAAGCTAAGATGCCTACTAACCTATTTTCTGTACTGTATTGTACAGCCATCACTCCGGAGTCCAGGACAGCAAGGCCTCTGGCCGTGCTGCTCCTAGGATCCCTTAAACTAACCTATTTTCTGTACTGTATTGTTCTGTGTTGTATCTCTATTTGCCTTTAATAAACCTTTTGCTATATAACTAACTCAGCGTGGCAATTTTGATGAACCACCAATGGTGCATTGACAATTTATAATGGTGCATTGGCAACTTACAAAGAAAAACAACCAATAACAATTTTTAGATAAATTTTATTCTTATCAAAGTTTTTGAATTTGGGACTGATCAGTCTGATTTTTCCCAGTTTTGTCTTTGAGTGTTGGAATACGTTTTTGAGAATGTGTCTTTTTTAATTTATAAGCTAGCCACCTGCCTGGTTTGTTTGCATTTTTGACAAAATTCAGTTTTGCTATTTTGATCTTGTGGGCTATATCTGCTGTTAGAATCAAATTGAGTTCATGCCTACAGTTAGCTAAATCCTTATTCAGATGTTCGTTCCGTGGATCTAGGATTAGGTCCTTTTCGAGCTTTTTCATCATATTGAGAATAGACCCAGTTTTCTTCTTTCTCTCTTTATTCCGTTTTGCCATATATTGAATAACAAAGCTCTAAAGTAGGGCTCTGAGGCGTCCCATACAGTTTTCAGTGGAACATCCTTGGTTAAGTTCATTTCAAAGTATAGGCTCAAGTCTTTGGTTGCCTCTGAAATAAGTTATTGGTCCGTCCACAGAGCAGAATTGCTTTTCCTGTGTCTGGGTTTACTAGAAGCTTTCAAGGTCCATATAATAGCATTGTGATCAGATATTGTTCTTGGGAGAACTTCTATATCCCTTGTGTTTAGTAGTAGATCAGAAAAAGCCCAGCACATGTCGATACGAGAGAAGGAAGCATGTCACCTCGAATGAAAGGTGAATCCCCCTTGTAGTGGATTTTTCCTTCTCCAAATATCCTGAAGTTCTAGGATATCAGACAGATCTAAGAAGGCTTTTGGAAGAGTAGAGGTCGAGGACCTATGTTTTTTTCCCTTTGGGGCTTTCCTGTCAATGGTGGGGGGATGTATAGCATTGAAATCCCCCAATATAATTAACTGATGGTTTTCGAATTGCAGAAGTTTCTGGGTCAATTCTTCGAAGAAAACTTGTCTTCTGTGTTTATCATTTGAGGCATATATACTGACAATGATTGTTTTTTTATTTTACATTTGCTTGAACAATAATCCATCTACCTAGCTGATCTTTTTTCCAGCAAGATTGGATGGAGTTCTGATTTAATGTATAATGCAACCCCATTTTGTTTCTTTTCATTAAGACTGGCTTGCAGTTTATAAAAGCGAAAGTGAAATAGAAGTAGAGCTTTGTTATTGCTTATTTATCTGCCTTCGTCGGGAGAAAAATAGATTGCAGCCTCTCCCGCCAGCAGAATGAGAAGAGAAAAGGCAGAAAAACATTTAGCAGCGGCAAGAGCTCTTTTTTGGTGAGTCTTTAGCTTGATTGTATATCTTAATAGGGGCTATTAGGTGGAAAAGCCACTCACTTGTGTGGGGGGACGGCAGCTTCTTCACCGTCTGGTTCTTCCTCACGATCTCTGATGCTTGAGCTATTTCACGGGGGGTATCTACCCTCCTAGAGGGAGGGGAACCACTCCCCGGTATGCCTCGGAACGAATCTGGGATAGCTTCTGATCCCAGTGGGTTGTGAGAAGGTAGAAATCACCCTCTAAAGATCGGGAATGCATCAGCGCCGACCGGGCTGCTTTCAGCTAGCATCTGTGCTGATCGCCGCCATCTTGTTCCCCGGTTCGAGTTCGAGTTCTGACGGCTTAATTATCGTTACCGTTTCCGTTACGTAACGGAAACGATAACCGAAAACGGAAACAACAATTTTGCTGAGTTGTGCCCATGTCTACCAGCCACTATTATGGTCTATTTTCATATCTGCCCTTTCCTCTGAGACAGAGAGAGAGAGAGAGGCTACAAAGACATGGGCTTAGAGCCTACAGACATGCCCATTTTAGCACATCCCTGTGCTCAGCCTTGCTGTGGACCATCTGACAGAAGCTTGTGGATATTCAATGGATGGTGGATCTGTTTGAGGTGGATCTGCTGCACTTTGAGTTGAAATGTCTCCACTTCAGTTTGAACAAACCATCTCTTGAAGAGATGAGGGACCTGCTCTTTGAAACCGTGTTTCTTCCTCTTTAGATTGAAACTTCATTTTAATACATGAGGTAAAAATAACTGACAGCCTAGAATTCTGGCATGGAGAAACGGTCTTTAGAAATCCTCTATAAAGCACAGAAATCCCACTGATCCACTGCTTTGTTGACAGAGCTGGGGAATATTTTCATCCCTTGTATCTACACCATCTTTCCTGCCAAGTATCAGATAAGCAGGCTTTCAGCTTAAAAAAAAAAAAGAACTTCCCAGGCATACCCATGGCTGTGTCACATACAGTCCTGGATCAGTTGCAATAAATGCACTTTCAATATTTAACCATTAGCATTCATACAGTTATTGAGTGGATTTCTTTTTTTTTTTAAAGAGTGGATGTGTTTTGTGTAAAAACTTTTCAGTGAAACGTCAGTGATTATAGCTGGCTATAAGTGGCTATTTTGTCTGGTTTACTATGATATTATTTGGGAGTTTGTTATGATCTTGGTTTTAACCAGGCTGGATCTCAGTAGGCATCGAAGAAAAGGTAGGCATTGCTCAAAGAACCACAGCAAAATCTTACAACATGGCCACCATATATTTCATCTAAGTCTGTATATGCCCCAGGTCCCATTGTCAAATCATTTCTAATATGGCAGACTTCAGAAGAAATTTTGCTTACTGAATACAACGGGAAGGAGGAATCAATGAATAATTAATGTACCAGGGGAGACAATTTTCCTTCGCCCCCACTCACACAGATGTGGACACAAGCACAAGTAAAAGGTGCTTCCTCATGACCTTACCTTGCTATCATGGTGGAACCACATAGGCAGGTTCAATTGCAAATCAAGAGGAAATGACCAGAGGAATTGGTTCATATATCAATGATGGGACCATTCACTGAACCCTTTCCCAGCAGACCTTTCAGATCCTTGCACTTTCCTCAAGTGGGGAGGAATTCTGGAAAAATTGCTTGAGATAGGACTTACCTAGAATTAGGTTGCCATGTTTACCTAAAAAGATTGCTCTGGGGAAAGGCTGCCATTTTTAAACTCTTGCTTAGGTGCCAACATCCCCCAAAACTCAGTGTTCACAGAGAACACTCTTAACATGCTCTCAGAACCACCATGGTAGTCATGGAGAAATGGCCAGGAATGAGATTTCAGAATTTAGGTTCCTCTAAAAGTAACATCCAGACTAGAGGTCTTTTAAAAGCTTATTGGAACAGAATAAAAAGGAATAAAAAGCCGATTAAAGAATAATTTGCCTGAAAGTGAGACAACAAAAAAGATTGCACAGTCATTGAACAGTTTCAAAACAAGGAACATATTTTTAAAATTGGCAAAAAAAAAACCCAAAAACAATAAAGGCTCATCCACCATGGGGCTAAACTTCACCCTTCCTCTCTTCCTACATAACTTCCTAACTGCCCCAAGGCAGCTATGTTTGCTAATCCTACTCTCTATGCTCCTTTCTCAGTTATCTTCACTTGACTCACCTCTCTATTGCTGACTCCCCCTGGCTCCCTCTAGTGGTGTTCATTGGAGTTTCCTTTCAAGCCATTAACTCCATGGGAATTATACACCAGTGGCATGTTTAACCAAGTAGAAACCAAGTCACCTTGTTGTTGTTGTTGTTGTTGTTGTTTGGGGGGGTTGGGGGGTGAAAGACAGGATAGAAATATCTTAAATAAATAGTAAATAATAATTCCTCAAGACTAAATTTCATGCTACACTGAAACACAAAATGAGCAATTAGCATCAACACATCAGGGGTTTTTGCCCTTATCTAGATCAGGACCAGTGCATTTGGCTCAAGGCAATATAATACACAACATTGGCCTGTTTTTCTTTCTTTATAAAACTATAGAAATCCTCTTTATAAGGCCTAAAAAGAAGAAACCAATCCTGGAAGTCCCCCATTTGAATAACATTTGAAGACTGAAAACACAAATGACCTTTTTGGTGGGAGCAGGTCAACACAGAAACAGTTGTTCTAGCTGCCAAGGCATAATATCTATACTTAATGTGAAATGCATGCCATGGCTTCAATAAACACTATCAATGTTAAACAGTTAAATATGAACTTACCGTGCTTCATCAGTGGTGAATATAAAGGACTGTCAAGCAACTAATTTATGTAAAGCTTATCATATTCGCCAAGATAAATGAGAAATTCAATGCATGGTTTACAACTGCCACTCCCCACTGAGTTTTACATAGTCAAACAGAAATCTGAACCCAGGTCTCCTGCACTGAGTCACTATGACACTACTGGCCCCTTCGCAAATTATACAGTCTCAATCTGCAATATCAAGAGCATTATCAGGTGGAGTGCAATTTGAGATATTAACCAATAGTATCTCCTTGAAATCTCCTTGAAATCTCATTAATATCTCGATGAAATCTCCTTGTTTCCTCCATTTTTGCAGGAAACATTTGTTCCCTTAAAATTGTGATGAGATGTTCAGCTCCTGTAAGGGCATGCTTACTAGGTCTAACCTTTTCAGGATGTTGATTTCCTGATTTTGAAAAACTGGGTACTGAAGGGGAGAAATGCTAAAGGCTCTGTATTATTAGATACTATTTTATGCTGTTTCATTATGTTGTCTTTCTCCACGCTCATAGCTAAAGGCAACTTTGTTTTCAAGTAAGCAATGTGTGTGTGTGTGGGGGGGGCTTTTGGTCTCAAGAGTAGAGATGGGCACGAAATGAGCGGTTTTTCATTTTCGTTTTTGTTTTTCATTTCGTTACGCAATGAAAACGAAATGAATGTTTTAAAAAAACAAAATGAAAACAAAAACGAAATGACCAAATTTGCTGTGTTTTTCAGTTTCGTTGCAGCAGATGCATTGAACTAAAAAGAATGCTAACTAAACAGCAATTTTTCGTTTTCATTTTTGTTCTTTTCATTTCGTTACCTAACGAAATGAAAATGATTTTTTTTGCAAAAAACATCACAAAAACGAAAACGAACCGAAACGGACCCCTAAACGACCAAACGACAAATGAAACACCATTTTTTTTGAGTCGTGCCCATCTCTACTCAAGAGCCAGGGTATAAAACATCCCAAACAGGAAGAACTGGTCATCTCTTCCAGAATGTAACATCAATTTCTAAACATTTTATTTGCATCATCCATGAAAGGCATGTGCATAAAGCCTGATGATTTCATCCATGAAAGCTTGCTATTTGTTTTATTTTTAGTGGTCCAATAAAAGGTATGACCCATTCCCTCATTGGTGTAAGCTTCTGGACCACACTGGCCCTTTCCTTTTTCATTTAGGGACTGAAAGAATGTCCAAAGAAGATTGCTGTGGATGAGTCATAGAATGGCTGAAAGACAATTCCTTCCTTCGCGCTTCACCTTTCAACTGTATTTCACCAACCAGAAATGCTGTGAAAATTAAGGTAGCACCATTCACACTGCATTTTAGTAAAAGCATTGTGCTGTCATTGTATAAGCCACAAAGTTCTTGCTTATAGAATAACAGTACAATGGTTTTTACAGATTGCAGCAACTAAGAAATGAAATCAGAAAGCTTCAAATCTCCCTCACATTAAGGAAAGCTTTTTTTTTATGCAAATCCCCACAAATTATTAGATAGCAAAAAAAAAAAAAAAAACCTGACCAGTCAGATACAATTTGTGTACATCCTGGATGTCCCATAATATGGCAATTTTTTCAAGATTACATCTGTGGTTGTTGCATGATTTGTGTAGTCAAGGAAGAGGGGGATACACGTTGTGTGGCAAAAGTCAGCTACTTAATGGTGCATGCTGCCATGTTGTGTAGGTCATCTCATGTAACTAAGGTGACCTGAATAAATTGTCTTGTGCTTCAGATTAAAAATAACAGAAAAAAAACTTTTTGTACGTCACCCTAAACACCATGATTTCTACTGGACATGTTCAGGACACTTTTTGATACTATCTTCTGCATTGTGGGAGCCGTAGCAGTGGCCTAGGAATTCTCTGATGTCACTGTGATGACACCTCCCTTTTAAACATGTGATTGTGATGAAAATGTGAAGTGTAAGGAACCAGGCTATTAACCTTCACAGGATCCTCTTGGTAATGCTGCCACCTTTTAAATCCACGCCTTATGAACTGGGACAGACTCAGATGCATAATATAAAAATAATAATGATGATGTTTATTGAGAAAATAACAGATTAAATCAAATCTTCAAGCCTCCCTGTCTTTAATAAACAGTAAATAGTAAAGCCCTCACACCTAACCTGCCTGACTGAACTCTAACAGAGCTGTGCTCTCTCAGCACTCTCAGCTTTCAACTCTCAACTCTTAACTCTCAACAACTTAACTCTCAGACCAGGCTCCACCCTTTTTATACCATACAATCCCCCGCCCTCCTGCTGGGATTGGCTGATGATTTACATATGTGTTTCTCCTGCTTCCAGGGTGTTGTCACAGTCACAACAGTAACACTCAAGAGATTGGTAAAGAGATTGGTTCAGTAGCAATATGGGTGGCATAGTGTGGCAACCGCAGCAAAAATAACCCAAGATTTGCCAGTAATTGGAAAAATGTTACACAACATGGATTCCTCCTATCTGAATTAGATTGCCAATGCATGCACTGAATGTCACAGATAGAGCACAGCCCTCTTCCGCACTGCTGTTGAAGGTAATGTGAAAATGGCCTTTTCATTCTGGGTCAGTGAGCTTTGCATTACCAAGTGATGGACATGTATCAGTGAACCACTTCTATGAGCCTCCCTCTGACTTTTTGCTTAAAACACACCCCACACAGAAAAGAACTGTCTCCTTTGACATGCTTTGTTATTGTTTTCTTCCTTGTTTCCTCCTGAAATGCATATAATGATGTAGCTGAAAATATACTGGGCTGGTTTGTACAAGTTCTCCACAGAAGTTAAGAGAGAACCACTTTGATGGATGCCTCTGCAATCTGGTATGACTCAGTGTGAAAGAGCATTAACACCATTTATGTAAAAGGCCTTCTAAGCTGGTGACTGAACTAGGGCAGAGGGAAAAATGAGAGCAAATTAAGCGATAGACTGATAGTGTTCAACAGCTGTCAAATGTTGGTGTTCTAGTTCCAAGTTCCTAAGAAACAGCATGCCTCATCAGGCAATTAGGCGGAGAGAAACCGTTGACACAGATACAGCTATAAATTGCAGTAACAAATAATGATTTTATGTTAATGCTGGAATACGACAATATAATGTTTTTGAAAAGGAAAAAGAATGTGTGGCTTTATCCTCAACCTAACATTTATTCGGCATTTGTCAAACTGAAACATTTTTGGAAGGAAAATTCATGTGGTCAGCTGGAACTCACATTTGCCATGAAAAGTGCTGTTACTTCTGATTTAGAATTTGCTAGACTTAGTCCAAGACTGGAAAACTATTGGAAAAACTTTATGTCATTCACAGAAGCAGTTCTCTATTTTGATTTCTGCCCTGGCCTCTCTGCACGCAGCAGAGAATGTGGATGATGGTGAAGCTCAATCTGCTTTCTAAGAGAAAGGATGATCAGTACCTTAATTTCAGGGCCTTTCCAGCCTGTCAGAACCCTGCCAAAGGTTGAGTTCTTGGTGGAATCCAGACTCACTGAAGCCTAACTGAGGCCCACTGAGGCCCTTTCAACACTTTCAGATTGTAAGGAAGGCCGATGAAACTAGAGGTCTTGCTACCTTAGATAAAGGTTCTATTGAACTTAACTTCTTGCTGGTTGCAAGGGAGTGGGGAGTCTGCATGGCCTTGTCCCTAAGAAACAACAGAAAACAGCTGGAGACACTTGGAGCTATCCAAGGTCCTACATGAAGAGTGCATTGCCTTAACACTGCCATAGGTTGGCCAATCTGCAAAGAAGTATGAAAAAGTCTTGGTGCTTAAGGAGAGCACTGTTTTGGGGGGAGTCCATTAATTTTGGATGTATCCCAATCTTTGATCTGACTTTATCTGTTTGATCTAATTGTGTATGTAATTACTTATCTAATTTCACTAGCCTTTATCCACTCGGGCTCATTTTGCCTGGAACTTACCTCCCTTGTGTTGAATGATCTCTGTGATTCTCCAGGTCACTTAGAAAGGGAGACCATTGAGCCAGTTATCTCCATCTTATGTGTCTTCTTCCTTCCTTTATAAACAAAACACAGAAGTTTAACTAGAAGCTTTGAGAATAAGCCCCTCATTCAGCATTTTGTCAGCCAATACTTCACCAGTAACATGATTCCAGGCCTATATACGGGGAGACTTACAAGCCCACCAAAGCCAAATTTAGTCAATGGATCATTGTCACTCTAGTCTATCCTGTTATTACTCTACTGAAGAACATTAAGGTTGTTTTCCTGTCTGTGAACAGTTTTTGCTTAAAAACTATGTTTTCTTATTTTGTGCAGGTTCATCTCAAGTAGGAATAGGAGGAAATTCTACCTGTTTGTAATCTTGCAAATGCTTCAGAAGCCTCTCGATTGCTTCAGTCACTCAAAAGAAGCACTCTAACAGCCCCAATTTCAATATGTGATGATGGACTTCCCATGTTAGCACTTTAAAATCCTGAAAGGGCAGAGTCAGACTGATTTTGATGTCGTAAGTGTTATGTGTTGCTTAACTACAATTCAAACAAACTCTAGTTTTAGTGGTATTATAAATACAGTAATACCTTGGTTTACGAGCATAATTTGTTCCAGAAACGTGCTTGTAAACCAAAACATTCTGATATCAAAGCAAATTTCCCCATAAAGAAATAATGCAAACTCAGATGATTTTTTTCTGGAGCACCATAGACCACATACTGTACACACAATGCCAAAACTCACAAAAGACATTGGCTAGAAGTCCATACCTACACCATGGTTTAGGTATCTGGCTATAGAATCTGCTCTGCTTGGGACTAACAACTGGATTTTACTCTGTGCTTTTACTGTGACAATAATAAAGTACAATTTGCAGCCATAAACAAACTTGACTAGCTGCCCCATGACTAGAAATTGTTTGAAATATAAGAATGGGTGTTGGAAACAAATTAAAGAAAAATATAACGAAAAATAAAACCCTGACATGCACTTCCCTTTGAAAACATTCCTGGCTGGTGCAAGGGAGAACTTCCTTCCTCTCTCCTCCCTCTGCTTTTGAGGCTTGCCTGAGATGGAACACTCCAGACAATTGCCCACAATCCAGCAAGGAGGGAGGGGAGTCCACCATTGGCTCATTTGTGATCATGTTACCTCCTCTAGTGCTTTTATTGCAAGACTTTGCTTGTTGACCAAGGCAAAACTTAGAAGAAATGTTTGCTTGTCTTGCAAAACACTCTTAAACAAAGGTACTCTTAAACAAAGGTATTTACTGTATGAAAGACAGAAGTTACCTGGAGATATGGTTCAGTAGACAAGTTTTCTTGTGCTGGCAACCGTGAATTCATCCCTCAGATCAACTGGCTAACATTTATCTTTCTATTTTTCTATAATACTGTTGCCATTGTCATTACATGGGCCTTCTCTTTTGCTGCTCCATAGTTGTAGGATGTTTTCTCTTCAGAGAATTGTGAACTCTTCTACTTGCAACTAAAAACTCATCTCTTCAGGCAGATTTTTAATAATTATAAACAGAGTCTCTGGATGATAGGTTTTAGCTATGTAAAGTTTCTTATAATGTTTTTAACAACTTTAATATAATATAATATAATATAATATAATATAATATAATATAATATAATATAATATAATATAATATAATATTTATTTATTTAGGTTCAATTATTTATAATACTTCATTTATTGTGCTTTAAATTTTACTTCTTTTATTATTGTGAGCTGCCTTGAGTCACTATTGGGAGAAAGGAGTTCTACAAATGTTACTAAGTAAATGTGTTGAATAAAGTAATGTGTTCACAGATGATGTCTGAATCATACAGACATTTTTTTAAAAAAAAATTTTTAAGAAAAGAAAAAATAAACAAAACAACATATAGACCAATAGAACCAGTATTTAACACAGAACATATTTCAATAAATCAGCATGAGTTCCTGGGGGAATATTAAGAGAGTCATGTATGATTATTACAATGTTGAATAAATGGAGACCAAGTTTTAAGAAACACGTCTGTAGTCTGTTCTCATTTTGATGCCTCTTCTGTGTGTAAGCAATAACTTTTCCCATCAGCACTCAACTGAGATTCCTAGGTGTTTAGTGAGATGTTTGCAGCTGTCTTCCAGTATTGGCTGCTACACATAGAAAAATAATTTATTTATTTATTTATTTATTTATTTATTTATTTATTTATTTATTTATTTATTTATTTATTATGGGACTTCTATACCACCCATCTTCCCGAAGGAACTCTGGGTGGTTCACAGTAAACTGAATCAGATTCAGCCAGTTCAACAACACAGACAACTAAATTCTCAGGTCCTTATGGTATAATTGTGCATTCGAATCTAAGAACAAATTGATTAAATCCAATGCTGGGCTTGTAGAAATATATATATATACAAACTTTCTCTGAGAAAAGGTGGCACTGAGAGAGTAGTTAAGGCCTGAGCCTGTCTTGTGAAAAGTGTTTACCTCATTGTACTGTCTTTATGATTCATCATTTATCTATTCCTCATGGCTTTCTAGCAAATAATGAAAATTCAATGAACCCGGTTTTTTGTCTGTACTTTTGTGATCATTTTTTAAAGAAAATATGCCATTTCTTTCTGGTTTAAAAATCCACATGGCAAGCTTCACTTAATGTAGCAGTGATTCTCTTAATATCTGCTCATTAAGGTCCTGAAATGTTAACCTGTCCTTAAAATTCAGTAGCTAATTAAACTTGTAATTCACCTAGCAATCCAGATGTAGAATAGCTATATCTGAAATGACCTGAGACTTGTAATTCATAGCAACTGTAGTAGCTATATCAAATTTAGTAAAAACATTTACATGTCTGGAAAAAATTGTATTTATAGAATTTCACTATCAGCATGATCCTGAGAGCAAAATGAGTTGTCATGGTAAATATGCCACTAGCATGATTTGCACTTGAGCACATATGGATATTATTAGCCTACTTTAGATACTGGCTTAGGCTAAATGGCCTGGAGGATGAATCATTGACCAAGATCTGTTGGCTAGAGCAACCGCAGACTGGAGGTTGGATGAAGCAGTGCCAAGACAAGGTAAAAATCTATGATCTGGCTATGGAAAAGTTCCTTTGTCTTGATTCTAGTTCTAACACTAAAGAACTAGATATTTGATTTTGTTGCCTGTCAAGATAGGGCCACAATTTCTGAGTCTTGGTTCTCAATGTGGTATCCCAAACTTCAGATCAACCATTTAAGGCCATGATATTTTGAGTTTCTATTTTTCAACAGCTTCATAGAGTCTTCACTGAATTTAGATTTCAACAGATACCCTCCGCTTATCTTGAAGCGAGATACAAAAGAATTCCAGTTATGGAATGTAAATGTATCTATGGCTTTAATCAGATAGAAAACATTATTCGCTATTTACTAATATGCCCTCTCTATAAGAATGCTAGAGACAGATTTTTATTGCCTATCACCCAGATATTCCCTAATTGCCCCCACGAAGAAATAGTACAAGGTTGCTCATTGACAATCAGCCGTTCATTACTTATACTGTGACTCTTTTTGCATTGGCAGACAAGAAGTTGAGGTCTGGCTTTCTCGAGGACTTAAATGCCATCCAGCATAAAGGTCCTTAGTACAGTGGGAGATGCTGCTAAGAATGTTAAAACATGCATTGTGCATTCAAACAGTGATGTTTTTCAGTGTTTGATGTTTCAAACACAGTGCACTATGCATTGCATATTTGTAAAGGCCTGTGGTCATCAACAATAACGTTTTGGCTGACTGTCTAGTAGCTGCATCAGTCCCAACTATCTGGGTATATCTGGTGAATTTGGTTGTGCTAGCCTACCCAGAATTAGAAATTCCACAATATCCCCCCCCCCCCCCCCCCAGTATTGACGTTCTGCCTGGAATGGGCATTGAAATGTTGTTCCTGATGGTATTGTGTGGCTATGGTTGTCTCAGTGTCAAATAGCTAGATGGGCTGGGTGAATTTAGTGGGACTGACCTACTCAAAAGTAGCGGTTCCAGACTTTCCCCCACAATATTGATTGCCTTCCCAGAATGGGTACTTGCTTCAGTCTCCTCTTGATGGATGCGTCTGGTGAATCTAGTTGGGTTGGCCTAGTTGGAAGTTCCTTTCATGGTCTGTTATGTGCCACTCTGAGCCACTGTTTTCCATTCCAGCCATTTTTAGGGAAAATAAGGTTAATAAAAGAGTAATATTCATTGGGCTTAAGTTCTAAAATATTGTTTCCTTGTTTGTCCAGTGCATCCCACTAGTTTTTGCATCAATTTTATCAAGAAGTCCCTGTTTCATTCCAGCTTTTATCTACTTTCTGAAATTATTCTCATTTCTAATTATACAGAAACATAAAAATAAACATAGCAGCGGCATGATTTTATTTTTATAGCTCTCTTTACTTTACCTATTGGCCTATTAAGAAAATACCACTCCCATGGTGACTATTACATTTGCTTTTATAGAACAAAATATGACCCACACATACTGTACATATTAAATAAAAACTCCTGCATTTATATTCTGGCCACCTCTTCAGATATACCAGGAGACAGCAACGGCTAGTTTTGCTTTTTAACAGATTACTAGAAAAGCCAAGGATTATGTTCTTAACCAAAAGTTTTGGGAGTTTACAATGTCCAAATTAAGTAAATAGGCATGGGGGCGGGGGCTGTTAAATTGCTAGTGAAATTATGAAAGGACAATCTCACCACACTATGAGGGACACATAATGCCTAATCAAAGTGATTTTAGCAAGCCCATTTATTGTCACTGGCTTCCTGCTGAGAAATGAGTTACTTTGCAGAATATGCCCCCCCATATCTTATGACTTTGATAATAATCACCAAATATGAGCAAGGAATAAATAAGCTTGTAAAGTAAGTTTATGGAAAGTAAATGTAAGCTTCAAGATAACAGATTCACACACACACATACACACACACACACACAGAGAGAGAGAGAGAGAGAGAGAGAGAGAGAGACAGACAGACAGACAGAGACAGAGACAGAAAGCTAGAGAGACAGAGAATGAGTAAAAATATTGATATTTTTCATCAAAAAACTAATATTGGCCAAACTGTTGCATAACTTTCTGCTGTGCCATTTGAATTAACAGTTAATTAACAGATAACAGTTACCACTTGCAATCTAAATTATGAGCAAAGGCACCCAAATTGTGTGCAAGGAAGAGACATATGAAAAACTGTAACTCTAATGAATAACTTTAATGAATAGCAATCTCTGTGGACCTATACAGTGGTATCAATTTATGCTGGCATAAGTTGTTGAATAGAATTTGGGCCATTTTGTGGAATCTGTGTTAATTTTCATGACTGTTAGTCTAACTGTGTAAAAAACATAAGGTGACAATGCTTATGATCTTGAATCCCAGGCTTGAACTCAGGTGTATTTGTTGATAACTCAACATCTCGCACTAACACTTTGGGGCTCTAGAGATGAATATGCACCCCTTTTCACATAAGATCTAGTCCAACAATCAAGTGTGTGCAATTAATTTTGCTCTCTCCCTTTCTTTATGTCATATGTTTCCATTACAGACAGCTGGTATGCACACATTATAGAAAACAAATTTTGGCCTTTTAATCACATGTAAACCACATCAGAGCTTATATTGCTGTTGAACAATAGCTAATTATGTTTGGTTCTGTGCTAGTTACAGGTTAGTAGATATGAGGAAACTTTTGACAGCTATCCATGTACGGTTCCTGTTTATATGCCTTCAAACACTGAGTTTTGAAGTCCTCAGTCCAATGCGCACTGGTCCTTCTTCAGCCACTGTAAGGGTGCCAACTAGACATGGGCACGACTATTAAAATTCAGGCATTTAAAATAAATAAATTTCACATGTTTCTGTGGTGATTTGGTGTGTTTTTTACCACGATTTCAAAAGAAAAATTGTGGTCGCCATTTTGGATCCCCCCAACCACATGGCATGGCGAGACGACGAGGATGACCCCCCCCCAGCCTGGTGCAAGCAGCCCAGGACAGGAGAAGAGGGGGGGAAAGGCCGGGGACCCCCCAGAAACCACCCCTCTGGTAGGTGGCAAAGCCTTAGGCAGGCATATTTTCGCCTGCTTTTTTGGCTGGGAGTTGTTTTTTTTAAAAAAAAATTTTAAAAACTTTTTCTGTGCTTTGCATTGCGCGATCGCCGCGATGCCACAAATGGAAACAAAAAACCCAACCAAATTTTTCTTTTTTTGGTTCGAGTTCAAGTTCTGATGGCTTAATTATCGTTACCGTTTCCGTTACATAACGGAAACGATAACCGAAAATGGAAACGACAATTTGATGAGTCGTGCCCATGTCTAGTGCCAACAATGAATTTCCAGTTACTATTGGTGAATTTCCATGAGGGTGATAGATGATTCAACAACCAATTACAAATTTCAAACAAAGCTTTTTCTGATATAAAATTAATATGTATAGCAAGATCTCATCAGAAAGAGGGAATAACTAGACGTAACCAAGTCATGTTTGATACGTGCACCAAGTGTGTTTTACATGTCAAAAATTAGAAGAGCCATTTTTGAAATGTCCTTGTCTTAACCAGTAGTTTGCTCATTGGCCGTAAATAAATAAATAAATAAATAAATAAATAAATAAATAAATAAATAAATAACCAGTATATATAAAGCACAACTTTCTGCTTCATAAACTGCAGTTTTAGAACTGGTGGGATTCAGCTATATCATAGGTTCTAACAATGGCTGAAAAACAGAACTATATTAAGCAATCTCCACACCCAACTAGGGCAATTTGTGGTTGTAGAAAACTGCTAAGGTTTATTAATCTGAGCAACTAGATAATGTTTCTGACATTGAGATTTGACAATGTACCACATCAACGGCTAGAACAAAGAAAGAGGTTGTGTTGTGGAAGAGGCATCTAATGCGGTACCAGGATTCCTAGCTGCAGCCTTGGCATCATCTACTGGACCCATCATCTTCTGGTCCTTCATATTGCAGGATCTCAATTTTTCATAACGAATGAGTCATAAAATCTTGGTAAAGTGGGCCCTCTATTAAGACCATGTAACATGAGCCCTGGTCTCTTTTTAGCCAGCCAGATACCACAGTTTATTAATCCTGCCTACTGTCATGAGGGCCCCCTGGGGGATAGTGGTCTCTATTAAGAAACTGAGAAAAAATGATCTCTTAACAGACAAATTGCTCTGTACAATAGTTGTCAGTTCTATGTACAGTCATTGGTGGCTCCATGAGGCTTGTCTTTCTGGGGCTTCTTTGCCCCTTCCGGCATGATTGTTGGTGTAAAATCACACTGCTATGGGAGCCGGGCGAGCCTAAAATTGGCAGCCTTGATAAGGGCTGCCTGCACTCACCTCAGCTCTTTCCTAGCTTTCAAGCACCCTACTCGCTCACCCTAGGGACAATGAGACAGAGATTAGCTGGTCACTTGGGGACCAAATGGGAATTTTTGGCCGTTACCCTGATTGGACTTTGGGTAACGGTGTGGTTTTTCCCATTCCATTCTCATTGCTTACATTAACTACTAGGATAACATTGGTCACAACAGCAGGTAATGCAAGGTTTGAACTAAGGTGAGTTCATGATACCTGTCCCTTTACAGGGTACAAGGCAGCTTTTTACAACCAAATTGGAGGATCATAGGATCACTTAACATAGCATAAATAAGATAAAATAGATCGTTGTTGTGAGCTTTTGGGGCTAATTAGCCATGTTCTGGAAGTTTTTCTTCCTGACATTTCACCAGACTCTGTGGCTGGCATCTTCAGAGGGGAAGGAGCTCAGGGAACAAGGAGTTCTCTCTGCGCTTCGAGAATACAAGATAAGTTAGAAAGAAGATTCATTAAATGCAGGTAATGCTGCCAAAAGAAAAAAAAATCTATTCAGTGAGGAAGAGTGCTGAACATATAAAGTAAGTACTCCCCCCAAATAGGAACTAACGCAAAGGACATTAGGGACTAAGATCATCCTAGGACCAGGCCTATCCTTGTTTGCACTACAGTAGGCCCATCTTTGCAATTAAAATATTAATAATGTTGCACCCCAATTTTAACTCCATACAATTTGTGTTGACTCTTTATTCAGGTCTGGTGTGTGTGTGTGCGCGCGCGCAATGGCTGTTATCTATCATGTGCATGGATGATAATATAAATATACTTATATTTTGCATTAGTATTGGGAGAAACAGGGTGTATACCTGGTGTGCCAGAACATTTGAATATTTGTTTAAGATTAAATTGCCTAGAGTCAATGACCAGATTTAGGACAAGAAGACCCTTGACTTTTTGAGGTAAATCTCAACATGACAATGAGCAACTACCAGCAATGTAGGAATTAGGCAATTAGGGCATGGAGTGCCCTACTTCTCGTCTTTACTTCCTTGACTGATTTGTTTGTGCTACATTAAAAGTAACAGTTGTCACTTTGAGAAATGAGCAGACTAGTCCCTCTTCATCTCTACCATAAATCTGCCACTTCTGAGTCTTTTTAGTTGTTCTCAAAAACCGACCAGCTTTCATTTCCTATCTCAGTTCTGCAGCAGATGGAGAGTTTTTTTTCATTGCCTCTTCAGCAAGGAGTTCCCTAAAAACATGCTTTTTAATTCATTCTCTGCCCCTCCCATTGGTTAAAGCATGTTGTGCATATTTATGCAATGACTACTTTTAAACACTCCACAATTTTTTTTAAATGCCTGCATGGTTTTACCTAAATGTTATTTCTCTGAAGTCGATGGCAAGCCTCATGGATTTGTGATTTTTGCAAGGCAGTGGATTCTTTTCCATGTGTCTTGAAACATCCAAATTTACACTATTTTAAATATTTTAAATATTTTAAAATAGTGTAAATTGGTTAATGTAAATAGAATTGTAAACCACCTGTCTCTATTGCTTGGCTATATCTTCATACAAATGCTGCCTTCAGCTTTTGCCTTAGGCCCCTACTCCTTTGCCCCATCCTGCTTTTAACTCTATTGGAATGGTCAACATTAGCCTACAATTTACTCCATTTGTGACAGGAAACCAGCAATGAACAATTTTTATAGAAAAAAATACATGTCAAGGAGAACAACAATAATAATGAGCCCATGGTTTTTATTAACATTTACCTCAGTGTTGAAAGCCATAGCCTTTCTGATAATTTTCCAAGGGACTGCAGCAATGGATAACAAAGATGTTTGCTTACTTTTTGGATGCAATCGGTGACATCCTGAAATGGATTGTGTCCATCTGATTGGTTAGGAGCTACAATGCACTGGCTTTAGGAAGTACTAAGTAGGAATCATTTGATCTCAGTGTAATAATGAATGTGCAACCAAAATGGAACCTGCCGTTCAGGTTCCATTTTGTGACATCTTAACATTCTTAACAGGAGTCATTTTCAACATGTGATTAACCTGAATGTCTGAACAGATAAAATAGGCTCACCCACTCCACCTCACTCTCTGTACATGGGATGTCAACAGTTCAAAAAGGAGAGAATATGAATGTACAGAAAATGTACACATAAGGAAGTGAACAAAGTAAACCCTGCAAGCTGCATGCAGCTCCCGAGGTAATTTTTGTGACCTCCAGGACTACCACCAACCTCCCCAAATTCAAAACAGAAAAAAGTCAAAACTTATTTCCAGGAACAATAGTTTTTCTTCTAATGAGACTTCTAAGTCTCTCTCCTTCACTCTAGAGGGGTGGGGGAGTGCCTGACCAGATATTTTAGATGTGATGTTGGATGACATTTTTTGTCCATTTCTGGGGATAGTAAGGGGGGGGCAGAATCACTGAGAGCATAAATCTGGTAACCTAGATTTCAGATCTGGCCCATGCCTGCTCCACACTATTCAAAACCCTGAAAATCAGCATTGATGATTCTTTGGGTAGGTGAGATGCATCCTTTTCTAATACTTGCCCTCCAGAAGGGTGAAGAACACACAATTTTGACCCTCAAATTGAAATTGGCAAACAAATATTCTGAGCAGCTCAATATATAATAAGTAGGCCACTAAAGTTTTTTTTTAAAACCAAACCTTTGTAATAAAGTGGAGCTTTCAGGTGGAATAATGAAGACTACACTATGGTAAATTGTGAAGAAATAATCAGCAAGAAAAGAATAAAAAGGAAGAGATGGAAACGTCACAGGGAGGCCATATTTCCTGGGCAACATAATTACTATGTAATGTTGGTGAACAATTACAGAAAGAACATAGAGATGCAGGTGTAGTGGCAGCAGGTGCCTCTGGAAAAGGAAAATGGCCAGTGGAAACAGAAATGAACTCCTGCCCAATGAACATGTGGGCATACATGTGAGTATAGCCACCCACCCAGTATTCCTGGGAGGTGCAACAAGGGAGGGGAAGTGGCTGTCCAGTTGGTCATGCTACGTTTGGAGAAGATAGAGGTGGGGGCAGATAACAAAGCTCACCAACCAGCCATGCTAAAAGATCTTTAACAACCTTCTACCTCAAATGTCACCCATGGTGGCCATGAGTGGTTTGAAAATTGTTGAGATGGGAAGCACCCCTGAAATATTGCTTGCAGGGTTGTAAAACTATTCATTGGGCTGGGTCTACCATTGGTCAAACCAAGGCAGCAGATGCTAGGAAGCAGCTGTGTTATGTTCCACAGCCTTTCCTCCTGAGATAGTGGGCCTTCTTTGCTCTTTGGTGACAATGCTGTCATGGCAACAAGAACAATAATGGCAATTGCTGGATAAAGGATGCCCTGCATCCTCAGCTGATCTACTGCCCTCAGGTCAATCATGCCTTACTGTCAACTGATTCTACTGATTCAGTTGCCAACCTAGACAACTTCTGTATAGAAATTGAAGGGGGATACTATTTTGCCATTTGACTCAGACATCAAAGATTCCTGGGCTGACTCTCCTTATGGAGAGCACAGTTAACACATATGGTGTATAAAATACATTTGTAAGAGTGGCTAAACCCATTTCCTGCTCCTGCTGGCTGCACTGACTTCTTTCTTTACCTTATATCTTGTTTTCTACATTTTATAATTAATGCATACCCTGCCCAAGTCAGGAATACAAATCGAAAAGTATTTTGAGAATTGCAAAAACTGCCCTAAGGCATTTTAAGTTCTTGGACAGTTTAGGTAGCTCACAGTTTGCACAATTGTAACTGAATTAATAACATTCCTGTAATGTTCCAATTTAATTGGTTCTCAGCATTTTAAGATTGAAAGCAATTACACAAAGTTATAGAGAGCTGAAGTACGGTATGAGCTTTGAATTATCTGCTTGCATAATTATATGCCAAAATTTGCTGGATATCCTTTCAAGTATAAGGGAGGGGTGGGTAGCTAGCTTAAGACACATATAAAGTCAATAGCTTTTCTGTAGGGAAAATAAGAAATAAATTTATTCAGAGATTCAGGGGAAGTTTGTCTAATGACAAATGAATGAAAAGGTTTAAAAAATGAGGCAATAGAATGACCCATAGGAAGCAAGCCTCATCATCTGCTGAAACCCATAATTACAGAGCCATCCTTGGGGAAAGAGCATTTGAACATTATACATTCTTACAGTGTATCAGATATTAAAAAAATGATGAGAGGGTATAATACTGTTGCTGTCCACAAAGAGAAGACGAAACATAACTACCGCCACCACCATCATGCAGGGAAAACTGAATTAATGCATTGTTCGTGTTATTATTAGACATGGGCGCGACTCGGCGAAATTGTCATTTCCGTTTTCGGTTATTGTTTCCATTACGTAACGGAAACGGTAACAATAATTAAGCTGTCAGAACTCGAACTCGAACCGAAAAAAGAAAAATTTGGTCGGGTTTTTCGTTTCCGTTTGTGGCACTGCGGCGATCGCGCAATGCGAAGCACAGAAAAAGTTTTTTAAAGTATTTTTTTAAAAAACCCGACTCCCGGCCAAAAAAACAGGCTAAAATATGCCTGCCTGAGGCTTTGCACCCTACCAGAGGGGTGGATTCTGGGGGGTCCCCGGCCTTTCCCCCCCTCTTCTCCTGTCCTGGGCTGCTTGCAACAGGCTGGGGGGGTCATCCTCATCGTCTCGCCATGCCATGCAGTGGGAGGGGGATCCAAAATGGCGACCACAATTTTTCTTTTGAAATTGTGGTCAAAAACACACCAAATCACCACAGAAACATGTGAAATTTATTTATTTTAAATACCTGCATTTTAATAGTAGCAGCAGTGGGTTTTTTATAGCAATAAAACGTCGTATTGTTTTTATTTTATTTTATTTTATTTTTTATTTTTTTAGACCTGCCCATTTGGGCTGGGCATGGGATGGGACCATGCAAATTGTTTGAACCATTCCACCAATGGCATCGCCAGATTTTTGACTAACACTTCTGGATGTCTCGGAGGGCATAAAAGGCAGAGGCACCTTCCAGAAATCGCAGTCAGGTGTATGGATGTGGTTGAGGGAGGAGGGCTGGCTGCTGGTGCTGTTGTGATCCGATCGAGATTGAGGAGGGAGTCTGGAGGCTTTAGGATTTAAGTTAGGCAGGCAGGGAGGGAATTGAATTTAGAAAATAATTTCTTTGATTCCCTGCAGCTTTGTCTGCTGAAGGGAATAGCAGTTTATTCTTTATTTCTTCTCTGGCAGTTTGTGAGGATTTTTTTTCTGATATTGGATAAAGGGGGAGGTTCGACTGGGAGTGGGAGGTGTGGATTTATTTTAAAAATATATTATATACTACCATTTATTTTCCATTTTCCCAACTTCAATTGGCTTGCACACACACACATTTGGGGTGCAAGCCAAGAACAGAACCTCTATCCTAAGTGATATCCTAACTGCCCATTCGCCTGTCCACCTGTGCCGCCACCCGCCTGCGGCCGGCGCCGCCCACCCACCCACTCGCCCACCCATGGCCGCCGCCTGCCCATGGCCCCCCGCCACCACCACCCGCCCGCACCTCCCCCTGCCACCCGCCCCCCGCCTAGGGCGCAAAAACACCTAGCGCCGGCCCTGATTGTGGGACACCCCTATGCTCTGGGAAGTCAAATCGCGCTAAATCGCGGTGGAAACAACAAATGACAAATTACAAACACAAAACGACAAATTTTTGAAAAATTTCGCGACAAACAGAAATGACCCAAAACGGACCCGTTCCGACAAACGAAAACTCAAAACGTCATTTTTTCTGGTTGTGCCCATGTCTAGTTATTATAATAGAGACAGCATCTGCACAATTGAGGGTTAAAGCAGATAACTTTGGGAAAGGAAGACCTCTGCCTAGCCTACCAATATTAATGAAAAATAGGATTTAATGATCATCTTAGCTTTTTTTTTTGTCTCAATTCCATTTTTTTGTTTCACTATTGAAACCATCAAACCAACATTCAAGATTTTTATCCATAAATAATAATTCTGTCATCCATTCAGGAGCATTCATCAGGAATTTGCCTCCTTAAACTGGACATTCATATTAAATTTTCATGTGAAAGTGTTGTTCCAATAAGCTTATTACTTACCCAAGGCAGTGCAAAACTGATTTAATGATGTTTTAATATTTATATATTGTTTTCAATTGTACTTTATTTTAAACTACACTGTAAGTCACTGGGTCCCAGTTGGTGGCAGAAAAGGTGACTACAAACCAAATCAACAAAGAAAACAATTTCTCCCAATACCTCTCAATGTTGAAATGCAATAAAATATTGATTTCCTTTTTAATAAAAAAAAAAGAGAGAGAGAGATTTCTGTCACTGAATGGCCCTTCAGTGTGCTTCATATCCTATGCAATGTTTCAAAAGTTGTACTTGATGAGACTGCAAAATATTTTAAAATAAGAAACGACTTAGTGGTTGAGATTTCTGGCAGTGGATCCACAGGTCAGGAGTCTGATTCCCCAGTGTAATCCAGGGGATGGACTTGATGATCCTTCAAGTCCCTTCCAGCTACGCAGTTTGAGGATCATTGTCATAGCATGTTTTGGGCATGAAAAGGCTTCATTCTTCCTTTGAGTAGAGGCCAGCACGGAGCATGCTAAGCTGGTGCTAGTTACTGTGTACTGATGACACCGTACTCTTATCTATCTCAAGGGTAGGGCTCAAACATCTGCTGACTGCCTTTGCTGAATATTGTGCAATTAATAATTTATCAATCAACACTGAGAAATCCAAAATTGTAGTATTCTCCAAAGGCTGGAAGAAGTGAACTTGGGAACTCAAAAGCAAACCTCTGGAACAAGTTAGAACTTATAGATACCTGGGCTTTCTTCTTCAGTACCGACTTAACTGGACATTTCACCGGACGTCCACATTAGCCATCTCGAAGAACCAATTGCTTGCAATCTCCAGATTCCACTATCATTCAGGGGATCAGTACGTGCCAGCCACAATCCAGGTTTTTAAAGCAAAAATAACAAATCAGCTTCTTTATGGAGCTCCAATTTGGATCAAGGCTGCTAATTTTGAGGTGGATCGAATTGCAGCTATTTTTCTGCATCGAATTTTGGGTCTTCCGAATACGATCAGTTTATCAACAATATGCGGTGAACTTGGACTACATTTTCCATCAACAGTAGCCTGGATGGCTACGGTTAAGTTCTGGCTGCGTCTCTACTTTCATACACACCCCAATTCTTTGTTAAATGATTTACTGAGAGATGCTTACACTTCAAAATCGCATCAGAATATCACCACCAAAATAGCATCCATGGGAATAGACTTAGAATCCTTATCGGTCTGTAGTGAAAAATATTTATATAATGTTATTCACCAACAAATTTGGGATATAGAAAGACAAACTATAATTGAGGGAAGTAATTCTATTTGCTCCCCTTTAAATCATGGTCTACCTTGTAGTTTTGAGCAGGGAGCTAATTATTTTAGAAATCTGTTAGATCTGCAGGAGCGTCGAGCCTTTATGTTGGCCAGACTAAATATTTTTCCTTCTGCTGTGTCTTACCGCAGATATTGTAGAATTCCTTATAAGAGTAGGTTGTGTTGGTTCTGCCGGTTAGAACCTGACTTGATCTTCCATATCCTAATAAGTTATCCGGCACATCATACCATCCGACAACAATTTCTTGGAGCCTTCATTTCTAAAATACCACCAGTACCAGAGATTATTACTACACGTCTTTTGGCAGATAAAAATCCTCACTTGACAGATTCAGTGGCTAAATATTTATTACTTGTCTATCAGAAAAAACACTCCATCTCCCAGGTCAGACCCGTTTTAAGTGAAGAGTAATTTTAGACAGCTTCCTTGATATTTATATTGATCCACCAAGTATATCTGTACTTTTGCAAATATATTTTATGCCAATAAAGGTGAATTGAATTGAATTGAATTACTGTGTACTTTTCCCTCAGTTTTTCTTCATTGATAGTTGCACAAGAGTGCATCCATATGCAGCAGCATGCAGCATTCTATAAGCCAAATCAAAAATCAGGATGCCCAAACTAAAGATTCTAATTAAAAAAAACCTCTGGACTTGAAGTAAGCACCAAATTTGGCATGTATGTTGCAGAAAGTCTGCTCCAACTCTGTGCAACATTTGACAGTGTTTGGCAAAGGATTTTAGGATTATGATTTTTTTTAAAAGTAACACTTGTTTTACCCCATGCAGAAACAAGCAACCAGAACTGAAAACAGATGAAATACATTGATAAGACAAAATTTGCATCCCTGAAAGAAAAGAAAAAAACAGGTTTTAGCCTTTTTTTTAATTCACAGGAATTGACCTATCCATGACTCTAAATAAAACTTTTTAATTGATGCTTTTAAAGTCCAAAAAGTTCTGAAACTGCTGACTATTTAATAACTTTGAACATTCTAAACTTAACTATTTTCATAGCACAGCATTCAGAATATGTCTGGAGTCAGCCAGGCAGCTATATAGGGCAGGGGACAGACATATATCGTTTTTAACAGCATTTGATGTGAAAGAAAACATACAACTCCTTCCTGGCCAAACATTTTGAGCTCTTGCCTGTGAAAATATTTTAAAATATATTTTAAAAAATAGAAAATAATATTTAGCAGCTCCCTCATTTATGCTGTGAAATTACTGGAGTCCTAACAAGATGGTGGTGAAAGGAGATGTGTATGATTTAAGCTCCCCGTTATCTTATGGGAGTGCTGACATTTATATTCCCTCAGCCCTTCCCAGCAGAACATAGAAGGCTATATGTACAATCTACAGTCCTCTAATTACCCCTGTTGGTGTGCTCAGCTCCAAGAGCTAGGTAAAAGTGTTTTCTAAATGGGAGCATATCTTACATTTTCTTGTACTACTTCTAGAAAAGAGAGAAAAAGATATCTTTTTTTGTGGCATTAACTCTAGAAATTTTAGAAAGCCATGGACAACCAACCTGAGACTTTATTATGGAACTTAGCTTTTTGTGAACTGGTTCTAATACAATTGGCATGTAAAAAGCTGGCCTTCTTCCCTCTTGTATCAGACCTGCCTCAAGGGAAAAGAATCAGACAAACTAAAATCTTGTCCCAGCTGTCTGCAAAAATGGAAGGAAGGAAAGAAGATGACTTAACAACCACATTATCCCTCTTGACTGGACTATAAACACAAGATAGGGGCTTGACATTGATCTGATGGAACTGAAAGAAATGGAAACAAAAGCAATAGACCTGGCAACTGAAACTGCCCAGACTAAATCAAAAGTGGGCTCAACTCCTGGAAATTGGAGAAGCCTCAGTTCTGTTTCCATAGTTTTGCATGGTCCTAGAAAGTTCCCTTATCCAACATAATGAGAAAAGAATTTCCAATGAAACTTCAAATACATCCTGTGAGCTAAAATCATTGGAGGAAAGATTTCCTACTCCAGCCCCAAGCTCCAACCTAGTTCCAGGAAAGATGCCTACATCCCAGGGAAATTTGACTTCTAAGGATACCACTGAGGAAAAGCATTTGGTTTCTATAACAAAAGATTTGAATCTAATGAAGGTATTCTCAAAAGCAACCTGTGGCAGGCCTCTAATCCCAAAAGAAAACTGTACTAGAAGTAGAGCTAAAGGACATTGAGAAAGGCTTAAACACTGACATCAGAAATAGAAAAGCAAGGAACCTAGTAAAAAGAAGAAGGAAGATCTCAAGAAACAAAAGTAAAACATTATTACATCTTCCAAGAAGGGACCAAACTTAACAAAACAGAAGAGAGCCCATTTTAAAAGACTGTTCAGTTTTCAGGAGGTGTCACCTAAAAAGATCTCTAAACCTCATAAGAGGGAGACCTTGCAACTGAAAGATAGGAAACATGTAGCTCTTTAGAATAAAAAATTCATCTGATAATCAATCTGCTCCTACAATTTAGAAAAAAGAAATTAAGGCCATCCATTAATACAATATAAGACCTGGAGCAATACATAGGAGTTGGGAGGCTACACTCAAAGTATATGCTACAAGTGGATGATAAACCTCAAAGCACAAGTAAACTGAAAATACCACAAACCTGATGTTAAAATGGCACCTGGATCGAAAGCAAAACCCACTTATGAATCTACTGAGTTCAAGTATCTCTCTCCACTGTTCTTCAATGTTGATGATATTCTCAATGTTGAATGCCTGATTATCACTCTCTTCACATCAGGGTGACATTTGGGAACAGGGCAAATGTTAGGAATACGTTTCTTAATGTGGATCTGGTAGTGATTAGGCTCTTTGAAACTAATACTCCTATTGCTTTATTCCACAAACACCCAAGAAACAACAAAAAAATTGGATGAGATTAGCTTACTAAATGCTCAGGAGGATATGCAAATTCATTAATGAAAGCGGTCATAAGGTCGAGAAACCTGCTGTTGGGCGAGAACAACATTTACACAAGGCAGATTGCCAAATATATTAGCCTAATAATACTGCAACATGGGTCACAATTCTCAATACGGTCTTTTGCTTTGCACTCACAGGAAGAAAATAACTATCCCCAGGTATCCTAAAGCCTCATGGTTGATGGCTACTATCCCCTCAAATGAACATATTATGTCATATTATATTATGTCATATCGTGCTTTGTTTCTATTTTCAGCAGCCATGTTATTCTGTATCTGGGTAAATTTTCCTCCTTCACGCAAGTATTGCTGCCTGCGGTGTCATATGTTGTATGTTTTGTTGGATGCCAATAAAGGTTCTGTCTGTCTGTCTGCCTGTCTGTCTGAAAGTGGCCTGGTGTGGTGTTTACCCTCATCATAGTTAAATGTGTTTGTGTAGGAAGGCATAAACAATTAATGCTATGGACCAATGACGGAGTGTGGAGGCAGAGCCCACATGTTTAAAAGGCTCAGCCTGAGAGTTGTGAGGGCTCGAAGAGTAAAGTGAAGAAGAAGAGATAAGGTTAAGAAAAGTTAAGGGAGACAGATGAGAGAGGTTTGAGAACAGTAAACAAAACAGACAGAATATAAGTATAAACTGCTTAGAGGAACTTTCAATTAAGTGCACATAAGAAAACCTGAACCAGCTTGTTGAAATCAATAAACTTCATTTAACTTTATTAATGTTACAACTTGGCTGGGACTCGGTTATTTCAACTGGGTAACCGTGAATGGTCGCAGACTCGCAGTGTCAAAGATTGTACAAAATGGAATTGTCTGATTGCAAGTTGTGATGCATGATGGGAATGACAAAGCAGAATGGGCCCACACCTGGGCAATCGTATTTTGGCAGCAAGTCAAATCAGGTGACAGTTCCACATGTGCTCAGTCTTCAATTTGCTGAATAGTGATTGCATCAGATACATTTATAAAAGCAGGACAGTTGCTTAGTAGGGTGTGGGATGTTGATGGAGAAAAGCAGCTTGTTACTGTGCTAGATTGGACACATGATTCCTGGAAAAGTTTGGATCACTGGCCTGGTTTTACTACTAATGAGGTATATGCCTGCCAACTCTCTTGTCTTTGCTGGACTTGTACATATTTTGTAAATACAGTTCTTGGTGAAGGTAGTCACCGCTGTGTTTGCGTTTTTATTTAGCACTGCTAGCTGGCTGTTAAAACCCACACTTTACACAGCCCTTCCGCTGAGCGTTCACAACTCTGCGGCAGATTATGGGCGCAGTTTTTTGCCCAAACGTTTGCTAACATTTTGGCTGTACAGTAAGGTGTGCAAGCATGCTAAGTAGGCAACACATTTTTTGAAAAGAATGGGAGCATTCTGCTCCAAATTTGCAATTTCACAGACTGAACAATATGCACCAAAAAAGTTTAAAATTTTCCAAAAACTGCGGGAAAAACTTTCAAAAATGGCACCAAAACAATTTGTGTTAGGCGTAAGAGATTTACAGAATGCCTAAATGTTGATGATGATCTGCCAAAATGGGGTCCGCTTTTGTGGACCCCACATTTACATTTCATGGACCCCCAATTTTTTTTCCACTGCCATAGACCCCCCCTCCCCGCAGGTCAAAATATATAGACCACTTTGGGAACCACTGTTTCAAATCATCTTTAGCAAGTATGTAGCATCAAAATGGATAATTTGTGTGTGTGTGTGTGTGTGTGTGTGTGTGTGTGTGTGTGTGTGTGTGTGTGTGTGTGTGTGTGTGTGTGTGTGTGTGTGTGTGTGTGTGTGTGTGTGTGTTCCTGCCAGGGATGATCTCAAAGCAAGTTTTACTCAGTTTAGTCATTAATAAATTTTAACCATTTCCCCTGAAAACACAAGCTGCAGCTAGGGGATGGACCTGGATTCATCCCTGAGCCTGGATGCTCAGGTTTTGGCATCCTTTGCACAGTTAAAACTAGTGTGCCAGTTGAGCCCCTTTTGGGGATGTCTGAACTGGCCACAATGACACATGTCATAGTTTTCATCTTGCCTGGATTGCTATAACATGCTCTATAAGGAGCTGCCTTTGGAAAGTGTTCAGAAAGGTTGGGGGGTCCAAAATGTCGTAGCCAGATTGCTTAATGGGACTGGTTACAGGGAATATTTAACTTCCCTATGTCTGTGGAGTGGCGTCATGGCAAGTAGATTGAAGAAGCTACAGTAATACTGTACCTTGGATAACGAATGCCTCTGTTAAAAAAATGGATAATGCAATGAAATTTCCAGGAATAGGCTGGGAGTTGAGTCATGGCTACTGGACTTCTTTTTTGAGAGATAGAAACGTTTCGCTGTTCATCCAAACAGCTTCATCAGACCGATGAAGCTGTTTGGATGAACAGCGAAACGTTTCTATCTCTCAAAAAAGAAGTCCAGTAGCCATGACTCAACTCCCAGTTAAACGCACCTGGATGACTGAGAATCTTCACAGACGTATTCCAGGAATAGGGATATTTCAGTTAATGAAAATTTCCTATGGGGTGCTTCGGATATAAAAAAAAAATCATTACGCTTTGCAAAAAAAGTGTACCCAGAATGCAAAAGTATACTGGAACATGTTTTGTATGACAACCAATACAACCAATTTACAGTAATTATGTTTAGTATTTGTGCCATACTGTTCTTAAAATGTATATATTGCTGTTAATTATTTTATTGCAAGCTGTTTTATAAATTATAATATACTTAGGATATTTTTTGGGGGGGATGGGAGCCAAATAAATAAATAAATTTACAGAGTATCTGTAACTTCTCTCAACTGAGTTGTTCATTCATCACTATAAATTTTAATGGTAGTATCTCCTGTTAGAAGTCCATCCAAATGTACAAACTGTGTCTACAGGAGACTGACACTCAACCTAACTTAAAGTGCAATTTATGGTAGTTAGTTATAAGACTTACTAGAACTGAGTACCCCTAGTTCTCATTGTGCCTTGAAATTACCTTTATCACATGTCTAGGCTTCCATGTGCAATTCATGTCACTTTTGTTCGGCTTCTTTTTATAACCATAGTATTATGCAATGTTAATAAAATGGGAGTTAACGGTAGAGAACAGCTAATGAAAGATATTCCTAATCTTTATCAAATCTTGCAGGGCAAACTAACCTAACATAAAGCACACTGACAAGCAGATTAAATCTGGAAACTTTAATAGTCTGGCTTCAACTTAAATGCCACTAGGCAGAAAATATTGCATAGTAATAAAATGGGACATTCAGTCATGCGTACTTATTGAACTTAGAAGGCTCAAAAGCTCAGTCTGGCTCCCATTATATTTAATAGCAAAGAAAGCAGGCTCTTGACAATTGTAGAAATGGATACAGAGCCCAAAGATGATCCATCACAGACACTGCTCCAAAAAAAGAGAGCCCAATTTGTAGCCAGCATTAAAGGTCATGGTAGATACCACTTGGTAGGTACTTAATGCCTTCAGATAGCTGGCCAAGGTTCTCCTCACGACATCCGTTTAAAGCCAAAGACACATAAAGATTACTAGAGAGATTCAAATGAGTCTTTTCCTCAAAAAGACTTTTCTTCCTTAAATGTTCCATGAATATTTCAAGAAGTAGGGGAGACCAAATATTTTCAGCATTTTTTCAAGCTGAGATCTGTGTGATATATCTTAAATCCAAGGCCATTGTATATTTCCCATTAAAGACTTCATGACCTTTCCAAAAAGAGATTCCCATCATTCATACTAGAT
The DNA here is from genome assembly GCA_037367245.1 of Phrynocephalus guinanensis. Classification (NCBI taxonomy): domain Eukaryota; kingdom Metazoa; phylum Chordata; class Lepidosauria; order Squamata; family Agamidae; genus Phrynocephalus; species Phrynocephalus guinanensis. The sequence goes on from CM074736.1 coordinate 17,679,961, forward strand.
TTGTGTCGGGTTTTTTTCTTTCTTTCCCCATATGCCCTGACATATTAGAACCCTTAAGAAGAATGCCATTCAGACTCAAATTTCCTGTTGTTTTCAAGAAGGCAATTCTGTGTTCCACTAGAATTATTCCACATTATGGTCTGTGAAGCAGAGAGCTGTGGAGAAAGATCTGTTTCAAATGTTCAGTATGGGAATTCTGTGTATATACATTTTACTGTGCTGGTCACTTTTAGATGACCAACACACATGTGAAAAACTAAAAAGAGACCCCACCAGCAATTACAAGAAAAAAGCAACAGAATGCTTAAAACTCTTGGAGAACGATAACACAATTGAAAGGGTGACTTACCACTGGTTATATCCTGGAGGGACGGTCCCCTGCTTTTGTGGACTTCCCAAGATCCACAAGCAAGGAATCCCCCTCATACCCATCGTCAGTAACTTGAATTCAGTGACTTACACAATGCAACATACCTGGTGACTATCTTAGCCCCACTGGTTGGACTCATGGACGATCATGTGCACAATTCAGAGGAGTTTGTTTCTAAAGTCAGGGAGCTGAAACTGGATACAGGTGAAAACATGGCATCCTTTGATGTTACATCTCTCTTTACCAGCATTCCCACCACTGATGACCTAACAACTATAAAGAGAAGACTAAGAGAAGACAGCACCCTCACCTCCAGAAGCCGCCTCAACCCAGACCAGATATGCCTGCTCCTGGACCTGTGTCTGAACACCACAGATTCCATGTACAGAGGCTACTTCTACAGACAGAAGCATAGTTTTGCCATGGGTTCCCCAGTGTCACCAACTGTTGTCAACCTATACATGGAAGAAGTGAAGAAGAAGGCACTCAACACCTTCCCACGGACAACTCCATCCCACAGTTTCAGGTATGTAGATGATACCTGGGTGAAAATCAAGACTCGGGATGTACAGGCCTTTACAGACCACATCAATGCAGTGGACCCTAATATTAAGTTCACTAGGGAGGACAGCCAAGACAACAGGCTAGCTTTCCTGGATTGTGCAGTCATCATCAGACCTGACTGTGGCCTGGGAGAAGAAGTTTACAGGAAACCCACCCACACAGATCAGTACTTACTGTATGACTCCCACCATCCATTACAACAAATTAAGAGTTGTCAGGACCTTAAACCGCAGAGCAGAGAGCCTTCCCACCTCCACAGAAGCCAAGTAGAAGGAAGACAGGCACCTGAAGACAGCACTGAAGGCCTGTGGATATCCAAAGTGGTCCTTCCTGACCCAAAAGAAAAATGCATCAGCGTGAGACTGAGACCCGGCGGAAGAACCTGGTCATTCCCTACATGGCTGGAGTGTCTGAAAATCTTAAACAATTTTTTGGCAAACACCACACCCCTGTTTATTTCAAACCCACAAACACACTAAGGCAAAACTCGTCCACCCAAAGGACCCAACACCAAAACACAAAAGGAACTATACAGTACAGTATATGCAGTCCAATGTAGTGCAGACCTCTACATTGGAGAAACTAGACAGCCATTAACCAGAAGGATGGCCCAACATAGGAGGAACAACAGCTCAGAACCAGAATCAGACGTACATCTCCACTTGAAGTACAAAGGGCACTCATTCAAAGATGAAGTTGTACACATATTACACAGAGAAGAGAGGTGGTTTGGAGAGGGGTCAGGGAAGCATTCATGTGAGTATTGAAAACCCCTCTCTTAACAGAGGTGGGGGGGGCTCAGGCACAGTCTATCTACCACTTATCAGGCTGTGATTTCAACAATACCTAGACAAATCAAAAATACTTCATGCCTTCACCACCAAGGTGATAGCTAGCAACCCATACTTCATGGGTTTCAGAACCTTAGGCCATTGTTCACCTAAAGGCCTATTTAGACTATTGTCCACCTAACAAGCCTATTCAGGTCATTGTTCATCTGATGAGCCTGTTTCAGACCACGGTGACATGAAGTCAAAGTGAACTATAAAATGGAGGACTCGCAACTAGCTTTCCTCAGACTGACGAAACTGTTTGTATGAGCTGTGATACCTTTCAATCTCTCAAGAAAAGACGTCCAGTTGCCATGACTGAACTTCCAGATAAACTCATCTGGATGACTGAGAATCTTCACAGACATACATTCTAGAAACAAAATGCAAACTTCATCTCTGAGTCTTGGGCCTTCTGTAACCAATGCAGAACTAGCTAGAAAAAAAGGAAGAATCAGCAGGGGACCGCACAGATTTGGAGAAATATCACAATTTTTTAGACTGCACTTCTAATGGGTCAACAACAACAACAACAACAACAACAACAACAACAACAACAACTTTAATGCAACCAGAGCATTTTCTGTGGACACAGCATGGTGATTTTTAGGAGATTGGAAAGTCAGATGGCGGCAAGACATAATGGAAATTTATGCAAGATAATACAACTGATTAGCTGGCTTAAATTTCAAATGAGCACTACACTTTACAGAATTTGGTGTAAGCCCCGCTAAAAAGTAATTATGGGCATTATTTATAATTTTCAGGCAATGCCTATATTCATGCATACCGATAAGCCAAGGTTTGTTGTAATTATAGTTCACTGAATGAGCCCAACTCAGTTTTAAAATCAAGTAAAATAATGTTGCCTTATTTATCCAGTTTCTGGTTTGCTTTTCCTATGGTCAGAATATTGCCTTCAAGGGATTTTCCACGGTCCAACAAAAAATGAAAAGAAAAAGAAAAATGTTTACAGTCATGCAAGGAGAGTTCACTTTGCCCCAGCAGGACAGGGAATTTAAGACATCTTTCTGCCATTACTAGAAAATGCTTGGTTAGTGCTGGGTAGATGGATAGTCACACAAGCCCATAGAAGTCCCTCCCAAACAAACAGCAGGCAGTATGCAAGGCTGCAAAAATGCCAACTTGAAAATCATCTTTATCAGTTAAAAAAAGATGAACTGTATCTGAACTAGAGAGTAAAAAAGAGATACTCTTTTGTATTGTAATTGTGCTTTTAGTTCATTCGTTTGCACTTTGCTTCTCATTAATCAATGGAAGAGCAGGGATTTAAAATGTCAGTTCTGAGAGTAGTATGTCAATATAATTATAATAATTTATAAAATTGTTGTGAGTTTAATATAAGTGCACATTTGAGTATCCTAATACATTTCAACATGCTATTTATTCATGCTTTATGAACACTCAGAGATATGAGCCCATTATTTCACGTATCGTTTTGAACGCAACCCATAATATTTTCTTCCAGATAAACAACTGATGAAGACATAGCGCTGATCTTTAGGAACATCCATTCAAAAGCCAGACAAATGTCATAAAAGTGAAGGTGATGAATGCATTAGTTGCACTGCTAAATCCAATTCTGCTTTTTAATGATTAGACTGGATGATTTACTGAGAAGATAATGCTCATGGTGAAAGACTAGATGAGGCAATAAACAGCTTCTGAAGGACAATTAAGCAAAAAAGCAAAGCTGAGGGGGGTTGGATTATAGCTTTGGCTATTTATTGTGCAAACTCTTCTCCAACATTAACATATTTCTCTATTATCTGGAAGGAGCAAAAATTTCAGCAAGTCACACAATTCACAGGAAGTAGAGGAAGAAGTTCTGTAGCTTTCAGAATTACTCCCCTAAGATATGTTTCTGGTGGATTTAGCCCAGGTCAAGCCATACATGGGGGGGGGGGGAAGGACTGGTGAAGCTGAAAGCGAATACCTTGAGTGATTATTCAGCAGTGTCTTCTTGTTGATAATACATAGGTCAAAGGTCTGGAATGATATTTCCATTCCCCCACCCGAGAAAAGAATAACCAAAATCCTGTCACTTTTTTTTCTTGGATGAAGGAAAATGGCTGGCCCCACAGAGTAGTCCTCAATTATGGCAGCCATGTGCTAAGTGTTTGGGTTCTGTACCAAACCTCCATGTTGCATCAGCTTTTGCTCCTGCCTTTCAAGAAGAATTGCAGGCAGCCCAGATTCCATGATATTTTCTCATATGTTTGGAACCTAGAAAGCCTCTACCCACCTCTTTGCCCAGTGCTCCTAGCAAAACAGGAAAACTGTGATGAAAAGAACAGGGAATAAAATGATGGGTATAGGCGAGGTCAATTCAAACCACCGTGCCACTAGAGGTGGAAAATAAGGTGATGTCCTCCACCATGGTCTTTCCGCTGTCCAGTCTTAGACCTTTGTAGTCTGCAGCGCCTCCGTGTATGCTACCATAAAAGGAATAAGCTGGTGATGACACAGCAAACAGCTTCCATTATAGTGGGACCCCCCTCACACACATCCCTTTTAGTATGTGTATGTGTGTGCGCATGAAGTCCACAATTTCGAATGTCCTGCAGAAAAAAAATCAACATAACTTTCTTCTTCCTATGCCACTCTAAAAAGACTACATTTTGCTTATGCTTCACCCTTCACTTCCTTTACAATCTGCCATTGAAAATTATATTGAATTCACTGCAGGTGTTTCTTCCTCACAGAGTGTGCATTTGTCTCACAGAGTCCACTTGGAATCTTGGGCCTTAATTCTAAACTCTGACCTTATCTGAAAACAGTTTTGCACAGCATAAAATGTTTTGTTTGGATCTATTGCTCAATCAATGACCACCAGAGCATGTATGTAGTTATCAATCCTTTGTTCTCCTTGTTCTCCTTGAAGATGCTTGTAACCTTTACAAATGAAGCACGGCAGAAGGAGAATTGTAGACTGTAGAAATGGTTGTCATTTGTGGAACTTTTTACATATGGAACACAAAACGAGACTTTGATCCTGTTCAGTAGTTAACCAGCTTGTTTATTTAGATTGCTTTTGGCAGTGTTTGGTTTGAACCAATTACAACTTCCATGTATGTTTTTACTTAAATAGATTTATTCTGTCCCCTTTTAGAGCCTTCCCATTTCTTTCTAGTATAAGACTTCTTCTTCTCTAGTTTGGTTGTTTTGGGCACAATTCAACATGTTCCTAATTATTCCATGGTGTACTCTGTGCAGATGGCTAATCCACACCAAAATGGAGTTCTGTGTGGTGCTATCTGAGATGACCTTAGGCCTGGAAGAGATCCTGTGGATCATTGAGTTCACCCTCTCTCAAGAAGGCACAGAAGTGAATCAAACTCCCAACCTCTGCTTTCAAAGTCAGGTGCCTAAACCACAGAGCTCTCCAATTCTGTGATGTATGTGGTATGTTGCAGCATTAAAAGGGAGGACACCTCTGTTTTTGTCTTCTTTTAAAGATATTTCCCTAACTGCCGCATCACAGTTCGAGTACATTGGTACAAAATGTATAATATGTATACCAAATAGAGATGGTCACAAATCAGAAAAATGGCATTTTGTTTGTCATTTGGAGGGTCCGTTTCAGTTCGTTTCCGGTTTTTGCAAATTTTTGCAAAAAATTGTTTTTGTTTTCATTCGTTTCGTTACCATTTTGTTACAATTTATTTCATTTTTTGTGATTTTTAAAGGATTTTAAGCAATTCACTCATATTGCAGTAACGGAAACGAAACACACAACAAAAATTCTGGTGTTTCTGTTCGTTTCGTTTCATTTTAGAGACAAAATTTGTTTGTCATTTTGTTACGTAATGAAACGAAAAAATGAAAACGGAAATGAAAAATTGTTCATTTCGTGCCCATGTCTAATACTTTATTTAACTGCTGTTGTTGTTACTTTATTTAATAACAACAACAGCAACAACAACAAACAACAACAAAGGGAAGTCATTAAAGCCAGCTGAAATTACAGCTGGGGGTAGTATTGGCAACTGTGCAGGGACTGTGGAGGCAATCAGGGAGTTTATGGTATTAACTCCTTAATTGCCTCCACACTCCCAGCACATGTTGCCAATTACTACCCCCAACTCCTTAAAGCTCATGCTGTATATACTTAAATATAATGGGGAAAAATGCCCTTAGCTTATATTTGAGTCAGTAAGCTTTCCTAGTTTTGGGTTGGAAGTGAAATTAGGCCCTTGGCTTATACTCGGGTCAGCTTATACTCAAGTATATATGGTAGTTTAGTGAGGCTAGTTCCTATAAATGTGTATAGGATTGAATCAGAACAGCTGCAGGCCTGCAGTTTCTTTATCATTTATTTATAATTCCTTTGAACATTAACAACCCATCCTAGACCATAAGAACTCAAGGTAGGTTACGAAATTGTTTAAAGCAATTTTAAAACATACAATACTTGAAACAATTCAAAATCAAACAAAAGAAGGTTCGAATATTTAAAACATGGCTTTAAAGCCTTCATAGACCAGAATGCTCAACTTCCAAAGATTTCAGGCCTCACACACTCACACACAGATGAAGTCCAAGCTTTTACTGAGAACTCAGGATAAAGCACAGCACAGCAGGTTCAGGGTTAACAGAGTCTAAATGCAGGTAGCAAAAACACAGTGCCAAGTCCGATAGCTGAGCAAAATCCAAGATACAAAATCCAAGGTCGAAAACCGGTATGTAACAGATACTTACACCAAATCCAAGGAGCAGGAGAATTCAGAGCCAAGAGACAAGGTCCAAGGTTGAGCCGAGCAGGAGACAGAGGTTCTGGAATCCAGGAACAAGGCATATGGGTGAGGGCAAGCTTTAGCGACTTGTTGCTCCCACAAAGGTAGCCTGGCCCCTGAATGCTTGATTTATGGTCCCAAGAGGGCACCACCCATCCTCGTAAACCATCATTCTGCTAAAACTATGGGCTATGTGAATGTAAATGCCTCTAACTCTACAATAGTTTATTTCTCCTTTACTTAACTGTGAGCCTTTGCTTTCTGTGGCTGACAGCTCTCTGGGGATGAGAGGACTCTCCTGAGACATATAAATCACTATTGGAGTCAGCTGCTGGAGGATCTGCAGAAGCCTCTGCGGGTTCCCCTGACCTTAACCCCCCAGTGTCTGAGTCTGGCTCTGGCAGGAACTTAATAAAAGACTAATCAATAAGTTTGTGTTGATGTAGGACCAAAATGATGCCAATGTCAGGACCAAATGAGCTTCCAAGGTGAGGACATTACACAGTTGGGGTGCTACCACAGAAAAGGCCCTCCCCAGAGGACTCCGCATAATAAAATGTTCTCAATGATGTTGCACAGAGGATCTTATTGAGCAGGCAAGTTTATAGAGGGTTGACACACACACACACACACACACACACACACACACACACACACACACACACACACACACACACACACACACACACACTTACATACTTACTTTGGGACTGACATGAACTTTATGCTTTCTGCACCTCTGAAAGTCAAGTTAGAGATGGTTACATGATGTCCAAATTTTGCCTTGGAGACCAAAGGATATAAATGCAATAATGTTTCCTATCAGGTTTATTTTAATTGCTTTTTGACATCTTTCCCAACAGAGAGAAAGTTGTCCTTGGGCCAAACTAATGATGGGTATAATTAACTTTGTAATTTGGCTTTACACCAGAGATAACCACAACCCCTTCTGAATGTCCTTTCCTGGTTTCCATGTTGGTGGAAGGGATGGGCAAGAGAGGGAAGAGGAAATAAATTGTGCTAAAGCTATACCAAATGTCTAATTAATCACATCACTTTGGGGGCATTTGTAAAATCTTCCAATCATTTCACAAACTTTTTGATTAACTTAGACTTAATTTCTTTTTCTTACTTTTATCCTCATAGGCACATGAACACAGGGGAAAGTTTCAAATAATCTTTTTCTAAAAGGATGTTCTGCTTTAGGAGATAGCATATTTGACTGAGAATTTCTCAGTATTATAAGACAGTATTTTTAAAATAAGGCTGTACAGATAGAACCAAATGTACACCTATTTAAATTCCATTGAGTTCTGTGAGACTTCTTTGAGTAATGCTAACACTGGAGCTAGCCATCTATATTCCAAAACTAATTTCCATTTGATCTTTCACAAATTACAACAAACAAATCTAAACAAGAAGACACTGGGATAACAATCTTTAACAGTTCTACAGATGCAGCCAATATTCCCTTCTCACTCAATTTAGGATTTGTCATAATCCTCTGCTAACACAAGACAGTCTGTAGTCTGAATTCAACTCTCATTGGAATGTTTTATTATTGACTGAGCAGTATATCAAAACTGACAGAAATTGACCAATATTGACAGTATTCTGCTTCCATTGCTGGCTAACAAAATGCCGCTGGATGCTTTCAGACATAACATATTGAATATCCACATTGGTTGAGAGTATCCACAGCATTTGATAATCAGACACAGATGTCTTCTGAATACTGAGTTTTCATCTGTAGCAATAGTGTTCATGCAAATTTATCTCTCCACCTCTCTGCTAGCTTGCTTTAAATAGCATTAGATACTGCATATTTTGCAGTAGAGCAGAGTGGGGAACCTGTACGCCTGTGAAGATTTTTTTGAATGCATATCCTACTATTTCTGACCATTCACAATATTAGTTCCAGCTGCTCGGAATTGCCTAGCATGCTCTCTGTCTCCCTCTAGTGGCCAATTCTGGCAATACATTTGAATTTTTTTTCTGTATTTCCCCCCCTTTTTCAGACCATGAATGAGTGAATTGGTGGGTACTCATCCTATAAATAAGAGGTTCCCACTATATTTTAAACACTTTGTGTCTCTTTTTTAGTTGAAGACACGGTGAAACAAGAAGGTTTTAGAAACATGCCAAAACATGAGAAAGAGGAAGCTAAGAGCAGCTCAGGGAGCAGGGTTAATGTGCCAGACCTGGGCTGGAGGAGAAGGGTGCATGAGCTACTCTTGCCTCTCTGTCCCTAGTCCCATCACTTCCCCAGATGCAAAGATGTAAATTAAATCACGTAGTAGTACTTCCATCAATTACTTGCACCATTTATTGTGCCAGGGTCATGCAATTGACTACACAACTGTGAAGCAGAATTTCTTGTTACTGGGCATAAAGCTCAGTACATTTACCCAGCAGAACATTATGTCTGAACAGGATTTTGCCCTGTGTCCCCTTCTGCACTCATACTCATCCTGAAAATAAAATCATCAAGTTTGCCGATGACACAACAGTAGTGGGACTCATCTCTGGTGGAGGCGAGTCAGCCTACCGAGAGGAGGTGCATCGGCTGCTACGGTGGTGCAGAACCCACAATCTGATAATAAATATCAACAAGACCAAAGAACTTATAGTGGACTATCAAAAAAGGAAATCAGACACTCAGTCCCTGATTATTGATGGAGTTTGTGTAGAGCGGGTGACGGACAGTAGGTTCTTAGGAGTTATTCTACAGGAGGATTTGACCTGGGGTGCCAACACTGAAGCACTGGTTAAGAAGGCCCAACAGAGATTATATCTTCTGAGACTTCTCAGGAGGGAACAACTATCTAAGAAACTGTTGGTAACCTTCTACCGGGGCTTTATAGAAAGCACTATCACTTACTGCCTCTGTGTCTGGTTCGCCAGTTGCAGAGTGGCAGATAGAAGAGCACTCCAGAGGGTCATAAACACTGCTGAGAAGATAGTGGGCTGTCCTCTTCCTCCTTTGGAAGAATTATACAACTCCAGATGCTCAAGGAAGAAATCTAGAATTTTGAGAGACCCTTCGCATCCTGGCCACCAATTTTTTGAACTGTTGCCGTCTGGCAGGAGATACAGGACTCTTAGGTCAAGGACAAATAGACTAAAGAACAGTTTTTATCACAGAGCGGTATCCAAGTTAAATGCAACAATTTTAGCACCATCTTAATCAGTTTTTAAGTAGTGTTTTAAATTTTGTAAGCAATTTTAAGAGTTTTTAATATTTTGTATGGTGTTTTATGTGTTTTATGTGTTTTATGTGTTTTGTATGTTTAGAGTGTGTAGTGGAACAGCACTCTAATTTCGTTGTGCATATCTTGTGTATGCATAATGACAATAAAACTCTATTCTATTCTATTCTATTCTATTCTATTCTATTCTATTCTATTCTATTCTATTCTATACAGTTTCTCCATATGGTTTGGAAGCTTGATTTACTAACTCAAGTGAAGAACCTCCATTGGGTACTGGCAGCTTTCCACTGCAAAGCTATTCCCCTCCAACAGAAGTAAGGCTGGTATGTCCCACCTCTTTACATATTTACTATACATATTGAACATTAACTGAACATGGCTTCAGACTGAAAAGCCACTGTATCCTGAAAATGGCCTATCCTAGGTCTCAGTAAACCAGAACTCGTAGGACAACATGCAGAAGGCCTCTAGTGATTATTGAACTGGTCAGGAATGATCATGCAAAAGAAAAAAAAGTTTCCAAACATTTGAATTCTCTTTAGGACAGCCTTCCTCTATTGGGGGCACCAAAATGGGAAATGCTGGCTTAGGGCATAATCAGCATTCTGAACTATACATGGAATTTATATGGCACACAATCTCATTCAGAACAATATATTCCAAGCAATATGTTCCAGCCATGACTTCATCTGCTGCATTTTGTAGCACAGGAAGTCTCCACATCAGTTTTTAGAAAGGAAAAACAGACAAACAACTTGGGACACAATGGATCAGTATGCATTATATCTCTCCACATGGTCTATTGGCTTTGTGGATGCAATACTAATTTTGCCTGTTTGGCTGTGCTAAAGCTGTCAGAAGCTAAACCACAATAGATACTGTTGGCAGTGGTTTCATATTTAGGCTGGCACAAGATTCAGGTTTGCATGCAAATTGTGTGAATTGCCTCAGGCTTGCATTCTAGAACAGGGCATTTCTTAAGAATGTACTTAAGCAAGTGGCAGAGAGTTAGCTTTCCAAAGTGTTTCATTTAGCACCAAGGTGCTGTCTGGATGCAAACATCAAAAGCAGCGTTCTGCTTACATATGACGTATGCATCTTATTTCTTCTTTAGTAGCAGAAAGTAAAATAAAACCCCACATTCTACAGTAGTACACTGTCAGAGAAACCTCTATCGATCAAAAGCATTGTGCTTGAATGTGACACTTGCTTGAGGAGAATAAAATGATCAGTTTTAAACACAGCAGGGAATTTAGTAAATCAGACCTGTTTGAAATAAATATGGTGTGATAGCAGCAAATGGAAGAAAATCAAACAAACAAGACTGGCAGTTCACCTTCTCAGCTGGCCCAGTTCCAAGCTGCTTCCATGTGTCTGCATTTGTTTGCCTCTTACACCCACTTCCTCCCAAACCATTGTTGTTGTTGCTGTTGTTGTTGTTGCTGTTGTTGTTGTTGTGTCATTACAGTCGTGACCGACTCTTCATGACTCCATGTCCATGGAGTTTTCTTGGCAGGAATACTGAAGTGGCTTGCCAGTTCCTACTCCAGGCACGTACAGCACTTGGTATTCCCTGGTGGTCGCCCATCCAAGTACTAACCAGCCCTGATCCTGCTTAGCTTCCAAGATCAGGCAAGATCGGATGTGCTTAGGGCATCTAGGCAGCTGACTCTCCCAAACCATACTAGGAATTATCTCTGATCTCCTTCCAGATCTGCTTGCAACCATGCATCAAAATTTCAAAATTAGATAAGAACCAGCCCCCCCTAGCATTAGGCAGAGTAAGGGTGCTATCACAAGGGTGAAAGATATATTGTTTTTTACTCTAAAGTCCTCACGTGATTGAAGATTTGGTTACAGCATCCTCGTGAGCATGGTATTAGTAAACAAATCTTAACGTTCCCATGTCCTAAAACCACATTTTTAAGTATATTTCCCAAGCTGTGTTGCTTTTTAAATTTTTTAAAAATATTATTAACCGATCAGCTGTAGAATGGGCTTGGGGCAGCAATAAAATAAAATAAAATAAAAATTACTCCTCTCCCCACCCAGATGGGGGGGGGGGAGGAGCTATTTTTAAACTTTCTTTTTTGCCAGCCCCAAGCCCGCATTACAGCTGATGGGCCCTTGGGGCTCAGCAAAAAAATAAAATAAAATAAAATAAAATAAAATTAGTAAATTAAAATGCTCCTTCCCCCCACCCCATAGGTGCAGGAAAAAGAGTGATTTTTTTGGGGGGGGGGGGCTTAGCCCTAAGCTCCCATCAGCTGTAGTGCTGGCTTGGGGCTGCCAAACAAAAGTTTAAAAAATGAAATGAAAAGCCAAATTAGTATTTTTAAATTAAAAAAAGAAGTTACCATCAGCTAATAGGGCAAAAGAGGGGGAAAACCTGGATAATCACCATCCCCACATACTTATGCAAGGTTGGAAAACTCGCATGTATAACCGGGTTAAAAAATACCCAACATCACCCCTAGGTCATGGAAAGCTCAGTTCAACCCGCTGAAGGGGGCGTTTAAAAAAACAAACCTTGATGGCCGTGGGGGCACATATTTTTGAGCCAGATTATTTGTAAGTAAAAACTGGATCAAACTGGTCTTCACAGCTGTCAGTGATGCTAGCACTACCCTGGAAGAATGAGTGAGAGGCTGCAACTGGGTGGGTGGTGGGAAGATCGGAAAGGGAGGAGGAAAAGATGACATGGAGAGGGGCAAGGGGTGAGGGTTGGAGGGTGCAGGGATGGGGCCTGTGGAGGGGAAGATTGAGAGGGGCTGGTTAAGGAGGGGTTAATGTGACAGACACCAGGACAGGAAAGTCTACCCACTAACTCTGCACTGTGTCATGACTGGCTGTGGGAGAACCAAGAAGAGAACCAATCAGAGAACAACAGAAGATGATCTATATGTGAGATGCCAGAAGAAGTGGATGGAAGTCTGAGCTAGGAGCCAGAAGAAGCGGGTGGAAGTTATGGAAGTCTGAGCTAGGAGCCTGATGTGAGAGTTGTTATATGAAGAATGTTATGTACAGATAGTTCTATGGTGAAAAGTTTACTGTAGCAGTCAGTTAGATAGCAGATTGAGTTGACACTACTTGTAACAGATTATTTTGAGAACACCAGACTGAAATAGATCTTGTCATGATCTGGGTCACAGCAGCTGCAGGATCACAGCCAGGAAGGACCTGGTACTTGCAGACTCAGGCCCTGCCTGTGTAGCAGCTGCTGGTTCACTCATGAGTTCCACCTGGGAAATCTAATGGAAGGCCTATCTAGGGATTGGATCTTCCTCCCAGAACTTGCCTCAGCAAGTAAGCCTTTCATCCAGTACTCTGATAACAGCCTTGTGCCTTGCCTCACCACTTGATCATGTCTGCTTAGCTCCTGATCCTGAGTTCCAACCTCTGTTTAGTGAGTAACTTTTGGACTTGGTACCCTGTGTGGTGGAATGGACTGTGATGCCCTTACTTGCAGCTGGAGGCTGCCTGGAGTACCTGGACTGTTTAAACCTGTACCTTTTCCAAAATCCAGGTGGGGGATACATTACATTTTCTTGTGAGATCAAAACATTTCAATCTCACAAGAAAAGAAGTCTAGTTGTCATGACTCAACTTCCAGATAACGTCACCTGGGAGACTGAGAATGTTCACAGACATTATAAATTATAGTTTCACTCAAGTATTTATAATGTCTGGATTGTCTGCATAAAATCTAACTTTAGATCTGGTTGAGCAAATACAGCTTTTCAGAGATTGTTGAACTGCAAGTGCTGTCAGTCATGGCCGCACAACCAATAAAAAGTGCTGCTGAATGTTACAATCCAATCACCTCTAGAGGGATACTCTTTGCTCCCTCCCACCCCACCATCCTGATTTAAATACATATATGTATACATAATTCCCTAAGTGGTGCATTACATCCAGGACATGAAAAGTAATGAATAATGAGGGTGTGGTGCATTCTTCATTGAGTCCAGGATGCCCAGTTCAAATCAGTAAGAAGGAGTAAGTCCCTCAGGATACTATGATCTGAGTATCTGGATACACATTCTAATGGAGTATGTAAATTCAGAAAGTTCTTTGGACTAAAACTGAATGTGGCCTCAGTTCAGAAGGAACTGTAGCCCTAAGGCAAATTTTGACTTCCTCCAATTCCATGTAAATCGCTTCTGAATTCAAAATACAGGCTGTCTCTTTCAAAATTCTTTTCCATTCTCCCTGGTCCTTTAGTAACCTTTGCTCCAAACTATAGATTAATTACTACTTCAGAAACTGGTAGGACATCTATTGAAGAAAGCTGGAATACGCTGAGCCTTTCAGGCCAGTGAACTGTGCAGCAAACAGTTTTGTTTCTTCTTACCAGATTCTTCAAGCAGAACAAGGGTGATGAATTTCACAGTCTCCTCACACGGATGACCTATGGCAGTGCTGAATACAATGGGCTATGATGTATATACTAACTGTTGACCATCTATTTCTAGAGAACAATGTAATCTTTAATCCTACCCGTAAAAAGACAGCAGAAGGCCTGTACAGTAATAAGGCTATATAAAACCCAAAGGTTGTTTAAGGTTATTACAGGGAACGATGTATTTTGTAAATATATGTTATCTACTCAGTTTTCATTTCCTTTTTGGATATCTTTGCTCTTCAGTGATTCCATGTCATTAATAAACCATGAATGCATAAACATGATGTTAAACAGGACTATCTTTCAAGAAGTCATAGCAGTTTTATGGCAAAGGCATCCGAGTGGAATCTTTTTGATACACAGTCAATTGACTTTTTAAAGTAATCACCCCAACCCCAAGTAATCTACTTCAATACAAACACTCTTGGGAAAATTAATACAGAGTCACGGTGCAGCACTAAAATATTGCTCTTATCAAAAATAAAGTGGAAATGTGTTTCAGGTTGTCCAGAGCAGTGGGAACCAAGACAGATACAGTTTCTTCTTCCTTTCCATTTTACTATCTTTCTTTCCCCTCTAGACTACATTCAAGGAGATTGCATCCATCAAACCCAACCACCCTAGTTGCTTGTTCTCATTTCAGGAGACAGGATATCGTCCATGACTCCACCACCAACATAGCTGCACCATTGGGAAACAGTAAACAGCTCAGACAAAAATGGATGCAGGCACTGGATATGGTCCCTGCAATGTGACAATTTAGCCAGGAGTAGAAGTAATAGGTGCACAGGAAGTGCTGAGATTCCCAGTGTGTGACTCCTCACTTACACTCTGGAATTACAATTTCAACCTGTCAAGGGCACAGAGTAAGCCCTCAACTGAACCGACTGGAAAGGACTTCCCACCGCAAGTGGACATGGAAAGTAACGACATAGGGGCAAGCGAAGTGGAAGCCCCAAATGATCTCTCCCAAGACAACCAAACGGAGATATTTGCCAGTATGGACAATGACAAAGATGATCAATTTCACAACTTAAAAGATCAATCTAATCAGGCTCTCCTGGCACTTCTGTCTACTGGGGACATAGCTCAGCACTCGGTCTCCACTTTTCCTACTGAGTCCTCCTGTCCCCCTGCTGAGACCTGCTCTCCATCATTGGCTCCACTGACCAAAGCAGACAAAGAAGAGGAGAAAGCCCTCACCGTGACATCTGCTCATCCTGTCAAAGTCCATGCCCCTCAGTCTCTAATCTCCCTAGCTCAAACGGTGGTCCAGCAGTTTCACCACGCAACAGCTCTGACTGCATCTCTTAACACTATAACTGATCCAACTGACACCTGCCTGCCTTTAGCAGTGGACCAGGACACCACTGGAATTCTGCCTTCAGCCGCTATATCATTGATGAGCCTGCCACCTATTGATCCCTGACATTTAACATGCCCTTCTGGCTCACTCTTTCCACCCTGCCCATCCTCGCAGGCTTGCCTAACACTTCTATCGTGGAACATTGCAGGTTGGGCTAACAAAAAAACTGATCTTGGCTTTGCACGTTATCTCAAGTCCTTTGATATCATCATGCTGCAGGAAACATGGGTAACAGATGTGGGCAGAATTAATCTTAATGGATATAAAACTTTTGCATCACCAGCTGTCAAATCCAACCCCAAGGGAAGGCCTTCTGTGGGCCTTGCTATCTTGGTCCCTGCTTCATTCAAAGCACGTTGTCTAACTATTTCCCCAGGGATTTGCAAAATCCAAGCTGTCAAGGTAGCTATAGAGGGAGCTGAGGTTATCCTTGTAAATGTCTCTCTGCCTCCCTCTCTTGATACCCTTAGGAGATCAGCACACTGGAGCGATCTCCTAACATGTATTGATAACTTAAAGCACTCCCACCCTTCTGCTGAATTTATTCTGGGAGGTGACCTCAATGCAAGAGTCGGGACCACTAATCAAATCTTTTATAAAACAGGGATGGCTGAGGATGAACACTCTCTGCCTCCCTTATGTGGTCTGACCAGGAGGTCAAAAGATCCGTTTTACAATGCTGGTGGATTAGCCCTTGCCAGATTTTCTATTTGCACCAATATGATCTGGCTTAATGGTCTCCTTGACTTCCCTAATGCTGGCGAACATACCTTTGTATCCCCTCGAGGCTCCAGCGTTGTCGACTATCTCCTAGTTTCGACATCAACAAAACAGCGAGTAGTACACTTTGCAGTTGGCGATTATGTCATCAGTGACCACCTTCCCTTAATATTGTCTCTAAATCTGCTAGAGCATAGGGCATCACCCACCAGGGAGGCTGATAATTTGATGCCTAGGTCTAAAATCCTGGTCAATAAAGATCTGTCCACTAAATTCCATCAATTAGTGATAGCCCAAGGAAGCAGAAAACTTCTACAAGGCATTCTAGTGAACCCTGACTATTCTAGCCAAATTAAATTCTTTGAATCCTTTATAAACCTATTTTTTCATTCCTTGAGTCATAAGCCCACACTGTGCCGCTATGGGGGACCACATAATAACCTTAATTGGTTTGACAAGGAATGCAGAGAGCTCAAGGTTCTATTGTGCGCCTCTTTCATGGTTTTCAGGCAGACCAATGCCCAAGGTGACTTAGTAAAATACTTTCAGTATCATCAACAATTAAAGGCCCTACTCCTTAAGAAAAAGCAAATTTTTTTTCCATAACCAGTGGAATAAGCTATTTCAAGCTGTCGCTCATAATAACACTAGACAATTCTGGTCTATTGTTACGGGATTCTCAAGATCAGAGGTGGAGGATTCAGATGCAGTTCCACCATCTAGGTGGGTTCAACACTTTTCTGACGTTTTCTTTGATAGGAATAAGCCCACAGCCAACTGTCCTGACTTTTCCTCCCCCAACCTGCCCGAGTGGCCTCCAGTATGCCCTGAGGATATCTATAAAATTATTGTAGGTCTACGGTCAGGTAAAGCTGCAGGCCCTGACGGTATACCCCCTGACCTCCTAAAATGTGATCCAGCTTGGTGGTCTTTACTACTAGCCCCATTTTTCACAACCATCAATAAAACTGGCTTTATACCCAAAGATTGGACAACTGCCACAATTGTTCCCATCTACAAAAAGGGGGATCCTAATTCCCCAGAGAATTACAGACCTATCAGCCTATTATCGGCAATTGGCAAAGTTTATGCCAAATACCTAAGCAATAAACTTTCCTCCTGGATAGACGCCGAGAACATCTTAGGCCCTGAGCAATCAGGATTCTGTCAGGGCAAATCCACGTTAGATAACTGCGCTATCCTTTCACACTTGGTCTATAAACAGGTCAAGATATCTAAGGCTAGACTCTATGTGGCTTTCCTTGACCTGAAGGGTGCTTTTGATTCTGTAGATAGAGAGCTACTTTGGGATAAATTATCCAGATGGAATATTGATCAAAGGCTACTTCTCCTAATTAGAGCATTGCATGCCGATACTTTATGTACGGTTAGATGCTCTCAGAATGGCAAACAACTCAACCCTTCAAAACAAATAAAGGAGTGAAGCAGGGCTGCATTCTGGCCCCAACACTTTTCAACCTCTTCCTAAATGACTTAGCTCCTAATCTGCGGAATGTGAATAGCCATTGCCCAAAACTGGGTCAGACACAAGTTCCATTGCTTTTGTACGCCGACGATGCAATACTTCTCTCTCGCACTAGGATAGGTCTTAAACGCTTACTTAATGGTGCCACGGACTATTTCTTAGCCAATAAATTGGAGGTCAATTACTCCAAATCTAAAATAATGGTCTTTGCGAGAAAATGGACTGCCCACAAATGGCTTTGTAAGGGTAATGTTATAGAGCAAGTAAAGTCATTTAAGTACCTGGGTGTTCACTACAACTACAGGCACACCTGGTTCTCCCATCACAAGTATGTCCTAAATTCTAGCAAGATCTCTGCTAGCACAATCTCACGATTCTTTTTTAGCTATAGCAATCGCCATGTACCAGCTTCCCTGACAATATTTAAGGCCAAAACCCTATCTCAAATCTTATATGCATTACCAATTTGGTATAAAGCTATAGATCGCACAGTGGAGAGTATTCAAGCCTCTTTTTTGAGAAGAATCCTAGGCCTCCCTAAATGTGTCCCATACGCCGTTCTTTGCTTAGAAACTGGCATGATAAGGCTGAAGACCTTGGCCAGATTAAGAGCTATTAAATTCTGGCTTGGAATCCTTTACAACCCAGTTCATACCCATTTATTATATCAACTTTTGATAGATCCTGACCTCCCAGTCGAGATCTCCGATGTTCTTACCACTCTTAAAGTAGCGGGATTGGATATTGAGCAGCTTGGCATGTTAAGTCAATCTGAAGCATATAGGACTATTAAAGACAGGCTATTGAACATCGAATGGCAAGAACTGTGCAGCGAAGCCAATACCACCAGCTCCCCACTTCAATTTAACATCCCAGTCCTACCTGGGAAGCCTGCTTTTTTTCTGACTTACCTAACATGTCCCGAAGCGCGCAGAGCCTATTCACTTGCCAGATGCAATTCCTTCCCCTCGGCACTATTGTCAGGCAGGTTCAATGGAATCCCTTACTCCCAGAGGATCTGTCCATGTCAAACTAATGCCGTTGAAACGCTTGAACACATCTTCTTTCATTGCCCAACTCACGATGCACTTCGTAAGAAATATCTATCCTCGATCCTCGATAGAATGCAAGGGTGGGAAGGCTTGGTTAAGCTTAGGTTCCTTCTCTCTACGCAAGTCACCTCTTATCTGGATGAGGTGGCCTCCTTTGCCTCTGAAATTATAGCAGCACGAGGATCTGGGCTTCCCTATTCACCATCTCATTGGCTTAAGTAGCTAATGCATATATTAGAATCACCAGTTCCATGTTTGATTACCCTCCTTGCTGACCTCATTTTCTCTTGTTGTGTTGTTTTATTTTATTTTAATGCCAATAAAGGTTGATTTGAAATTTGAAATTTAGCCAGGAAACAAAATGGTGCCTCTCCTGTTTCACATATATAAGTTAACTAAAGGGGTGGTTGAATTTTCTTCAACATTAGCAATAGGACAACATCTTCCACTGCACTTAAGGACATAAGACTAACGTATAGGGCACAGGTCTCTCATCTGCCATGTTGTACACCAAATGATTCATTCTGACAAAGGAACAGCCAATGTTGCCACCTTTTGAAATGAAAGCATAGTTTGGTGATTGGAGTGAGGCACTCCTGTTGAAACCATAGGGAATAAGCAGCAAACTCAGATGTCCTGGGCAGAAATACCAGCTGTCATCACACTGAATGACCTTAGGCAAGCAATTCTCGTTGCCTTCAATTTATAAAGTGAGAATCATAATAATGCAGTATCTTACAGAGTTGTGCTGAATATTACTGGGTAACAACAGAAGGAAGCAATCCGGGTGCTTATGAAATAGCAGCCATTATGACATCACATCTTGAACATGGGTATATCTCATGATTTGGATAGCTATGGGGCTGTGATTAAAAGATTCACGGACTGCATAGGTAAGAAATTCTTTGTTTTTTAAAGATGAAAGGGCACAATGGTTTTGTAGCTAAACATGCCACCATGTCATTTGCTTTCCCGTTCACAGGGTGACCATGTGTTCATATGTAATTCCCCATTCTCTCCAAGATACATACTAGGCACGGGCCTTTCAGGAACTGTGCAGGGACATGCATCATCCTACTTCCCTGTCTGATTGGCTACTGCCAGGGAGAAGGAACAATGGCTCATCGGAGGTTACTTCCTGGTTGGAGTTTAGTCCCGCACGAGGTAAGTCATTGGGTGATTTCTTTTCGGAAGGTGGGTCCAAGTTCTGAACAACAGTTGTTCTGCCGTGATTCGTTTTGGAACCAGACCCATTCTGAAATGAAGGGCCCATACCTAATACATACAGAGAAGGTAGAGAATCAAAGTGTACCTGCTGGCTCCATTTTTTGAATTTGTCTATATGTGTGTGAATAGAGGATACACTGATATGCCCATCTCTTCTCTAATTTTGAATGCTTCCATGTTACATTGGGATCAGCAAGCATAGAGACGAGATATGAGCACGAAATGAAAAAAGAATTGCATCCTGTTATTCATTATTCGTTTTGTTACTTAACGAAATGAATAACAAAAAATGTGATGAAATTGGAACAAACCGAACAGAACCATGAAAATTAGGTTCGTTACATTTTGTTTTCGTTAATGGCGACGCGCAATGAAATGAATTGTTTTTAAATGTTAAAAAACGTCCTGAATATCTGTAAAAACCCAGCGATAATTATTTATTCTGCCTGATAATACCTACCGGGGGGTTGAGGTCATTAAAATGTGCATTTATGTCTTTTCTCAGATTGCTGTAACTTTAAGGGGAGTTAGGGGACATTGACCCAAAATGGCTCCCAGATGCCTAATCTTGATATCTTGGGTATTAAAATGCAATGGACATCCATAAAAATGCAGTGATAATTATTTGAAATTATTACCTACCAAGGGGTTGCAGTCCTTAAAACATTTGTTTTTGTCTTTCTCCCATCGCGATGTATTTTTTCTTTTCCCTTTAAGGATGACACAAAATGGATTCCAGCCACAAGATAGATGCAAGCCATGTGATGGGATCATGTAAATTCTTGGACAATTTCAAACAACAGCATGCCCAGGTTACAGACTGGATAGGTGTGGCAGCCACAGAGGGCATAAAAACCTTTGGCAGCCCCTGTCCTCCTTGCAGTCTGCGGTGGGAGTTAGGGTGGGATTGTTGTCTCTGTGACTCATTACTTTAGGTCAGCCAGGCAGGTGTGTGTCTCTGTGTTCCTGCTGGCTGCAGCCTGGCTCTTAGGGGAGAGAAAGAAGACATTTCTCTTGCAGCCTCCCTGTGTGCGTGCATACATCTCAGTGAGTACCCTCCCCTGCTCCGCAGTACAGTCACTCTGCGGCTGCCTTATGCTCTGAGCAACGCCCGCCTCTGCCTTTTCAGCCTCCCTGCATACCTAGTCTATACTGTGTCTCTGACAGCATCATTTTTTTAGTGTTTTCCCTCTGGTCTGGGACATTGAGGGACATCCGCACATGGAAATACTTTAAGTCGTGCAAAAAGCAGATAAAAATGAAAAATGAAAAATGAAATAACAAAGTGAATTTTTTTTCAAAAAAAAATCACAAAAAATGAAAATGAACCGAAATGGACCCACAATGAAAAACAAAAAAACGAAACATCATTTTTTTGATTCGTGCTCATCTCTAATAGAGACAACAGGGGCCAAGCTGGAATGCAGCATTCTACTCCATCTCTCTCCACTTCTCTACACATTGTGTGATCCTTAGGAGAGGAGGAGATATGGATTTATCAGAATTCATGAACTACAACCCCAGACGTCTTTAGGAATTCTCTCAGCCAGACTTCTGTCAGCCTTACAGGAAAATACTGTATAAAGAATGAAAAAGAAAATCAAAATCATTTTAGGTGTCTATAATCACTTTCAGCTGAGAAAGGAAAGGACCCAACTTACTGAGTCCAGAGATCATTGCCAAGGCAGTGCCTGCTGAAAACAAAGAGCTATCGCGACCCCACATGGAGGGGAAGCTGGAGGACCAGACCCAGAAATGGATGCTGGGTGGGGGTGTCCAGCCCCTGGGAAGTTGTGATGTGCTCACAAGCGGCCAGACCCCCAAAAAGTATAGGGGGGACAAAGAAACAAACCCCTCCTTGTCCAGCAGAAGAAGGAGCATCCCAGCCCACCTTCCCCTCTTTACTTTTCATTAAAGTAGGTACTGAAGATTATTAGGTATTTATGTTAACATCTTTATGCATATCACAACTTGGAAGGGGTGGGAGTTCTACCGGGTTTGGGATGGATCCAGGCATTTAAAGTACCAGGCGAGAGCCTAAGGGTATGAAAGAACACCTGAAGAAAAGCCCGACGGATGTGGACATGGGTCAATCATGAGGGGGCAATGGGGGACCCCCCCAACAATGAGTTATGGCACAGCCACCAATGGGGCTGATGCCCCTCGGGAACATACAATGGAATGGGGACACTAGATATTGATGGGGTGGACACTAACTAGAAGTGGGATTACATAAGATAACAAAAAAGCATAATGCAGCATCAAAGGGCAGGTGGGTTCCTTTCATGTGCTGGATCTGACCCAATTGCTTAGCCAGAGTACTGCTTGTTGTAATCAATAAAGTTGTGGCCTAGATATATTTCAAAACTACCAAGCTACCAGGTCAATGGGGAAGAGCCAAACAGGCTGTCGCCACAATTGACATAGTGATGATGACAACAGTCATATGTGCTGGGTGGTGACCAGTAAGTGGCCAGTCTGGTTCAGGGAGGTGCCAATATTTGTTTTCATACCCCAAAGATACAAATACGAATGGCCCAAGTCTAGTCAACTATTCCTTTGGTTGGATGTTGTTCTGCCTACTTGGTCACATCCCTGAGTGCCAAAATACAACCTACATTAGAATTCAAACATTTTATGAGGGCGAAACTTCCAACCTTTGTTAAATTCTGTAGATTTATGAAGCCAGTGCTTGCTTTGCTGTCTGAGGCCTATAATTGTTTTCAACACCAGAAAATTTTGGACTGCGCTGGAACAATCTTGGCAACTGGTGTTCTGTATGTAATGAAGAACCGGGTTTTATGCTTTGTTTTGAGAGAACTAGGCCTAGCCAGGAAGGTTTCTCTTTGCACAATGTAATTGAATTGGGACAGAAAGAGACAAAGTGGTGAGCCAAGGGCTGGAATACAAGACCAGGGGATGTCATAAGGCTTTGAGATGCTGGCTAGTAGAAGTACATCAGCTGTGGCCATTTTTTGTTTTGAATTTTGGTTTAGAGTGGGGTTAGCTGAGCTGTATGATTGTAGTGAAATGTCTAGGCATTTATTTTTTGTTTATCACATACTAACATGATACCTGTAGGTTTTTGGAGCTTGGAGACAGACAGTCATTATGGTATCATAATAAGGAACAAGAGGAAAGCAATGCAGGTTTTTTGTCAGCAAAGGCACTTGAAAACAGAGATGAGAGATATTTGATTTTCCAGATGTTTTGGAATTAACAGTTCCCACAATCTTTTGGCATCAGCCGTGTTGGGCAGCACAGCAATTCTATACACTGAGGGCTTTTATTATACAATATTAAGAATGTTGGCCTGTATATACTAAAGTCTATTGAATCAATGGTGACTGACATCCTGTTGATATAACATATAGTCATACACCATATAAAGCTGTTGACATTATCATCAGCAGTGATTTTTCATGTGTTTTTAATGTTCAGTATATACTGTACTACCGTTTTCTCCAGAAATGGGGGACAATTAATTTTTTACAATTTCTTTCCCTAATTGCCTGAATCACCTATGAAATCCATTTCTCCATTGGGAACCCATACATGCTCTGGGATGGGATTTTATCATATAAAGCCACTGCAGATGACAAGGAGGGGATGTGAGAAGAGAGAGAGGTAAAGTGAACTACCCAGAGTGACTGCATAGCTAGATGAGAAAGAAAGAAAGAAAGAAAGAAAGAAAGAAAGAAAGAAAGAAAAAAGAAAGAAAGAAAGAAAGAAAGAAAGAAAGAAAGAAAGAAAGATCTTTTAATTCCCACTAAACTGTCTACATAGAATGTATGTCCCAATTTTTTTTATCCTCATGAGGAAAAAGCAGAGAAATCAGTAGCCTTTACTCCTAAGGAAGCTAGTGAGCTTGGAGAGGTGGAATTAAATTGAAAGCCTGAAAGGAAAGCTCAAGCAGCCTCCCCATCCACACCTTTATCCTTACTTCATTGTGAAGTGACACACAACACTCTTCCATTGTAAAAGAGAATATTGAGGACGAAAAGAATCACAGGCAGCTGTATAGCATGTTCTACCTTCTGGTGTGGAATTCAAAATATGGTATCCTGGCAGTCAAAAACACAGAAAGAGGTGCAACAGAAGTACACCTGGATAAACTGGTACACTGGATCACAGTTTACCAGAACTCAAAAACTTACTTTTTTGTCATGTTTTTTGCAGGAATCTTGGGGCTACCCAAAATAAAATAAAATAAGTTCCCCAAAATAAAATAGTTCAAACTTTGTGGTGGGGGAAGCCTGGCTCCTTCAGGAAACTTCCAGGCTGTTTCTAAAAGAGAAATATTAAAAAAAATTATTCATTTCACAAAAGTTCAGAAGTTCATGGTTTGTGGACTTTGAGGAATCACAAAGTAAGAGGAACCACCATTTTGCTGATTTGTGCCCATTTCTACTTCTGTTTCTGCCAAAATCATTCTCACAAGTGCACAAATCCTCACTGATAGTGATAGAAAATGCCTCTTAGTCTATCAAGGTGAGAAGAAACTGTTTCCAAATTCTTATTGTCACATTGTGAGAACAAGACAAAGAAGGCTGTAAATTGCTAGAAGCAGCCAGGTATCCTTCATAGCCAGCTATTTGATTTAAGGTCTATGTATTGCTGTAAGCATGGGTTGCAGCATCTGGAGTTTGGAGGAATACAAGGTAAATATCAGGAATAACCAGGGACCACCAAGTCAAAATAACCACCTATATTTAAATGGCGCCATTCTGAATAAGATGGGCGTGTCAGTTTGTTCATTGTTTTTCAAAACCACTTCAAACTGATGCTGGTTTTGTGCATTAGTCCAGTTGTGCCACACATTATTTTTACCTCCAAGTGCTAACAGATTTTTTTCTCTCTCACTCAACAAGGGCAGTATGTTCTTTTCCTCCCTCCCACCTTCTTCCTTTCATGAAAAAATGTCCTACATCTGAAGAAATATTCCTGTTCATTTTTAATGCAACATGGCACTGGTGTCATGGAAAGTTAATGACAATGGAAAGTGACTTTGAAGAAAGTTCAAAGACAGACAAAGAATGATAAAGATTAGGTGCCTGTTTCCATGGTTCAAGCGATGGGGAAAGAAACATTTTTCATGATGCAGAATCAATCTGAAGTGCTTTACAGTCAAGACAAACTACTGAAGACTGTCAATAGTTAACTGGTCTAGAACACAACCAATGCCTCCTTTTTTCTGATCATGTATGTAAAGGTTCATTGAACGGCATCAACGTTTCTTCAGGAAAATCATTTTAAGAGATAGCGGGCTTATTGAAACATAATAAACTTTTATTGTTTTGTTTAAAGCATTTTTGTCTGTTCTTTTATGTGTAACATCTTCAACTTCAGATAACAACAACTGTACCAAACCAAACTGCAACAACAAGTCTTTTGACATTTGTAGGTTGCATACAAAGGGTTGGTACTCTTCATTTGCAGGTCAGAGCGCAGTGTGCTATTAAAGGTCCCGCAACACGGATGACGTACATATTCTGGGGAGTTTTCCCAGCCCCATCCGGGGATCCATTCCCTTAACTCCCCATGTGGGGGGGGTTAAGTATGCCAATGGTTGACTGCTCTGTGCCTGTTCTGCACAACTGTCTAACCCACCTGTAGGAGTTGTTGGGGTAATGGCAGTCCCACATCTATCTTGGGTAATATTGGTGAGTCAGTCTGTACTCCATTTTCCCACACCCTTTGTTCTTATGTTCCCACACCTGCAGGGATGTGTCTCTTGTTTCTGGCTTTATCTGACAGCCCCTCTCAATTCCTCCTTCCTTATGTCCTATTACCCCTCTTGGCTCCACCCCCATGTCACGTCACTCCTGTCAACTGTTCTTATTGATTCAGCAAGCAATCCCTCTACCACTCTCCCTTCTTTCCTTTCTTTTCCCTCTTCCCCTCATCTGTGCTTGTTGTCTTTTCCTCTTCTTTCAGTTCATCTTCCTTTATGTTCTTCAACTCGTCTTCTATTTCTTTAGACTTTTCTTCCTCCTCACTCACTTTGCCTGTTGCAGACGGCTCACTCTCCTTCCATTTACAATATACTTGCTCAGTATTCTACAGTCCATACTTGGTTAATATTTTATTCTCACTATTTTTGCCTTGAGATTATGAAAATATTACTTTGACTGTTTGCATAAGAATGCCTTTAAAAGAAGTGTGCAGTGCAAAAAATAAAAATTATGATCATTACCAGTGACAACAACATAAGCTGGTTGAGTAGTAGAATGCTCAAAAATAGTTCTGCAGTATTATTCACCTTAGAGCCAGTTTTTAAACCTGGAAAGTAGAGATGGGGGACAAATTGAATGGATCATGTTTTCTGATGAATTTGGCTGATTTGTCAAAATTTGTGAATTTGTATTAATTATCAACGGAGTCCCCTGACTCTCCTCTACAATCCCTCTAAGTTTTGGGGAGATTAGGCTTTTGAAGTCTGAGTTATGCACCCCTAGTAAAGTTCTCTCCAGGCACCCAGAGACTCCAAACTTTCAGAGAAGCTTCCTCTTGCTTATTCTTTTTCTTTTTCACTTGGTAGTGGGATCTGACAAGAAGCTTCCTCTCACTCTCTTCTACAATCCCTCCAAGTCTGATGTACATTGGGTTGCCCCAGCCAAGTTGCTAAAGGGCGCTTTTCTAGGGCCCCCCACTTTGTGGATGTATAACTCAGGCATCTAAAACCCAGTCTTCATCAAAATTAGAGGTTATTGTAGAGGAGTGTTGGGAGAGACATTTCTGCCTCTAGGTGCTCGGGGGGCATCTCCCCAGATCAAATGTCCAAACCCTAATCTTCATCAAACTTGTGAGACTTGTAGAGAAGAGGCAGAGTAAACATCTCTGCAAATTTTAGGCTTCTAGATGCCATGAGAGAATTAGTGATTAGTCACTGGAAATTCATTTATTCATCGGTTGATTGGTTGATCAGTTCTGATGAATCATGAATCACAATGAATCACTTTTTTAAAAAATTTGCCCCCATCTCTACTGGAAATATCTGCCAACCAGTGGGTTTCCATATATCCCATTTTGTTAGAGGTCACTGTGTGGGTTAGACCCAGCCTGTCTTGCAATGTCTAAACTAACCACCTTTATTCATATATTATGTAGGACACTAACTCATCGATATATGTAAAGAAAATTCCAGTATAATTCTAGTTTATTTCTGTAAGTGCGAATGCGAGGGGTGCTGTCTCATCCTTTGCCTCAAGCCAAGTGCAACTGCTGGAAATTCTAGCAGCAGCTACATCATTTATGGAGAGTTCCTCGATATTACTCTGTGGGCTGACACCACCCACCAGCTTGTTTACTTCAAGCAAGTCCAACGGAACAAGTTCTCTTCCTGTGCTCTGAGGGCATGATGGAGAGTAAAAAAGCAAATAAGTACGAAATGGTGTGGAAAAAGTGCATAGACCGAGTTCTTTGCAGATATTGTGCCAACTGGTAGAATTCATATCTGCTACAACTTTTCAAGGGCTTCTCATCATAAGAAGCCTCATTCACTAAATTCTGAGAAGATAAAAATTAAATTTGCCATACAGTTCAGATGGAGGAGGTCTAGACATAAAATGGGGAGAATATGTTGTAGCTTCTAATATGTCACGGAGTCTCATCAACCCAGACAATCTGTTAGCTTCTTCTGCAAAGGATGGGATTTAGGAAGGCCTTTGTGTTTTTACTGAGCCTTACTCTACTAGGTTAATACTAGCCTGGAGGATCAAGTTTCCTCTGCCCTTCAGCTCGCCTTCTCATTTGTGCTAAAAATGGTTGTCACTTTTTAAATCAGTTCCAAGGACAATCGGTTTTGGCTGAGCCAGATGGGCTGCTGACAGGAAGAAGAACGAGGCACAAGAGAAGGTCCGGCCCCAATCAGACTGCCCTAGAAAAGAGTCATTCTGCACCACTGCATATGAGCATATAAGAAAGAAAGGTTGTAGTGAATAGAATAGGTAAGTTAGGCCTGTATCAAAATCACCTCAACCACGACAACCTGTTGGCCTTCAACAAATAACTACCATCTGACTACCTGTCAGAGGGTCAATAGGGATAAAATGGAATCAAACTTGTAGCAATTTCCAGTGAGGTATCTCAAAAATAAAAACAAACAAGTTATGGCACATTAAAGAGCAATGGTAGTGTGTCATGAGTTATTGTGTGTCAGAGTCCACTTCCTTAGACACATCATGGTTAGCCACAGTTCCTGATGTATATATTCTCAGGACATGGATTGAGATTTCAAAAATACATCAAAATATTTTTCAAGGATTAAAGTTTTATTGTAATTTGGATCTCTTTGATTTGGTTTCTTTTATGGAAACTAATATAAGAGAGCACATGACCCCTGTTGGACATCAAGAACCCACATAGAATTCAAATCTTCACTATCCACTTAAGTCAGTGATCCCCATCTCTGAGTCCCAAGGTTTTCTTGGACTACAACTCCCACAAATCCTGCCCAGCATATCTAGTGGTGAAGGCTTCTTGGAATTTAAGTTCAAGAACATCTAGGGACTCAAGCTTGACAACCACAGATGTATGCAGTGGCTATTCCTCTTTTGTCAACATGTCCAGGTGGTCTCAGCATGAGACCAATAATTTATTCACACAGTGGATTTGAAATAGAGCAACATATTAAGTGTTTGCAATTCCTCTCTGTCAAATATATATACTGTATTTGAAATGAAGAGTTCTGTTGAACACCAACTGAGCATCCCATGGGATTTTTGCATCAAGTGAAGAAATAGCTGAAATTAGCAGGTATCACTATTTATTTATTTATTTATTTATTTATTTATTTATTTATTTATTTGACTTCTATACTGCACCATGTGGCAACAAATGCCACTCTGAGTGGTTTACAGGATTAAAATATCTAAAAATAAAGTAAATATTATTCATTTCAATAGGTGATAAATATTGCCTGTTGCTTAAAAACATGTATTTATACCTTGTGAATAATTTCTTTACATCCCCTGATAATAACATATGTTGAATTTAATGTTACAATGGTTGAAGTGCAGTTCAGTCACTCATTTACAGAAGGAGGCTCAGTTCTCCCCTGAATTAATGGCTATAGCTATCTTGACAGCAACAGAAAACTTAAGTTCCCTTCCTGATTTATTTATGAGTCCTCTTATCTTTCTTCTCTTCAAACTGCTGTAAGATTTAATGGTATATTAACAACTAACACAGCCTTAACAAACTCACTCAAGTTTTCAAATACAAAAAAGTATTTTGAAGAAGTATTAAAGTGCATGCAATATACAGGTATCTCCCTTTTATAAAAGGGGCAAGACAGGAGATGCTTGGAGGAGATGGAAGCTTGGAGGACAGGGACTGTGAGAAATTTAAAAAAACTAGCAACCCGACTGAAAGCTTGCAGCTTCACAATAGTTTTCAACCTCTCTCCCTTATCCCTTAGGAACAGCAGCTGGAGCAGCAGGGTCAGCCTGAAGACCTTGCACAGAGGACTCAAGACCCTCCAGCACAGCAGGGAGGACCTTTGAGGCCTCAAAGGAGGTGAGTGGTGTTGGTTGGGGACTCATAAGAATAGCCTTGCTGGAACAGGCCACAGCCCATCCAGTCCAGCATTCTGTCTCACACAGTGGCTCACCATTTGCTTCAGGGTATTCCCAAGCAGATGTCTTCAATTTGCTCAAGATACCTGCAAAGAGACCTTTGGTTAGTGGGTGGCATATAAGTTGTAAAAATAAATAAATAAATAAATAAATAAATAAATAAATAAATAAATAAATAAATAAAAATGATATTGAGAGATATCCTGCCTATCTCTCCAACCCAGAGATTGTCCTTAGGCATCCATAATGATAGCCATTAATATCCTTGTTCTCCATGAACTTGTCCAATCCTTTCTTAAAGCTGTCTAGGCTGACAACTGTCACTACTTCTTCTGGCAGGGAATTCGATAGACCAGTGATCCCCTGGGTGAAAAAGTACTTTCTCTATTTGTTTGAGATCTAGCATCCAAAAGTTTCATGGAATGCCCCCTAGTTCTAGTGTTGTGTGATAGGGAAAAAGTTTTTCCTTATCTACCTTGTCCATACCGTTTATGATTTTATAAACTTCAGTCAGGTCACCTCTTATGTGCTGTCATTCAAGAGTGAAGAGGCCCAGCCGTTGCAGCCACAGATGGTAAGGAAGGTGTTCCATTTGCCCTCCTCTGCACTTTTTTCCATTTTCATAATATCCTTCTGGAGGTATGGTGACCAGAATTTTACACAGTACTCCAGATGGGGCCTCACCATAGATTTATAATGCGGCAAAATGACACTTGCTGATTTATTTTATATACCCTTCCTAATGATCAATGACATTGAGTTTGCTTTTTTCACTGCTGTGGCACACTGGGTTGACACCTTCATTGAGCTGTCCACCAGAACACCAAGGACACCAACATTCTAATATTAGATCACACTGGCTTTGTTAGAAATTAGTTTAATAATACATGCAAGGACCTCCTCCCTGGTTATTGCTAACCAGAGCAGACAAGATTAGGCTGGATCAGGAAACAGGTTAACATATTCTAATGCAAGCTTCCATGTCCCTAATACAGGATACAGTAAACACCCACCTATTGCAGGGGTTAGGGACCTGACCTGACCCGCAAAAATTGAAAATCCACAATATGCAGATGCTGGGTCAGGTTGGGACTGGGTGGGCTCTCTGGGGGCTCTTGTATTTACCCCAGGCCTGGCACTGCCCCAAACAGGCCTGCAAGGAGCTTTCCAGTCCCCCAGAAACCCCAAAAGTGATTCCTAGTGATCTGGAGGCTACTTCTGGTTTCCCGGAAGTCACTTCTGGTTTGTGGGGAAGCACTTTTGGGGCCTCTGACGGGCCTGGGAAGGCCTTTCCTCCTTACCCCAGGGGGTCTTTTTTTCATATACTGCGGACCCGCAATATACCAGGACTGCAATAAATGAAACGCGAAAGGGCAGGGGACAACTGTAACCTGGAATGATGTAAAATATTTTAAAATGTACTGTGTTGTCCAGGCAGATAGAATCAGGACTCTTTTGCAGTATAGAAGAGATTATCTGAAGGTAGGATGTTTACAACAGAGACTTCCAAGAAACTAAATGTAATATTAGTGGTGGGAGTGAGGCAGGTTTTTGTGCATCCTTCATGAACGACTCATGCTGTTGCATTTTCATAGCTTTTTAAAGATTATATTTCCGTACAACTTCCTCCTGATCCAATTTACAATGACTCAGACACAGCACTAATTATGCGCATTTCTAGCATTCTACTAGCTTCCTCATGCAGAAGGTTATGATTAGATTTGGCCAAATAAAAAATAATTAAATCAGGATATAATTTTTAATAAACTTCATTGGCTTTTATTAGTATGGTAAAGGTCTCTGTTCCTCTGTCAAAGCACACCCTTTTCTTCTGAACAAAACATCCAAATCCAAAAGAATGTGCTTTCCACTCTGTTTTTAGTTCTTTTCCATGAGATCATGGATATAAAACGACAAGCAGTGTCCCAAAATCAACACACAACAAATCTATCTCTGTCATTAAATGGCCACAGACTTGAGAAAAGTAGCTTCCTTTAAATACATGTCTCATATTGCTGCTAAAATAATCTGATTAAAACTGACTGATTAATATAACAAGAGCTTGTCATATTATGTTATAGACATTCAAAGCTCTGACCAAATTCCAATCCAGATGCAAGTGTGTGCGCGTGCACACACACACACACACACACACACACACACACACACACACACACACACACACACACACACATCACCAGGACCAGATGGCATCCATTCATGAGTTTTCAAGGAACTTAAAGATGAAATTGCTGATGTCCTAGCCAAAATGCTGTATATAATATTTCTCTCAAATCAGGCGTTGTGCCTGATGACTGGAAAGTAGTGAATGTAACACCAATCGTCAAAACAAGATCCAGAGGTGATCCAGGAAATTATGGACTGGTCAATTTGACATGTGTTCCAGGCAAAGTGATGGAAACCATCCTAAAAGATAAAAATAATAGGCACATAGAAGAGAACGTACTGCAGAAAGAGAGCCAACATGGTTTCTGCCAGGGCAAATCATGCTTCACTAATCTCTTGGAATTCTTTGAAAGTGTCAACAAGCATGTGGATAAGGGATATCCAGTTGCCATTGTTTATCTGGACTTTCAGAGGGCTTTTGACAAGATCACACACCAAAGGCCCTTGAATAAACTTGCCAGTCATGGAATCAAGGGACAGGTCTTGTCCTGGATCAGCAACTGGCTAAGGGACAGGAAATAGAGGGTAGCACTAAATGGACACTTCTCCAAGTGGAGGGAGGTAAAGAGTGGGGTCCCCCAAGGTTCAGTACCGGGACCCCACCTATCAAACTCTTCACAAATGATCTAGAAGTAAGAGTAAATAGCAAGGTAGCCAGATTTGCCAATGACACTAAATCATACATGGTAGTAAAAACTGAGAGAGATTGTGAGGAGCTCCAGAGGGATCTCTTGACAATGGGGGTGTGGGCAAACCAGTGGCAAATGAGCTTTAACAGCAAATACAGAGTGATGCACATTGGAGCAAACAACCCCAATTACTTTTATAAACTGATGGGATCTGAAATCTCTGCAACAAAGCAGGAAATTAAAAACTTCTTTTTATAATTGTTTCTATTTCCCATTGTTTCTTTCCCGCTGTCATTTGGTTTTAACTGTCTGGAGAAACTATCAACTTTAAAAGCAGCAGAACCAGTTTGATGACTTGAGCTCTGTTGTCTAATATATTCTTCTTGTAAGCAGGGAATCAAACTATCCAATCCTTCTTCATGCCTTTTATATGCTCCAGAAAACGAATCAAATTCTGGGGGTTTTGGATTAAGAATTAGGATAACTTGCATCCTTTTACTTAAGGCTTCACCTGCTCCAGCCAAATTTCAAATATGGCTTGCATTCTCAGAATGTATTGATCTAATGTTTTTGATTTTTCATGCTATTTTGATTGGGTAACTTGCTTTAATAAATTAGCAATACTTTGTCCTTGATCACTTTGGTAGTGTAGTGATTTTAATTTGGTAAACATTCCCTTGGCTGTTGTCTCGTGTCTAATTTGCACCAATCTTTCTTCTGTGAAAGATTGAATTACAAGACCCTTTGCTTTGCATTCTTCAATTTCTAATCTATGTATTGTTCATGTGCTCTTTCAGGTTCATCTTCTGTTAAAACCTCTAGTACACCCTGAATTTCACACAGATATTCCAGACAAAACAACCAGCTTTCAAAATGAATAGGCTGGAACTTTGACATGGAATATTTTACCTCAGATGTTTTCATATTAGTTTAAAATTGATCAAGATAAACCTTAACTTCTTTCATTTCATCTGTGCAGTACTTTAGTTCAACTGCTTGGCACTTAATATCAGTGACTCTGCCAGCTCAGCAGTGTAAGAGTAATCAGTAGAGATGGGCACAGAACGAACAATTTTTTCATTTTTGTTGTTCGTTTTTCATTTCGTTACACAATGAAACAACAAACAAAATTTGTCCCTAAAATGAAACGAAACGAACAGAAACGCGGGGATTTTGGTCGTGCGTTTCATTTCCGTTACTGCAATGAAGTGAGCAGCTTTAAATGCTTAAAAAAATCATTACAAATTGGAATAAATGGTAACGAAATGGTAATGAAATGGTAATGAAACGAAAATGAATTTTTTGAAAAATTTCACGAACAATGGAAACGAACCGAAATGGACCTCTAAACGACAAACGACAAATGAAACTCCATTTTTTCTATTCATGCCCATCTCTAGTAATCAGATCATAAGCAAAGGAACCATCTAACTGTGCTACCATGTTAGAGGTCTTACTATTGCTTGGTCCAATTACCCCCCCCCCCCCGAGCAAATAATGAGTCACAGTAAAGTCAAAAAAGGTTTATTAAGCATTAAATAGAAAACAAATATTCCACATTAAACATATAATATTGAAGAATGTCCCTATACTTGTTATACCCTAAAGAAGTAATGGCGAACCTTTTAGAGACCGAGTGCCCAAACTGCAATTCAAAACCCAGTAATTATTTTGAAAAGTGCCAATACAGTAATTTAACCTGTATACAGGTGGCTGTGAAGGGGCGATGTCAGGTGCCCGCAGAAAGGGCTCCGAGTGCCACCTTTGGCACCCGTGTCATAGGTTTGACATCACTGCCCTAAAGCCATCGTGCCTCCCTTTGAACCACCCTGGCTGGCTGAAGTTGCATTGTTCCCAGGGAATAATGCAACTTCGGGCAGCCTGGGTGCCTTGCAAGTGAAGTGCTTACCTCTGGGCTGGCCAAATCAATCTTTGGCCAGCCGGAGGTAAGTGCTTCCCTTGCAAGGTGCCCAGGCTGGGCAAAGATTGCAGATACCGATGGGTCTTCTTGCAGCTTGGGTGGTTTGAAAGGCAAGCAGCAGTGGCAGATCACCACCACCGCTTTCTTTCCAAACCGCCCTGGCTGGGCGAAGATCCTCCAGTCCCTGCAATCTTCATCCAGCCCAGGTGCCTTGCAAGGGAAGCACTTACCTCCGGGTAAGCACTTAGTTTGCTTACTTCTGGGCTACCCAAAGATTGATTGATCTCCCTCAATCAAGGGCACCTGAAGGCTGCTGTCCACAACCCCACCAGATAGTTGACTTTGAGAGGTCAGACCTGTCAAATTCAGCTGTCTGCTGGGGATGCAAAAAGCAGCCTTTGGCCTGCCATTGATTGAGGGTGTTGGGACAGCCTTCCCGTAGGAATGCATTAATCTGTTCTCTCCAGATTGGACTAGTTGATTTTCAATGCATTCCTATGGGAAACCGCTGTACGACTTACGAGTTGTTTGACTTCCAAAAATGCCTTCAGAACAGATTAACGTTGTAAGTTGAGGTACCACTGTAGTTTATAAGGCTAGAGCATCAATATCCCATCTACAATATTCAGATAATATTGCTGGTTTATTTTATGGTGCTTTTGTAAATATTATTGAGTTATTGCATGTGGGTCCAGCTGTAAGCATGCAGATACAGCAGCCTTTAAAGTGATGAATGCATTACAAATTTTAGTGGTATGTCTAACAAATGAAGGAACAAACAAGCAAGCAATGTACGAAGGACTGAAATAATATGTTGCTATTTCTCCATAATCTGTTGTATAAAAATGTTCAACCCCCTGTATAGAACTAATATTCTTGCTCACACCTGTGGTTCTTATCACTCTCACTCTCTCTCTCTCTCTCTCTCTCTCTCTCTCTCTCTCTCTCTCTCTCTTTCTCTCCTGCTTAATGTTTTATAACTGGCTTTTCCACATTATGTGAGTAATGTAACCTAAGGCTTAAAATAAGCAGCAGGCAAATAAAAAACAGAGATACATGAAACATAAGGAGAGTAGGAAGAGGAGCTGCCTACCTACCTAATAAGATGACTAAACAGGAAATTAGCTTATTGATCCAAGAAATTAAGTTTTAAATATTTAAAAATGGCTTAGACTCCCCTTTATTTTAGAGATGAGGAGAAAACACAGACAAAACTTCCTAGGAACATAGCACTGAAATAAAAATGGCTGAACTCATAAAGTTTTACTCAACATTTCTTTTAAAGCAGGTCCTGTCTTATTCTCATTACCAACCTGCAATATACCAGGGTTCCAAAGTAATTGTGCATAACTAGTTATGTATAATAGCTAGTACCTATGAATGGAATGCATACAATAAGGCACATGGACATTTTTATCTTGGCAGTACTGTGTGATATGAATGTGCTATATAGATAAAGAAAGCCATATTAGTCCTATCTGAAAGGTGTATTCATACATTCACAAAGAGAGCTAAAAATAAAGTTTATAGTGCCTTAGGTGCATATACTAAGCATAAGGCACCTACATCAAATATTTCACAAGGCATCTGTTTTATATGAAATAAACTAGCTAGCCATTTAGCCGGCTATATACATTATGAGAAGAGGTGAAGATAGTGCACAGCCAGATTCCCCCCGCCCCCCCAAAAAACTGGATTATGAAGGAACATGGATATAAAACCGTATTATCCAATCCTATTCATGTCATCCAAAGTATTATTCCATTCTTCATAAAACCTCATACTTCTCAAAACAAAATCAGCTCTGACAATTGTGTTGTGTTTGGGTGAGAAGTGGTTAACTGACGACAAAAGGATTCAGCTGATGGGATTTTCAATTTCCCTGGTGTCACTTTGTGAATGGTGTCAAAGGTATCTTGTAGAACAGGGATGGCAAACCTTTTTGAGACCGAGTGCCCAAACTGCAACTGAAAACCCACTTATTTTTCACTGAGTGCCAATAGGACAATTTAGCCAGAATAATGTACCCCAGCTTAAAAATACTTTGGGTTAAAAATGCACCGGGGGGGGGGGGGGGGGGGAGAGAGAGAGAGAAGCAGCGGCGAAGTCCCCCCTTCTCACCCTCCCCGGACAGAGGATAATTGTCCCGGTGGTGTGTGGGGGGGGGAAGCAGTGGTGAAGTCCCCTGTTCCCCCCCTTCCCAGCCAGAGGATCATCACCCCCACAGCGCACCAAGGAGAGAAGTGGCAGCAAAGTCCCCCCCCCTTCTCCCCCTCCCTGGCTAGAGGACCATTGCCCTGGCAGCATGTGGGGGTGGGGGGGAGAAGTGATAGCAGAGTCCCCCGTTCCCCCGTTCCCCAACCAGAGGATAATCGCTGCGGTGCATCGGTGCATTGGGTGGAGAAGAGGCAGTGGAGTAACCCCTTTCCCCCCTTCCCTGAGTGAAGGGGAGGAAGAGGAAGGCTGCTTGGTCTTTTTGAATTTGGCACTGTGCAAGCACCCTCGGTGGTGCCACACCAAATTCAAAAGGATCAAGCAGCCTTCCTCCTCCCCTTCGCTCGGGAAAGGGGAGGAGGAGGAAGGCTGTTTGACCTTTTTGAATTTGGCATGGTGCAACTGCCGCTTGTTTCAGTGGCTCAAAGGCAGTTTGAAACCCCTCCCCTTGCTTACGTACCCAATTGGAGGGGAAACTTCTGTTCCTCCACACATTCCTCATGGCTGGAGGGGGAAGTAGGGGGGGCAGGGGGCATGTCGCGTGCCAGGCAAAAGCTCTCCAAGTGCCACCTTTGGCACGCGTGCCATAGATTCTCCATCCCTGCTGTAGAACATCTTGGCAAGCCTGAATATTGATAACACCAGTGTCCTATTCACAAAGAAAAACAAAGCAAGGAAAATTTCCAGAACCTGACTTCTTAAAAATCAATTGTCATGGCTGTGTTGGAGTGAGATGTGGTAACAGTGAAAAAGAAGTCAGATTCTAGGATTTTTTCCTTTCTTTAGTGGTGGCCAAACTTCAGCCCTCCAGATGTTTTGGACCACAACTCCCAGCATTCCAAGCCTATATTGCCAATGACAAAGGATTGTGGGAGCTGTGGTCCAAAGGGTATGCTTGTATATGGAACTGAATGCAAGAAGTGATCCTATACACCATCATGACTGCTGACATTTGTGTTGTGAACATTTAACATGGCCTCATAAAGCTTTATCCTGCTGATGAAGCAGTGTTAGGTCACTTTCAGGAGTTTTGAATCATGGAAAAAGAAGCAATATTCCATATTTATAAATAATGATAGGTACAAACTCAGTGCCCAGAGTACCTCAGTAGCTAGATAGGCAGTATATACATCTTATGAATAAATAAATAAATAATTGTTTGTCAGTTTGTCAGCAAAGTGATTTTAGTCAGTAAAAAGTGATTTTAGTCTGCAAAGAACAACAGATTGTTATATAAAATAAATATTTTTAAAGAACTAAGTGACATACTAGAAATGACTATAGAGCCCAAATTTGATATTGCTTTGCTATCAATATTTGTGGATTATAGTTATGATGTTAAAACTAAAGAGTTGATTACAAATTTGTTGACAGCAGCTAGATTAATAATTGCTAGAAATTATTAACAAATTGACTTGTTCTCTCAAGGTTAAAAAAGGAGAGTTAAAAAGAGATATTTTCTATGATATATGGGGTAGATTTATTGAATATGTGCTTGTACGGGATAAGGGTAAGGTTTCCGCGCAACAATCGATTTTGTTCTGGAGGGGAGGATAATGACTGTAAATATGAAGAGTGATCCTGTTGGTGAAGGGGTGCACTGTTGCTGATGTTTGTTTTTTAATGTAATTTGTATATTTTTTTAAATTAAAAATTAAATAAATAAATAAATAAATAAATAAATAAATAAATAAATAAATAAATAAATAAATAGCTTTGATTTAAATAAATAAATAAATAAATAAATCCAGACAGGCAGACAGACATAGTGGTGGTTCATAGTTTGTGGTTCGTTCAGTTCAAGCCCATCTTTAAATGAAGGGGGTGGGTGGCCATCTCTGTTCATAACCTAGACTTTTGATTTTGAAGGATTGAATGTGAGAATAAGTATGGTATAGGAAGTGGTGTGGTGGGGTAGAATTCAGGAGATTTGGCTTCAATTCCTTGTTTGTTTGTTTGAGACCTACTGGGAGTATATTTCTAAAATGGCTCTCATAAATCTCAAACTTCTTATCAGGTTCTTCATAAATTGGAAGGGACTTAATTTGGCCAATTCATTAAAATTCATCAATTCATATTTATGATGGAGTCCCTCAACAAATATGAATCAATTTATTTTAAAAAATAAAAATTGATGATTTTATTTATTTGTTAGTTGACCAGGCTATAACAGTGATGGCAAGCCTTTAAGAGACCGAGTGCCCAAACTGCTACTCCAAACCCACTAATTATTCACAAAGTGTCAATACAGCAATTTAACCTCAATAAAGGTGGCTGTGAAGGGGTGATGTAAGGTGCTCACAGAAAGGGCTCCAAGTGCCACCCTGGGCACCCGTGCCATAGGTTCGCCAACACTGGGCTATAAAATGGCCCTTAAGTCATCTAGAGTTACCAAA
The DNA here is from genome assembly GCA_037367245.1 of Phrynocephalus guinanensis. Taxonomy (NCBI): domain Eukaryota; kingdom Metazoa; phylum Chordata; class Lepidosauria; order Squamata; family Agamidae; genus Phrynocephalus; species Phrynocephalus guinanensis. The sequence continues at coordinate 17,718,875 of CM074736.1, forward strand.
TTACCAAGTCTCATATTAGCACCAAATTTTCCAGAGAGTTAGAAATCAGTCTTTCTCTGTGTCTGATTTGGGGATTTTGATCAATTAGTAGAGTAGTACAAAACCATGATGAGCTTTGAATGTGATTGTCAAAATCTTGAACTTAATCTGAGACACAGTGGGAAGCGGAGGAAACATCTTTGCCAGTTTGGGGCATCTAGTGGAGACAAATCAATTTGTCGATTTGTCACAGGAAATTCATGAATTTGTTGATTTATCAGCCCTAACGAATCATGATAAGTCACTTTTTTATTTGTCCCCATCTTTATGCATGTGTCATAAGCAGTAGGTTTGAGAAAGCCAAATAAGGTCTCTATTCTCTAGAAGATTTAGCATGCCATTTTGAGCGATTTTCTCATCCAAATGTCATATAGACATTGACCCACCCTATTTGATCCACAAGACCATGCTGTCATCTTCCGAGTATTGTGAAGTGGCTAAAGAAGAAAGCTATTTCACAACATGAGCAACTTAATCATGTCCACCACTCCACAGAGGGGCCAAGGAAATGAAAAGAACTTGTTTTAGGAATGTGCAGTAGCAGGGAATATTCACAGCATCACTTGAAATACGTACAGGACCAACAGAAAGCCAATTTGTGCTGGGACATAGCAGCACAGCCTGCTGTCAATTTGGTTGCTATCATAATACATAGTCACTTTCCATTATTCGTTTAACACTTCAAAGTGATGCAGTGAATATTCATTGCCCTTAAACCCTGTTAAGCAAACAAACATGATCTAAACAATTATTAATTTGCCAGTATTTTAAAGTGGCTCTCTTTTTAAATCAATTCATCATATTGGTAAACTAGAGGAAGGCTAATTTTTGGTCCATTTCCAGCTATTGCACAGGCTGGAAACAGGCCAATATAAAATGATCTTCCCTGTACCAAATAAGTAAATGATCCTGACAGAGGCCAGAAAGGTGCAGCTGAGAATGCTGTGGCCAGACTGGTGGCTGGCATGAGCACACTTCACCACATTACTCTAGTACTGGCTGGTTTCCACTGGTCACCCACTGTGTCTCAGATCAGGTTCAAGGTTTTGACACTCACTGGCCCAAAGTGGAAATCAGACATGACCCTGGCTGACACTTGCAAGTGGCCCATTCATTTCTATGGAGGAATTTTCTCTCTCCCTAGATTTAGTTCCACCATTGAAATGAATGTGGAAGACATTCTAGGTGGCAGCACATTTCTGCCAAGGATTGAGAACTTCTGGTACATTCTAAAGAGAAGGGAAGAAACAATATGCTGCAGCAGACATGAGCTTTCCGCCTTCATTTCACTCACTGCCATCTCCTCCTGCCCCAAAAGGTGCATAGCAGAGCACTGAATGTCTGACATACCTCTTTTATGTGTCTCCCTATTTTATGCATCTTGTCATATCTCATGTCATTTGTCTCCTTTTCCAAATGAAAGTACCTGAGGCCTCTCAGTCTCTTTCTTTATATGACACTACCCCTCCCCACCTTCCACCTTCCCCTCAACCGGGTTTGAAGAGGAGATTCGCTTTTGATGGGAGAAGAGAAAAGATTATTTCACTCACCTGCAGTACAAATGAGCAATGTTCTCAAGAAAATGATAGCAGTGGAATTGGAAGTCTTTCAGCAATGCTCTCTCTCTCTTGTTAGAGATATGGCTAATTTGCATTTAACATTTAGGTTAGGTGGAGGGAATGTTGACCTTACTGCAGGCACCAGAGGTCAAAAATGGGCTGGGAGCACTAACAGAAAAATATATAACTTAGTTAACAAAACAACAGCAAAATTCATTGTAATCACTTTTGTTATGGGTTTCCTGTTTTCACTCAAGTTCCAAAGGCTGGGAAAAGGCTTTTCTTAAAGCTATGCCCTTAAAAGAGATATCATTTAGGTAATATGGCTTTCAATGCTCTTGTCATTTCTCAGCATTTCCACCGGCCTGCAGCTGAATAGGTACCAATGGCAGAGAGGTGTTCCCAGTTTATTGTAACAGGTCCAGTGCCTGAAATCCAGATATATAATTACTCTGGTGGATAGGAAATTGCCCACCCAGCCTGGAATAATGAGGTGAGAAACAAGTGTTGGATTGAAACTTGAGCCACACTTTATTAAACTGATTATCATAATTTAAATATGTAAAAAGCGGGCTAGAGATAGGGCAAAAGCATGATCTGTGTGTGGAGCCAGCTTTGCTCTACACCAGACCTGTGTTATGACTTTGCATAATGCTTGGGAATCCACCAATGGCAACAAGCTGAGGCTCCAGCTCTAGGCTATTACTGCCCCATACAATCCGCCTTCTCCCTCCTCCCAACACTGAGTCCTTCTGACTTTCAGTGCTAGGAGGTGGGCTGGCTCACCCCCTTATTGGGTGCTGCTTGTAGTCACCTATTAACTAATGCTTTCCACCACCACCCGCCAGTGTGACCGAAATGTGCATAATGCTCCAACCCATGTACTAAACATACCTTTAAGAAAGGGATGGGCAAAAGCACATCTGCTCCCTTTTTGAGTTCAGGTCAGAAATACCCATCTGCTCCTGAAGCGACCAGCCAATCTCATTCATAAAACAAGGGTGGGATAATCAAATGCAGAAGAGGCTAGGAACAGGGCAGTCTACCTTTTAAAGCACCTCTCACCCTTCACCCCTCACAGCCACCATTCCCAGCCTCCTATGCTCTCCTTACATGGTCAGGACAGCGAAAGGCTTTCCAGGTCACTTTGCCCTTTCCACCAGCATAATTATGCAATGGGTTTTGACCATGGAGTTAACACATCTGAAGTTACTGGACAAGTGAAGCTGTCATTCTTTGTTACAAGTGCTCAACTAGAAACCAATATTTTCTGCAGAGAGTGACACAACTGGAAGGGAACATACAAGTTCCTTTTTGGAGTGGGCACTTAAAGGCCAGACTGGGCTTTTGCAGGGAATGAGGCTCTTATCATTGCCAAAAGTTTTTGATCAAATTTCAAAATGCGCCAAGGGAGTTGGGAGTGCCTTTGGCTGAGAAAAAGATGGAGGGGCCATTTGAGGTCCTTACATGTTTGTGGAAGAGAGGTTGACACCCAGCATTAGTTTAGCAGGTTGCCAGAAGCGAAGCTGTTTGACCTTGCAGATTTGGACTCCTGCTCTCACACACAAAAAGTTACCCTGAGGGAGCTGCAGGAGGTTTGGACCTGCCTTAATTTTGCATCCAAATTAGTTGCTCCAGGAAGGGCTTTTTTTACGATGGCTTTATGAAGCCACTCATGGCCTCTGGAGACCTCATCAAAGGAGGTGGCTTTCAATAGGAATGAGGGAGGATTTGCTTATGGTTCCTACAGGATTTTAATGGGGACTCCTTTTGGAAGACTGAATAGTGCCTGGGAGCAGAATTCCAGTGCAAATTGGTGCAGTTAGTTCTCTAGGATATATATTTTCAAGGCAGATACTGTGCTGGATGATGGCCTGAGGTTTGGAAATGGTATGGTGTTAAAAGGGATCTGACTTTTTATGAGTTCTTACCATAGTCAGGACTTTATGATTATGGGGTGCAGTGTGGTCAAATTTTACAGTTAGGTTTTGGTTCAACAATTAGGCAGTGGTGCACATTGTGAATTCCCTCACCTTGTAGTCCCAGAGGATAATGAGTTTGGTTTGGGGCTTCACACTGTGATGCTTGCAGTATAACATAATTACTCAGGTCCACCGTGTGCCAGGAGTTGACAACAACATTGCTGATGCCCTGTCCTGTCAACAGATTGAATGGTTCCAGCCCAGGCATTGGCTCCAGCCATTCTGGCACAGACAGAAGTCTTACCAGTAGAAGTTTGGAGCCTTGGCGGGTGAGAGTTAATTGGGCCTAGTTTTGGCAGTTGCACCCAGGACTCAGCGAACATATGCAGCAGCATGGAAGGATTTTTTCCCCTTCCAGGACAGGGATGGGTGAGAGAAACTATGGCCAATCCTAGTGAAGCACCTTTTGAAATTTGGTTTTTATCTGCATGGTAGGGGGTTAGTGCTTTAGTTCATCAGGGGCAGGATGTTGGCAATGGTGTTCTATGCCAGGGCACAGGGATTCCAAGATGTCACATCAGACTTCTGTATTTGGAAGATGATGGAGGAGTGATGTAAGGAAAGGGGTCTGTTGAAGGATAAAATGAGTCCTGTTTCACCCACACAGGTACAGAGTTTACAATCCATTTACTCCATAGTCTACAAGGATGCATAGGAGGTCAGTTTATTTAGGCTTGTGACATGGGTTCTGCTTTGAGGGACATTTAGACTTAGTGAATTGCTGGTTGCATCAACAACTGGTACCATATGGAAGGCTTTTCAGATAGCAGATGTGCAGATCTTTAAAGTGAACCAATTTATATCAGAGTGATGGTGTTCATTTATCCTATTTTGGCCTTAATATTTTCTTGCATGACATACAAGGGAGCCTTCGGATTGAACTATCAATCTGTGTGAGGGACATGGGGCATATGGTGTAACTCCTATGCTGTGGCTGTTGGTGGCAGAACAGTTGGTGTGTAAGTACAAGCAGCACCTGAAAGCCAGGTTAGTTCCCAGCATTGAAGGCCTGGAGGAGGATATCGCAAAAGAAAATGTTAAGCCTCAGCTGGCATTTTGGAAGTACCCAACTATTATGCAAACTCATCAGGTATGTTTGGCTCTGGGGCAAGGCTGCAGATCATATTTCTGCCTTTCTCTAGGCCCCCTTTGAGAAGGGGATGCCATGTTGATTGGCTTTAATAAAGTATGGCCCATGTTTCAACCCACTCCTTGACTCATTATTTCAGGCTGGTTGGACAAAAGAGCCTATCTGTCCCTCTTAGGCCTTCAAACCAGCCACGTCTGAGCCCACCAACCAGGAAACAAGATCTGTGGCTATATTACTGTGATGAGCCTTACTTGGATCTCTGCAGTGCTGGGTTCCACTAAGAAACACATATTGAACAGTCAAAGCCATTCAGCTCACTGCCCTTATCAATGTGCTTGCCTTCCTGAAGAGGTGTCTGAGAGGCATCTGTGCATCCATCTCTATAGACACTAACAGACCATCTGCCTCCCCCTGCTTCTCACATACCAGTTAAAGCCCCAGGGAAGACATCATAAAACAGCTCCTTTTTTTCACAGGGTTTTCTTCTCAGACCAAAAATGTGGGCAGCCAGGGAAGCTACAGACTAACAAACATGTATATAACAAATGTGGCTATCATAAACAAGGAAGCATTGCCTGAACTTTCCCTCTGCTGTCTCCCCCCTCCCCATCTGCTGCACATTGACAAAGCTCTGGAGCTCCAAATAACACAACCCCTCCCCACTTCTAAATGGATCACTCACAGAAGCAGTGCTGTGTGGGTGGGACGAAAGACTGAAAAATATCTATTAAAGTACTGAGGCATCTCTTTTCAGGTCCCAATAGCAAAACAGCCACGAATCACGACTTCGAGGAGGGCGAGAACAGAAATTAACCTTACCTGATAGGCAGCCTTTTTTCCTCTGAAAGGCTTCATTCCCTTCCTTCTTCATGGCATCGGTCTATGGAAACAGAAGGTGAAAAGTGTCTTGCTCCTTTTGTCCTGTGTCTACGCTCTTTTGAAAATAACAGCCTTAGGAAAGTCTGTTCTAGCCTTCCTAACTATCTCCCCCAATACACACTTTTGTTCACTTCCAGGTCAAAAGAAAAAAAGAAAAAAAGACGGGTTTTATCTATTTATCTGTGTATGTATATGTTTGTTTTCTGGCCTTTCAAATGTGCTTTTAGCCCCCCAAAGCCCCCAAAACAAAGCACAATACATAGACAAAAATCAAATAATCTTTTGAGAATGTTCTTTTTTTAAATAAAAAACAAGTCAAGGTCCTGACAAAAGGACAGTTTCATCAACTTTCTGGAAGCACAAGCATAAAGTCAGCTTGCTGTCACTTAGGTGAAAATTCTTCAGTGAAGCACTGCTACAGAGGCCGTTCCGTCTCATTCAGACATCTGTCTAGCCTCTCAGGGCTCTGGGATGCAAAGCATGGCTCTGCTGAAGATCTCAAATTCAGGTGAGAGGAAGTGATATCCTAGTCCTAAATAAGGTTTCTAGTTAGCACTAACTGATAATCTGATGAGACAGATTTCTCCCAGATAACAATGGTTTCAGTCCCACTTACTTCAATGCCATTTGTTGCGTGCCAAGCAGAGAGCAGTAGCTGCCCTTGAGGAATAACAATAGTGCAGAAAGATCGGTATCCTCTTGGCTTGTAGTGTTAGTCATTAGTAGAATGTGGTCAATGTCAAATGGTCACTATTAACGTTTAAAATGCATTTTACATCTTCATATTTGATGGAGTAAATATGTTAAATATTATTTGATTTGAAAGCAGGGCTCTTTTTAAAACTAGACTTCCTGCCCTCATTGCCAACTAGTTGTGGCATAGATTCCCTTTTAGAATCTGATACAACCTCATTCAGGAGGTGTGGTGTCTCAGTGGGCTAGAGCGCTGAATTGTCAGCTGTAAAGTCAGCAACTCGGTGGTTTGAATTCCAGATGACACACAGTGGAGTGAGCTCCCGCTGTTAACCCCAGCTCCTGCCAACCGAGAAGTTCAAAAGCATATAAATGCAAGCATTTAAATAGGTACCGCCATAAGAAGTGGAAAGGTAAACAGTGCTCCATGCACATAAATGTGTTCAGCCATGCCAGCCACATGGCCATGGACTTGCACAACACTGGCTCTTTGGCTTAGAAATGGAGATGAGCACCGCCCCTAGAGTTGGACATGACTAGCACGCATGTGCAGGAGGAACCTTTACCTTTACCTTCCAACCTCATTCACATGAAGTTAAAAGCAACACCCATCCACTGCCAGTATTGGAGTGAGGGGGAGGCTGGTCTGTGAGCATTGCACAGAATGACTTGTGAATGTGTTGCTTGAATACTGTAATTAAACTGTAAACTGACTACTTGAAGAGGTATGGGGCGGTATATAAGCAAAATATTTTGCTTTATAAACATACTCGGGTGCTGCACAGTCGTCATTGACAGGGGTCCTGAGAGAAACAATTATCTTATCAAAATCCACCAGTGTAGTGATAAAACACGGGAAGCAGGGTAGATTCACTTGAGGGGAAAACAAGGGAAGGGAGAAAGATGACCATTCTTACCTTTATCAGCTTTGCTGTTCCAAATGGCATTTGTTTTCAGAGGAAGTAGTATATTTTTACAAGGTAATTAGGATATTAATTAGGCAACAAGCTAAACACAAGGTAATTATTTAACTTGGCATTTTTCTTGCTTTTAGGGCATAATAATTTTTTTAAATACAGGAATGGCTAACAATTTCATTACACCTGGCAAAGCGTAGTATGCTCACAAATCAAATGATTCAGGAAACTAAATGAGCCTATATACATTTTTATGGATTCAAGCAATTGTTTTAAAAAACCCCACAAAGATGACTAGCTGGCTATCTTGGAATTATGAACTCTACCCCACCCCATCCCCTGTACTATTATGATGAATAATGAGCAGCAGCAGAGATTGGCTCTGATTGCCCTTACTCTGGCTGTTTTATATTACTTCTGAGAGAAGAAGAGTTCCACACTGGGGCTTATAATACAATCATTAGTGGTGTCACAATTTCTGTAAAGCACTCCCTGCCGACATTGTGAGCATTACCGGTTCCCATGAAAACCTCTCATTTGTATATAATTTGTGTAAATGGGTGCATTTGGAATTTCACTGCCTATGGTGTGGGAAATAGTGATGAGGAGTCAGTTTCAGTAGGCAAGCAACATCCCTATTGGCTTAACAGTTCCTCAGTCGTTTAAAAAAGAAGTCTCACACAAAGCAGTGCTTTCCATGTAGTGGCAATAAAGTCAGATAAAAAGCTCTAGCAATACACATCTTCTTCCACTTCCATGAAAGGCAAAGTGGGGAGAGCTCTCTATTAAGAAACCCTTTCCAATACACCTGAAGAGGCATGCCATGGAGTCAGAGAAGGAGCAGAACTAATGGTTCTGGACCAATACCTAGACTAGAATAACCTTTGTCTTATCTCACGTGGCTCCTGTCACACTAATCATTCATTGCTGCTCATCAATTTGTGGAAGTCATTACATGCACATAAAAGGCTTGGTCTCAAAAAACAGTGAATATTGCCAATGGTGCTGTTTTGGAAACGCCAACATAGCACTTGGAGTTTGCTCAGGATTGGTTGCTCTGATCTCCGGAACAAACAAGAGGTAGTGGCCTCTTATGAGCCTTTCGAGTGGCTTTGGTAGCCATATAGGCAGTATATAAATAAAATACAATAAAATTAACAGAATATATGGTAGCTGCTTTTAGAACTTAAGGAATTTACAAAGAGAAAGAAAGTAGTTTATTTATTTAAGGCATTCATTTATTGCACACTCTTTAACCCAAATATTTTGAAGGTTACAAGCCATGAGTGAGATGTGTAGTCTCCAGGCTTAATACCAAGGTACTTCAAAGGCCAGATCCAGGGGAGTGGTCCCAGACACATATGGTGGGGCCACTGTGAGATACAGGATGCTGGACTAGGTGGGCCTTTGGCCTGATCCAGCATGGCTCTTCTTAAGTTTGTATATCTCATGAGATAGGTACCTGAGTGTGGAGCCAGAGATCAAGATTATAATTTCCCCACTCTGCTTCTTGGGAGAGGATCCTGCCTCTGTAGCCTTGGGCAAGTTGTATAGTCCCAAGACTTCCCAGAAAAGAGGATAACAAACTGCTTTTAAGCAGTCATTTATTTATTTATTTATTTATTTATTTATTTATTTATTTTATTTTATTTTATTTTATTTTATTTTATTTTATTTTATGAGAATTTTAACCCTGCCTTTCTCCTTGGAAAAGGACACAAGGTGGCTTACAGTATTGAAGGACAATATATAGTCTAGTACAATTAAGTCATTCATATTCAAGAATAGGGAAATGAGGGGTATCTTACACCATTAAAGTTAAAGTGAATGCAAGCTGTTAAGAAAAAGAAAAAGTAAAGTGATCTGCTTATATAGCCTCCCATAGCACTTCAAGCATTTTCTGGGTGGTTTACAATTTAATCATGCAGGCTATACATTCCCCAACTCCCCAGCAAGCTGGGTACACATTTTACTGACCTCGGAAGGCTGGAAGGCTGAGTGAACCTTGAGCCGGCTACCTGGGATTGAACCCCTGGTTGTGAGCAGAATTTTAGCTGCAGTACAGGTATTTAACCCCTGCACCACAAGGCTCCTTACAATCTGAGTACAAGTTTCTTGTAATCATGTATGGTAGGCCATATAAAACTTTTGAGGGATGGGAACTAACAATTGATAACTTAGTGTTAACGTAATCACCCAAGGAGAGATACAAGCACAAAGTTATAAGTGGTTATACACACAAGTCTTTGTAGCCATGTACCGTGGTACCTCTACTTACAAGTCTCTCTACTTCCGAGCAATTTGACTTAAGAGTGGAAAACCATTGGCATTTTAACTGCTGCCTTATAAAATTTTAGATGCTGTCTGCCCTACTTATGTTTTTTTATTTATTTGATTATTTTGATTTTTTTAAAAGATACGGCTGCTCTATTTACAAGTTGCTCAACTTATGACCATGCATTCAGAATGGATTAAATGATGGACTACTGTATGGTAGTCCATCATTCAGGGAAAGCTTGCCCGAAAAGGGAGGTCTTTGTTTCTGGAAAGACAGCAGGGATGGGGCAATCCTGATCTCCAGTGGGTGGGAGTTCAGAGTCTGGATGCAACAGCAGAGAAGGCCCTTTCACATGTTCCCATGAGATATACCTGTGAGGGTGGCAGGATGGAGTGAAGGCCTCTCCTGATAACCTTAACACCTGAGTCAGCTCATACTGTGAGATTCGATCTTTGAGGTAGCTAGGACCCAAGTTGAATAATGCTTTGTAGGTTAAGGTCAGCACTTTGTTTTGTGCTCAATACCTAATGAACCCTGGAAAGAGATACCATAAGTTGGAACTGACTTAAAGGCATGTACTTATTATTATTAGGATGACTTAAAATGTAAAAGAAACATTATAACAAAAATCATATACAGCGTTCTTTGCATGTAAACCTCAGGTATGAAATGTAAAATAGCTCCTCTCCAGATGAAGATGTCTTTTGTTTCAGGAAGTGGATGATCCTGCACAATTTTATTTTTATTTTTATTATTAGAGATGGGCACGACTCAGCGAAATTTTCATTTTCGTTTTTGTTTTTTTCGTTTCGTTTCGCAACAAAAACGAAAACGAAAAATTTTTCAGACGCAAAACGACAACGGAAACGAAACGAAAAATTTTGCCGTATTTTTCGTTTTCGTTACAGCAGACACATTGCATTGAAAAGAATGCTAATGAAACGAAAATTTTTCATTTTCATTTTTGTTTTTTCATTTCGTTTCGTAACAAAAACGAAAATGAAAAATGTGAAAAAAACCCAAAAAACAAAAACGAACCAAAACGGACCCCTAAACGAAAAACGAAAAACGAAAAATTATTTTTTTGAGTCGTGCCCATCTCTATTTATTATTATTATACTTAAGCAAGAGAAAACATCTTTCTGCTACCAAGGTGTGCTAGAAGTTTTTAATATCTTAATTTTACTGGCCTGGTTCTGAGCTTTTAACTGCTGAATATAAATTATTGCTCTAGAGACTCATAAGGCAAAAGGCAAATAAAAGTACTGTTTATGGCACAAGGAAATCTATTTAGGGAATCATGCAAAAGGGTAGATCTCAAAAACTAGTTACTGAAATCCCTGTCTCTGTTGCTAGCCAGCCTCTTCTCAAAGGAAGAATAAAGAAACCAAAAGAGTAGTAATCTACATACAGAATTAAAAAAAAAAAAGACAAGGAAAACACATGTGGGCTGTACCCAGGTTCAGACTATTGTTATTAATCTGCTATTCCAAGTATGTTGTGGAGGAATATACCAAGGTCATTTACTGTAAATTAGTACAGAATGTTAAAAGTCTCATTCTTTGCAGGTGTTTTTCCTTCCTTAAGTTTTCCTTCTGGGATGTATTATAACAGTGTTATGCCCACATCCAGATGAGGTTTTCATTATCGTGCTTCATATAACAGTATTTTTCCCAGTGTGCCTGCTCTCCTAGTTTAATTTTGTTCCTCTTTTTGTTGGCAGAGTTTACCTAATGGTGCTATTCTTAGAAGGAACCAAAGCTGAGTTAAAGACATGGTGAGACGCAAAATATTTCTTCTTGGTCCCCCTTCTTAAAATTCATCAATAATTACACTAGGGCAAGGCTCCCCCTTCTGACTCCCACTGAGAATTTTGGAAGGATGTCATTTATTAGAGGTGTATATGTTTCATTGCAATTCCTGAGCTCAGGTCTCTTAGAGTTTTGGAAATTCTAGGTGAAGAGCCGCAAATTAGAGGTAGGAGAAGAGACTCCCCACACACACACACACATCACACTCCTTGAGTTTGATTTCTCTACCCCATTCCCTAAGAGTCCTTTATGGCTCCAACAGGGAGGGATGGACCCTGTGGACATGTATGACTCAACATAGAGCTAAATCTTGTGCTGTTTCAGAACAAAGGGGGACAATACAAATGGTACACCTGACAAGGCTCTCATGTGATAGCAGCCATGATTTTTGCTTGCTGTTTATGCCTATTTGCATTACGGGAGAAACCTTCACTCTAAAGCAATTGTGAGAAATGTGTGGCTCTCTAGATGTAATTGGGCTGTAACTCACACCACCCCAGCCAACCTGGTGAGAGCACGGAGCTGCTTTCCAACAACATTTAGCAGGACCCATGTTCTCCATCGCTGCTCTAAAGGGCTAACTGAGTTGTGTTATCATGCAAGTAATCCAAGGGGTTGCCTAGCAACCTGTTTTGCTCTCATTTCTAACTAGTGAAGCCCATGTACTGGGACGTATAGCTCTATGTAACAAGAAGAGCCCAAATTCTATAGCCAACGCGGGAGTTACAATCCAGATAAGGAAGATTCCCAAGCTCTGGCAACTGGTCAGGGAACTAATGAATATAGACATCTCAGAATATGAGCACAATGTCCTTCCTAGTGAGCAGAAGAAGCACAATTACAGGTTTTTAGTACAGCATGGTATAGTGGACAAAGTGAAGGACTAGGACTCTGGAGAACAGAGTTTGAGTCCCTGCTCAGATATGGAAACTGACTGGGAGAATGGAAATGGTAAATTGGTAAAACCACTCATTAACTATCCCATTTATCTTGAAAACCCTATAAGTCACTTATTTATTTATTTATTTATTTATTTATTTATTTATTTATAGCTCATATATGCTGCCCACTACCCAAAGGTCTCTGGGTGGCTTACAATAAAACTAAACAATTAAAACATTAAAACGCCAATAAGATAAATGATTAAAAAAATTAAATACAATAAATACAATACACTATATGTCCATTCTAACATGAGGGCAGAAAACACACACCCCTTCCGTACATCCATTTCTTGCAGCTAGTGTAGTCCCCTCATTCTGCCCAATGAAAGATCTGGGCCTGCGATGGCTATTTGTTGCAAATGGAGGTACCACCGAATTAAGTGTTGACTGTTATTAAGCAAGTGTCCCCTGAAGTTTGTATCCTACTCTAAATGCTAAAGGCACTAGAAGATTGTTAATAAAAAGCAGTAGCAAGAAAGCAGAGGAGGGGGGAAATGGAGACTAAAACTTGCAGGCAGTCTTTATTGGGAATCATCCTGAGTCCCACTTGTGGTGAATAGGTGTGGTATATAAGTGTGAAAATAAATAAATAAATAAATAAATAAATATATAAATAAATAAATAAATATAACAGAGGCTTACAGAACAGACAGACACTTTGTTGTATTTGGGGCACTTGGATCCTTAAAGCCATCTAGAAGCTTCCATTTCAGTTCTGCAATTGCAAACTTTTCACATTTCTGGAGAGTATGTAAAACAAGTCAGAGGAATATATATATATATATATATATATATATATATATATATATATATATATATATATATATATATATATATATATATATATATATATATATATATATATATATATATATATATATAACTGTGGCTTTTGCAATCAAACATTTCCTAATCTGTGCTTAAGCAGCTAAGAATGATGTGTTTTCTGTGCCATTCAGTGAGTCAAGAATCATTAGTCGATTTGAATAATCACCACTGTGTTTCGTTCAAAGAAAATCCAGTGCAATAGCTGGCTTTAAAATGTTACTTATTTGAAGTCTGATCTGTGCAAAGGGCCCTATGATGCAGAGAATTTCTTTCATCATGCAGATTTCAGGAAAGGCAAAAAACAAAGAGAAATAATCTGCTATCTTCTACATGATACACAAATGGCAAAGCAAATAATATGTAAGAATAGAAACTAGAATGAAATGAAAATGTTCAAATCACAACATACTCATTAATGCTCTATTCTGCTCACTCATGGAGCAGCATATCATCAGGATTACACAGTGATCATTTATTTAGAAGATGTGCACCACCAAGTGGTGAACATGCCAGTTATAATATACTGTATCATTTAGCTCACCTCTGCATCTTTCATTTATTATTATTCTTTTCATTTGTGATTGGTTATTGGAAGATATCATGCATAATTTGCAAGTCTGGTTGCCTAGGAATATATCAGTGAAGAAATCCCATTGTGAGGAAGGAAGGTAGGTTTCATCATAATGTGTTTTGCCTAATATCTAGTCTCATCCACAGGCTATAGGGGTGTGATATAAAATTATCTGAATATACATGAAGGGAGCATTGGGCTTGGATGATCAGGATGCATTTGACATTGGGAAGGTGGGAGCTTACAACTGGCTTTTGTCACCTCTTTGTGCAGAGGCAGATCAATCCAAAATATCATATGCTGAGAGCAGAGGGGCAACACTACTTTTATGTAAGCCACTGTACTGGATTCCATTGGCAAAACATTAGTGTTTTCTGTGAGCTTAAATATCTGTGGTTTGGAACACAACACTGATGAATGTCACAGGCAGATCCCCCATAAGCATAGGCTTTACACTATCTTTGTCAATTCCCACCACAATCTGGCCACAAGCATAGAATCAGAGAACCACAAAACCATAGAACCATCGATTTAGCAGGAGCCTATAAGGCCATTGAGTCCAAACCCCTGCTCAGTGCAGGAATCCAAATCAAAGTATATCTGACAGCCAGCTATCTAATTTTCTCTCAAACACCTCCAGCACTGGAGGACTCACCACCTCCTGAGGTAGTTGGTTCCATCGCTTCAGTGCTCCCTTAATTTAAGCCCAGTATTATGTGTCCTGCATTCTGGAGTGACTGAGAACAGATCCTTCCCTTCCTCTGTATAATTCTGTCTTTAAAATATATACGGTGCTGTCATATCTCCACTCACTCTTCGTTTGTCTAGGCTGCACATGGCCATTTTCTTCAGTCTGTCCTCAAAGGATTGGTGCCCAGTCTCCTAATCATCTTTGCTACCCTCCTCTAAACTTGCTCCAGTTGTTGCCATCCTTCTTAAAGTGTAGCATCCAGAAGGGGGCACAGTACTCAAGATGAGGCCTGACCAGTGTCAGATAGAGAGGAACTAATACCTGACAAGACTTGGACACAATACCCCTGTTAATGCATCCCAAAATAGAATGTGCCTTTTTGGTGACCACATCACACTGTTGGCTCATATTCAGCTTGTGATCTACAACAATTCCAAAGCCCTACTTGCTTGCAGTGTTACTGAGCCAAGTATCCACCATCTGTAACTCTGCATTTTGTCCCTTCCCCAGGTGCAGAACTTTGCACTTATCCCTATTAAATGCCATTTTGTTGCTTTTAGCTCAGTCCTCAAACCTATCACAATCTTTTTGAATTTTGTTTCTGTCTTTCAGAGTATCAGCTATTCCACCAAATTTTCTCTCATCTGCAAATTTGATGAGAGATCTGTATTCCCTGTACAGTGGTATCTCAGCTTACGAATTTAATCCATTCCAAATGCATACTCATAAGTTGAGCTACTCTCAAGTCAGGGTACCTACCTAAAAAATTGAAAAAAATAAGTTAAAAAAAGAAAAAAAAAGAAAAAATGTAAGTTGAGCAGACCATATCTAAAATTTGTAAAGCGGCAGTTAAACCGCCAACAGTTTTCTCCTCTTAAGTCAAATTGATCTTAAGTTGAGCTGCTCTTAAGTCAGGGTACCACTGTACTTCCTCATCCAAGTCATTGATAAAATATTGAAGAGTAGCAGGTTCAGGGCAGAATCTTGGGATACTACACTTATTACTTCCTTCCAGTTTGAGAAGGAGCCATTGATAAGTACTCTCCGCATATGATCTTGTCACCAACTGTGTGTACATCTAACAGTTTCTCTATCCAGCCCAGATTGAGTGAGCCTACTAGTAATGTTGCGATACAGAATGCCACAAGTGGGCGTCTAGATGGGAATATTCTTTTCAAGGATACAGCATTCTAGCTCCCATTTTCTTGGGTTCTCCACCTCTGTTCAATTAGCATTCCATAGGTATGAGCATATTTAGCTGCTATGGTCTTGTTTTTAGTTTTAACTTCATTTTTGGGGGGTTAAATTTCTAAAAACTTTTAATTTGTCTGCAAATCTGAGGTTTCCCTGGGTATCAGATACTTCATTAATGCAGGGTGTCATTACAGAAACATAGCATTAATGCCTAGGAAGTGAATTCAGAACCTAGCTATAACACATTCAAAATAAGAAAGTGAAGAAGTCACAGGATTGAAGGATCAAAGAGGTAAGAGATAGCTTAAATCTCTCCTTTTGTTTGCCATTGTTCAGAACATTGTAAAGTATATCACAACCTCTGGTAGACAGAAATGCCTGAAATCCTATTCCTTATCATAGGAAGTTGCAACTAGAGTAGGGCCATTTGAATAAATGGAAATTGACTCATCAAATCCTCACTGATCCAATAGACTTACTATAGCTGTGACTATGCCAAGCAATGGGACTTCAGCCAATGAATTTCCAGCTTATTCTACAACACACATTTCACTAATATGGAAATAAATGCTTTTTCTCTCATTTTTAAAAAGCAGCCAAGTGCAAATATGCCTTGCAATGGAATGGAAATAATTCCCAGGAAAAGGAATTGCAAAGAGAAAGTAAAGAAGAAGAAGAAAAGATGTGGCATGTGAAAGGATTAGCGAAAATGAAGCAGATGAGGATGTGTATAAAGATAGTGTGATGGAAAATAACTTGGAAAAGTAGAACGTAAATATATCTAAAATGAAAAGGGAATTCAGAATGAGCAGCTATGCAAAGCAAAGGTTTGCTCCAAACAGACACAGTTCTGGGTGGGGCTGCTTTGCCCACCCATTTGAAGTGGCGGGAAAAGTTCACCACGTTGGTGCCTTTTTTCCAGGCTGGGGAGCCTATAAAAGGCAGCCCCAGCAGTAAATGGCCTCTTTTGAGACAATTCAATTGTCCATGTCCTCCCACCCTGTTATTGGGAGAATGAGATTAGCTGGTCATGTGTGGGCCAGATGGGAATTTTTTGTCGCCACTCTGATTAGCCATGAGTGAAGGTGAGTTTTCGGCCATTCCATTTTCTCTCAGAGGGGCTGAGGCTATTAGGACGCACTTTTTTCCAATCATACTTAGGCGGGTAGTGCAAGAGGTGGCAGAATTCAGGTAAGCCCCTGGGTGAAGTGCCCATAAAGTGCAGGGCAGCCCTTGTATAAAATTAAATAGGACAATAAGAATATTAAGTGGAAAGAAAACAGCATAATAAAGTCAGATTAGGAAATTGAGGGATGCTCAATTAAATAAATGTTAAATAAATGTTAATCAGATTTTTAAAAGAATAGAGGCAGTTAGGTGTAGACAAGAACTTCTGTGCATAAAGTGGAACATATGGACCAGAAGGTAGCTCTCTTATAATAGCCCCTAAAGTATTAACTTGAATTAGAGATTATTGCCAAATTTAGGCGTTCTTTGGAAGAATCTTTGTATTAAAAATAGATGTAAGTAAAGATAGATAGAATAGGGATGAGATAAGGAAACTAAGTATGAAAATATGCTCATTTAAACTGGGAAGGGAGATATGAATTATATTTGGCTCAAATGTTGGGAAAAACCGATTGAAGTGGTAACATGACAGGAGACAACCAACATATTTGTTTTATGTAATTTAATATAGAAAATAAATTTTAAAAACGTGAAGCCCTCCCTGCCCCTGACTCAATGTTTGGAGAACGATGCTGAGCTTGGAGGAGTTCCTTTGGGGGGACTACACTGTCCAGAATCCATGAGCCCTTCCCCATGCCTCTGCCCACCCCCACACCCCACCAGCCAGCCAGCCACCCACCAATTGTCCACACTCGATGGGCTGAAGTCATGCCTGAAGAGAAGGAAGGGAGGAAGGTGCAAAACAGGGAGATCCAACACCCCCCTCAGGGGGGTTCGGCAATTACTGGTGGGCTGGATTTAGGACCCTGGGGAGCAAGATCTGGCCTGCGGGCCTTAATTTGAGGACCCCTGCAATAGACAATGGCAAGTCATGCCATTGTTAATAAAGTGATTTCTTCTGCGTTCTAAATTGAACTACTGTGTAGGTGCTCTAAATCTATGTTACCCGTTCATCTGTATATTATTTCATGGAAGGAGAGTTCTACTGATGGAAGGACCCCCTCACTGTTCACTGAATAACACATTCCCACAAACAGGAATTGCTATCTGTAAACAAAATGACTTGGATGTTCACTTCTCACAACGCTGAAGGTTAGAAGAGAAATGTCCACCACCTCTCCCTCTATCTGCAGCCCTTCCCTTGTGTCCAACACCCTTGCAAGTAACTTTCCAACTTTCAAAAGAAGATTTTAAGTATAGGAGCTGTTAAGGATGGGGAAAGACTGGAGAGCCTTGTCTGTGACTACAAACAACCCAAAACAGAATACTTCTCAATCCTACTGGTGGCAGGAGGATTAATCAATATGCTTATTGCTATGAAGCACTGACATAAATATCTATGAATAGTACCTTCAAAATACTGCATTTCCATTTGTGTTTGATTGTTGTTTGTAATTATCAGTTTTAGACACTATTCCATCTTTGGTCTGAGTATTTGTTCTTTTTTGTTCTGTGTATTTTTGTTCATTTTAATACATGGATGCATTTTCAGGCAATGTTTCAGTCCTGTGCAGCAAGTTCACTGTCACTGAGTAAATCATCGTTTACATTTTAGAAAGGTGTGCAGTTTTCAGATGTGTATAGTTTAGCAAACAGAGTTTTCTAAAAAAAATCTGCAGATTCAATGAAACCCAGAAATACATGGATTTCTGACCACAAATTGAATTCAGATTCATATTTGTTCCAGGTGCAGACTGAGCAAATGTGTGTTTTTAGAGTGCAGTCCAATGTGGATTTGTCTTGAACTTTGGTCTCGTTTGAAAACAGGCTGGTCCACCGCTTTTCCCAGTGACCATATGATATATGAGGAATCACAAACCACCCCATCCAGGCCTGACCACACTTTTTTGGGTCCTTATCAGAGCCGACTTCTTTTGGTGTAGGTTCAATAGGATGGATGTTTTAAATGAGGTGACATTGGGTCACATGTTTAATATAATGGAGAATTAGGCTGATTTTACAAGGCAATTAAGATCCAGATCCACAACTAATTTAAGCCAAAGTACTTGGATTTGGTACCTTTTCTTCAGAGAAACCCATATAATCTCACTGCAATAAATTAGTGTCCATTGCTGTTGTTTTTGACTTGCTTCGTTGTGGATGAAGCAGACAGAGGGGGTTGTTTTTGGTGGGGGGTTTTAAACACCTCTCTAGCAAAAATACATTTGTTAGCAACAATAAATTACAACAAAAGTACACAGCATGTTCATTTTTTTAGACTAATTCTTTCTGATGGGGGGAAAAAAGAATAGCATTTCACTGAAATGTTCAGAAACAGTTTGAGGGTTTTAAAAAAATCAAACCACCATCTACAAAGTCTGGAAATATAAAAGGCCTTTGGCAGCAACTTTTAATATTCTTTTATCTTCAGAGCCATGATGTCCAAAGTTGTATGATGTTGGATTTAATGTCAGCTGTCAACTGCGAGAACAGTCAGCTTCCAGCACAAACAGATTTTTCATGTCTTTAGATGAGCAGAATAAAAGGGGGAAACAGTTGTGTGTATTAAGAACAAGAAGGCAAAACCCATTCCACAGGTGAGGGCAACAAACAATTTACACAAGGTGACCTTCCATTTTCCATTTTGTTTTTCCAGCCAATGCCGTTCTTATGACAACAGCGGCAACATCAACAACACTGGCCAATACAGGTTAAATTTTTTCAAATGTTCCACCAGAGCTATCCCAGTTCATCCTGCTGGCTGAAGCAAAAACAACAATGCACTACAATTCTCAATTATACACACCAGACTGAAAGCTATATTGTATTTCAATGCTGGTAACTGGACAGTGTTGTATATCACATGACAGGGTAGTAAACTAGCTTAGACGGCTTGGGGTAGATCTTGTGAAAACACAGTTTATAAATCGCTTTCATTTCTGACCTCAGCCACATCTGCTTCTTATGGCCGATGCATTTTACTGTTAAAAATGGGGCTGGTCTTGAAACCATACCGTTTTTTTCTCTCTTAATATGACACCATTACGTGCGTTTTTAAAGGGGGTGTATAGTTCCTGGGTTGCTTTTCATTTTGTATTGTGTCCCAATATAATGACTGAGGGAGTATCCGGAATAGGATAGTGGGTGTGGTAATTAACCAAGATTAAGGAGACCTGGGTTTAATTCTCCAGCTCTGACTTGCAAACTCACTAGGTCTGTGTAACTAGTTAAACCTTTCCTGAAATACCTCACTTATCTTGGAAACCCTATTCAAGTCATTATAAGTCAGTTCCAACATGATGGCACATAACAACAAAATGATTGTGGACCTTTGCAGGTGACAAATCATATCTTTGTATCACAAGGTGACTTGAAAAATGCATCAGAAGATTAGTACTCGTGTTCAGGTAGTTGTGATTTTGGCCAAGTTAAAGGGCAAATGGTTAGCTGGGACACTGACCACCAAGGTAGTGATCCAATGCTATGGAATACCTGAACAATTTTAATACTTTTTTTTAAGAAACATGGGATGTTCTTCCTGCCACTTAATTGAAAAATCATATGGTGCCTGCTAGTGAAGGCTATTTTGAAAGAATGATATATTGAAGCTCACTTTATTTAAATTTTTCCACATTTAATATGACTTGATTGATATATTGCTGCATATTCTCCATGCTGTGAGCTGCCTCTGGAAGACTACAGTCTTTAAAGTTTGCTAAGAAATTAATTAAGCAAATATATAAATAGATTGAAAATGTGAGACTTCACCTGGAAGTAAATCTCAATTAATTCTGTCCCAGTAATGGCATGAGGGATACCAGCTCATGCCATTCCTGAAAAAAAGTTTGCAGAAAAATGCAAGTTTTTTTTTAAAAAAAACTACCTTAAACCTGTTGCATTTCTTTTACTCTTACTTATTATCTCTTCATTCATTTTTAATTTTGATTGGATGCCACCAGATTGATTCTAACCTATGGCAGTTATTTCCAGAAACTGTTTACTAACCCTTCTTCTGTAGTGGTTTACTAATCCATTCTTCTGGAGTGCCATGGGACTGTGCTCCTTATACATAGGTTGGTTCTTCTCCCAGTTTGGGGGGGGGGGAAACCAGTGCCTTTCAAGCTTTTCAATTTATTGGTAATGACACCCATAACCAAGAGTGTCACACCACAAATGCAAAAGTGTTGGACTAATGGGAACTTAGTTCTGGTCTGTGCACAAGGAAGTACTCAGTGCAGTTCCTAATTGAGCAATCACCTGCACAATCAAGTTAAAGATCTAGTTGAATAAAAAAAAGACTGCACAACCAAACATACAGCTGGTAGTGTGTCTAGAAACTACAGGGACAAATGCACTATAGGGCATCATTCTGTGATGAAGCTTCCCGCAAATATGTTCTCCTCTAGACATGCACGTTTGTGCACAACTACCATTTGAGGGAGATGGTTATATATATATATATATATATATATATATATATATATATATATATATATATATATATATATATATATATATATATATATATATATATATATATATATATATATGTTTTCGTAGATTTTCACGGGTATAGGTATGCATGTTAGGGTGGATTCGGGTTTCTTCCCGTGTAGAAATCTGGTTGTTTTGGCGACGTTTCGACGAGGTCTCACTCATCATCCTCAGGCTGGTGTTCTGGCTTCTTTCTTCTTGAAGCAAAGCGTGGTCTCAGTTGAAGTCCTTCTATAAATACTGCTGGGGGGGTGTGGTTTGCTTGCTCTGTTGCTGATTGTAGGTTTGTTTGTTCTTTTGTGATTTGCTGTGTGGCTGAGGCGATCGTTAAGGGCTTAACTGTTGGTGGGTTAGATGGCTGTTTAGAGACATCCTGTGTGGGTGAGGTGCTGGATGTGTGTCTATTAGCCTTTTGTTTCTTAACGACCTTGGTGATGGGCGTTCTGGCAGCATCCTGGGCTTTGGTGGAGTGGGGTCCTGTGTCTTGTGAATTCATTTTGGTCTGGCTGCGTGTCTGTGGTCTCTCAATGTTTTTTTGGTGTGTGTAAGTGTGCTCCATGTGGTGGCTGGAGTGGGGAGTAGTGGTAGATGGTGCAGTCGTGGTTTTGTTATTGGATGGTGGTTTCGTTTCATCTGTGGGAAGGGTCTGGGTTTGTATTTGGTGTGGATGGAGGGTGGTGGCATCTTGTGTCCTTTTGGACCTGGTGTCAGTCTTTGTGGCAGAGGCTCGTCTGTTGACCAGGGCTAGTTTCCAGATGTCAGGCAAGCGGGAGGTGTCATCACGTTTATTCATGTTGTTTGGGTGTTTCTCTATTTCAATGGCTTCCATGATTATTCGACTGTTGAAGTGTTCAGTTTTGGAGATGAGTTTGGTTCTTTTAAAATCAATTTCATGACCTGTTGTTTTTATGTGCTGGAAGAGAGAGGAAGATTTTTCTTCTTTTTTGACTGCGTTCTTGTGTTCTGCGATGCGTGCGCTTATTCTCCTGTTTGTCTGTCCGATGTATGTGGCTGGGCAGACTTTGCATGGTATTTCGTAGACTCCTTGGTTTTCTAGCTCAATCTTGTCTTTGGGGTTTCTTAAAATGTTGGCTATTTTTTGTTCGGTGCAAAAGGCTGTCTTGATATTGTGTTTGTGGAGAATTTTGCTGATTTTGTCTGTGGTGCCTTTGATGTAAGGGAGGAGGGCAGTGCCGTTGTTCTCTTCTGTTTCTTGGTTCTTGGAGGGTGTTTCTTTTTGGATTAGTTTGGTGATGGTGTTTTTTTTGGAATCCATTCGCAATTAAAGCATTCGAGAGAGTGTGTAATTCAGTTTTTAGGTGGTCTTTGTCAGCGAGGCGTTTGGTTCTGGAGATGAGGGTTTTTGCTACGGAGTTGATCTGTGCAGGGTGGTGGTGTGATTGTGCATTTAAGTAGCGGTTTGTATGTGTTTTTTTTTCGGTAGATGGTATGTCCTAAGGAGCCATCGGGTTTTTTGTAGATTAGGACGTCCAGGAAGGGAAGTTGGTTGTTGGCTTCTATTTCCATAGTGAATTGTATTTGGGGGGTGTAGGCTGTTGAGATGTGTGAGGAAGTTGTTCAGTTTGTCTTTCCCGTGTGGCCAGATAACAAAGGTGTCATCAACATATCTGAGCCAGAGTTTGGGTTTATGTTGGGACTTCTGTAACGCGTTGGTTTCAAAGTGTTCCATATATAGGTTTGCGATGACCGGTGAGAGGGGTGATCCCATGGGTGCTCCTTCTATCTGTTTGTATCTTTGTCCATTGTGGATGAAGTATGTGTTGGTTAGGCAGTGGTTGGTCAGATCTAGGATGTGCTTGGGGGGGTTGTATTTGTTGTGGATAGCTGTCAAGGCTTCTTGAATGGGCACTTGTGTGAAGAGCGAAACAACATCGAAGCTCACGAGTAGGTCATTGGGTTGTAGGTCTTGTTTCTTTATAATTTCTATGAAGTGGAATGAGTTTTGTACGTATGAAGAGATGGATTCTGCATAGGGCTGGAGTTGTTTGGCAAGGAATTTGGCGAGGTTTTGTAGGGGTGAGCCTATGGAGCTGACTATGGGTCTGAGAGGTGTTCCTTCTTTGTGAATCTTGGGGAGGCCGTAGAGCTTGGGGCATCTGGAAGATTTCTCTCTGGGGATGATGCTTGGCTTGATTTCTTCACTTAAGGGTGAGGCTTTTATTTTGGCTTTGGTGGTTTTTTCCAGGTAGGTGGTGGGGTCTGTGTTCAAAGGTATGTAAGCAGGGTCTTGTAGTAGGTTGGATAGTTTGGCTTGGTAGTCAGATGTGTTCATCACCACTGTGGCATTGCCTTTGTCTGCTGGGAGAATGATTATGTTGTTGTCTTTCCTCAGGTTGGTGAGGGCTTTTTGTTCTTCTTTGTGTAAATTGCTTCTGGGTGGTTTGCTGGAGCAGAGGATATTGGTGACTTCGAGTCTGATTTTGTTGGCTTCATCTGGGTTGATTTTGGTTAGGCTGGCTTCCACTCCGCATATGATGTTTTCAGTGGGGATGTGTCTGGGGGCGACTGCAAAGTTGAATCCTTTGGACAGGACTTTGGTCTCTGCGATGGTGAGTGTCCTGTCTGATATGTTGTGAACTGTTTGTTTCATGGGTTGTTGTGGGGGGTTGGGCTTCTGGCGTTTTTCCAGTTTGTGGAGTTTGTTGGTGTGTGTGTCTGTCTTGTGGGAGGTCTCTGTTTCAGCTCTCCAGGCGGCGAGTTGCTTGGATTTGTTCCAGAGTGTTGGGTGGATTTTGTTGCTGAGTTTGAGGTGGAGAGTGAGTAGGTCTCTGTTGGTTTGATCTAGTAGGTATCTTTTTCTTGTGTAGTTCGTTTCTGATTAGGGCTAGTTCTGTTCTTTTCAGGATCCTTTCGCTGGATGGGGTTTTTGAGTGGAATTTCAGTTGGAAGCTTGTGGGGATCACATTTTTATCTCGGCAGTTGCGTAGGAATGTAATGTCACATAAGATGGTGGCTCTTCGGACTTCTAGTTTCTCGTAGGTTCTGGTCAGCTGGAAGGTTTCCTCCCCGTAGAGGTCGGATATTTGTTTTCGTAGATTTTCACGGGTATAGGTATGCATGTTAGGGTGGATTCGGGTTTCTTCCCGTGTAGAAATCTGGTTGTTTTGGCGACGTTTCGACGAGGTCTCACTCATCATCCTCAGGCTGGTGTTCTGGCTTCTTTCTTCTTGAAGCAAAGCGTGGTCTCAGTTGAAGTCCTTCTATAAATACTGCTGGGGGGGTGTGGTTTGCTTGCTCTGTTGCTGATTGTAGGTTTGTTTGTTCTTTTGTGATTTGCTGTGTGGCTGAGGCGATCGTTAAGGGCTTAACTGTTGGTGGGTTAGATGGCTGTTTAGAGACATCCTGTGTGGGTGAGGTGCTGGATGTGTGTCTATTAGCCTTTTGTTTCTTAACGACCTTGGTGATGGGCGTTCTGGCAGCATCCTGGGCTTTGGTGGAGTGGGGTCCTGTGTCTTGTGAATTCATTTTGGTCTGGCTGCGTGTCTGTGGTCTCTCAATGTTTTTTTGGTGTGTGTAAGTGTGCTCCATGTGGTGGCTGGAGTGGGGAGTAGTGGTAGATGGTGCAGTCGTGGTTTTGTTATTGGATGGTGGTTTCGTTTCATCTGTGGGAAGGGTCTGGGTTTGTATTTGGTGTGGATGGAGGGTGGTGGCATCTTGTGTCCTTTTGGACCTGGTGTCAGTCTTTGTGGCAGAGGCTCGTCTGTTGACCAGGGCTAGTTTCCAGATGTCAGGCAAGCGGGAGGTGTCATCACGTTTATTCATGTTGTTTGGGTGTTTCTCTATTTCAATGGCTTCCATGATTATTCGACTGTTGAAGTGTTCAGTTTTGGAGATGAGTTTGGTTCTTTTAAAATCAATTTCATGACCTGTTGTTTTTATGTGCTGGAAGAGAGAGGAAGATTTTTCTTCTTTTTTGACTGCGTTCTTGTGTTCTGCGATGCGTGCGCTTATTCTCCTGTTTGTCTGTCCGATGTATGTGGCTGGGCAGACTTTGCATGGTATTTCGTAGACTCCTTGGTTTTCTAGCTCAATCTTGTCTTTGGGGTTTCTTAAAATGTTGGCTATTTTTTGTTCGGTGCAAAAGGCTGTCTTGATATTGTGTTTGTGGAGAATTTTGCTGATTTTGTCTGTGGTGCCTTTGATGTAAGGGAGGAGGGCAGTGCCGTTGTTCTCTTCTGTTTCTTGGTTCTTGGAGGGTGTTTCTTTTTGGATTAGTTTGGTGATGGTGTTTTTTTGGAATCCATTCGCAATTAAAGCATTCGAGAGAGTGTGTAATTCAGTTTTTAGGTGGTCTTTGTCAGCGAGGCGTTTGGTTCTGGAGATGAGGGTTTTTGCTACGGAGTTGATCTGTGCAGGGTGGTGGTGTGATTGTGCATTTAAGTAGCGGTTTGTATGTGTTTTTTTCCGGTAGATGGTATGTCCTAAGGAGCCATCGGGTTTTTTGTAGATTAGGACGTCCAGGAAGGGAAGTTGGTTGTTGGCTTCTATTTCCATAGTGAATTGTATTTTGGGGTGTAGGCTGTTGAGATGTGTGAGGAAGTTGTTCAGTTTGTCTTTCCCGAGTGGCCAGATAACAAAGGTGTCATCAACATATCTGAGCCAGAGTTTGGGTTTATGTTGGGACTTCTGTAACGCGTTGGTTTCAAAGTGTTCCATATATAGGTTTGCGATGACCGGTGAGAGGGGTGATCCCATGGGTGCTCCTTCTATCTGTTTGTATCTTTGTCCATTGTGGATGAAGTATGTGTTGGTTAGGCAGTGGTTGGTCAGATCTAGGATGTGCTTGGGGGGGTTGTATTTGTTGTGGATAGCTGTCAAGGCTTCTTGAATGGGCACTTGTGTGAAGAGCGAAACAACATCGAAGCTCACGAGTAGGTCATTGGGTTGTAGGTCTTGTTTCTTTATAATTTCTATGAAGTGGAATGAGTTTTGTACGTATGAAGAGATGGATTCTGCATAGGGCTGGAGTTGTTTGGCAAGGAATTTGGCGAGGTTTTGTAGGGGTGAGCCTATGGAGCTGACTATGGGTCTGAGAGGTGTTCCTTCTTTGTGAATCTTGGGGAGGCCGTAGAGCTTGGGGCATCTGGAAGATTTCTCTCTGGGGATGATGCTTGGCTTGATTTCTTCACTTAAGGGTGAGGCTTTTATTTTGGCTTTGGTGGTTTTTTTTCCAGGTAGGTGGTGGGGTCTGTGTTCAAAGGTATGTAAGCAGGGTCTTGTAGTAGGTTGGATAGTTTGGCTTGGTAGTCAGATGTGTTCATCACCACTGTGGCATTGCCTTTGTCTGCTGGGAGAATGATTATGTTGTTGTCTTTCCTCAGGTTGGTGAGGGCTTTTTGTTCTTCTTTGTGTAAATTGCTTCTGGGTGGTTTGCTGGAGCAGAGGATATTGGTGACTTCGAGTCTGATTTTGTTGGCTTCATCTGGGTTGATTTTGGTTAGGCTGGCTTCCACTCCGCATATGATGTTTTCAGTGGGGATGTGTCTGGGGGCGACTGCAAAGTTGAATCCTTTGGACAGGACTTTGGTCTCTGCGATGGTGAGTGTCCTGTCTGATATGTTGTGAACTGTTTGTTTCATGGGTTGTTGTGGGGGGTTGGGCTTCTGGCGTTTTTCCAGTTTGTGGAGTTTGTTGGTGTGTGTGTCTGTCTTGTGGGAGGTCTCTGTTTCAGCTCTCCAGGCGGCGAGTTGCTTGGATTTGTTCCAGAGTGTTGGGTGGATTTTGTTGCTGAGTTTGAGGTGGAGAGTGAGTAGGTCTCTGTTGGTTTGATCTAGTAGGTATCTTTTCTTGTGTAGTTCGTTTCTGATTAGGGCTAGTTCTGTTCTTTTCAGGATCCTTTCGCTGGATGGGGTTTTTGAGTGGAATTTCAGTTGGAAGCTTGTGGGGATCACATTTTTATCTCGGCAGTTGCGTAGGAATGTAATGTCACATAAGATGGTGGCTCTTCGGACTTCTAGTTTCTCGTAGGTTCTGGTCAGCTGGAAGGTTTCCTCCCCGTAGAGGTCGGATATTTGTTTTCGTAGATTTTCACGGGTATAGGTATGCATGTTAGGGTGGATTCGGGTTTCTTCCCGTGTAGAAATCTGGTTGTTTTGGCGACGTTTCGACGAGGTCTCACTCATCATCCTCAGGCTGGTGTTCTGGCTTCTTTCTTCTTGAAGCAAAGCGTGGTCTCAGTTGAAGTCCTTCTATAAATACTGCTGGGGGGGTGTGGTTTGCTTGCTCTGTTGCTGATTGTAGGTTTGTTTGTTCTTTTGTGATTTGCTGTGTGGCTGAGGCGATCGTTAAGGGCTTAACTGTTGGTGGGTTAGATGGCTGTTTAGAGACATCCTGTGTGGGTGAGGTGCTGGATGTGTGTCTATTAGCCTTTTGTTTCTTAACGACCTTGGTGATGGGCGTTCTGGCAGCATCCTGGGCTTTGGTGGAGTGGGGTCCTGTGTCTTGTGAATTCATTTTGGTCTGGCTGCGTGTCTGTGGTCTCTCAATGTTTTTTTGGTGTGTGTAAGTGTGCTCCATGTGGTGGCTGGAGTGGGGAGTAGTGGTAGATGGTGCAGTCGTGGTTTTGTTATTGGATGGTGGTTTCGTTTCATCTGTGGGAAGGGTCTGGGTTTGTATTTGGTGTGGATGGAGGGTGGTGGCATCTTGTGTCCTTTTGGACCTGGTGTCAGTCTTTGTGGCAGAGGCTCGTCTGTTGACCAGGGCTAGTTTCCAGATGTCAGGCAAGCGGGAGGTGTCATCACGTTTATTCATGTTGTTTGGGTGTTTCTTCTCTATTTCAATGGCTTCCATGATTATTCGACTGTTGAAGTGTTCAGTTTTGGAGATGAGTTTGGTTCTTTTAAAATCAATTTCATGACCTGTTGTTTTTATGTGCTGGAAGAGAGAGGAAGATTTTTCTTCTTTTTTGACTGCGTTCTTGTGTTCTGCGATGCGTGCGCTTATTCTCCTGTTTGTCTGTCCGATGTATGTGGCTGGGCAGACTTTGCATGGTATTTCGTAGACTCCTTGGTTTTCTAGCTCAATCTTGTCTTTGGGGTTTCTTAAAATGTTGGCTATTTTTTGTTCGGTGCAAAAGGCTGTCTTGATATTGTGTTTGTGGAGAATTTTGCTGATTTTGTCTGTGGTGCCTTTGATGTAAGGGAGGAGGGCAGTGCCGTTGTTCTCTTCTGTTTCTTGGTTCTTGGAGGGTGTTTCTTTTTGGATTAGTTTGGTGATGGTGTTTTTTTGGAATCCATTCGCAATTAAAGCATTCGAGAGAGTGTGTAATTCAGTTTTTAGGTGGTCTTTGTCAGCGAGGCGTTTGGTTCTGGAGATGAGGGTTTTTGCTACGGAGTTGATCTGTGCAGGGTGGTGGTGTGATTGTGCATTTAAGTAGCGGTTTGTATGTGTTTTTTTCCGGTAGATGGTATGTCCTAAGGAGCCATCGGGTTTTTTGTAGATTAGGACGTCCAGGAAGGGAAGTTGGTTGTTGGCTTCTATTTCCATAGTGAATTGTATTTTGGGGTGTAGGCTGTTGAGATGTGTGAGGAAGTTGTTCAGTTTGTCTTTCCCGTGTGGCCAGATAACAAAGGTGTCATCAACATATCTGAGCCAGAGTTTGGGTTTATGTTGGGACTTCTGTAACGCGTTGGTTTCAAAGTGTTCCATATATAGGTTTGCGATGACCGGTGAGAGGGGTGATCCCATGGGTGCTCCTTCTATCTGTTTGTATCTTTGTCCATTGTGGATGAAGTATGTGTTGGTTAGGCAGTGGTTGGTCAGATCTAGGATGTGCTTGGGGGGGTTGTATTTGTTGTGGATAGCTGTCAAGGCTTCTTGAATGGGCACTTGTGTGAAGAGCGAAACAACATCGAAGCTCACGAGTAGGTCATTGGGTTGTAGGTCTTGTTTCTTTATAATTTCTATGAAGTGGAATGAGTTTTGTACGTATGAAGAGATGGATTCTGCATAGGGCTGGAGTTGTTTGGCAAGGAATTTGGCGAGGTTTTGTAGGGGTGAGCCTATGGAGCTGACTATGGGTCTGAGAGGTGTTCCTTCTTTGTGAATCTTGGGGAGGCCGTAGAGCTTGGGGCATCTGGAAGATTTCTCTCTGGGGATGATGCTTGGCTTGATTTCTTCACTTAAGGG
Organism: Phrynocephalus guinanensis; assembly: GCA_037367245.1. Classification (NCBI taxonomy): domain Eukaryota; kingdom Metazoa; phylum Chordata; class Lepidosauria; order Squamata; family Agamidae; genus Phrynocephalus; species Phrynocephalus guinanensis. The sequence goes on from CM074736.1 coordinate 17,748,121, forward strand.
TGAGGCTTTTATTTTGGCTTTGGTGGTTTTTTCCAGGTAGGTGGTGGGGTCTGTGTTCAAAGGTATGTAAGCAGGGTCTTGTAGTAGGTTGGATAGTTTGGCTTGGTAGTCAGATGTGTTCATCACCACTGTGGCATTGCCTTTGTCTGCTGGGAGAATGATTATGTTGTTGTCTTTCCTCAGGTTGGTGAGGGCTTTTTGTTCTTCTTTGTGTAAATTGCTTCTGGGTGGTTTGCTGGAGCAGAGGATATTGGTGACTTCGAGTCTGATTTTGTTGGCTTCATCTGGGTTGATTTTGGTTAGGCTGGCTTCCACTCCGCATATGATGTTTTCAGTGGGGATGTGTCTGGGGGCGACTGCAAAGTTGAATCCTTTGGACAGGACTTTGGTCTCTGCGATGGTGAGTGTCCTGTCTGATATGTTGTGAACTGTTTGTTTCATGGGTTGTTGTGGGGGGTTGGGCTTCTGGCGTTTTTCCAGTTTGTGGAGTTTGTTGGTGTGTGTGTCTGTCTTGTGGGAGGTCTCTGTTTCAGCTCTCCAGGCAGCGAGTTGCTTGGATTTGTTCCAGAGTGTTGGGTGGATTTTGTTGCTGAGTTTGAGGTGGAGAGTGAGTAGGTCTCTGTTGGTTTGATCTAGTAGGTATCTTTTCTTGTGTAGTTCGTTTCTGATTAGGGCTAGTTCTGTTCTTTTCAGGATCCTTTCGCTGGATGGGGTTTTTGAGTGGAATTTCAGTTGGAAGCTTGTGGGGATCACATTTTTATCTCGGCAGTTGCGTAGGAATGTAATGTCACATAAGATGGTGGCTCTTCGGACTTCTAGTTTCTCGTAGGTTCTGGTCAGCTGGAAGGTTTCCTCCCCGTAGAGGTCGGATATTTGTTTTCGTAGATTTTCACGGGTATAGGTATGCATGTTAGGGTGGATTCGGGTTTCTTCCCGTGTAGAAATCTGGTTGTTTTGGCGACGTTTCGACGAGGTCTCACTCATCATCCTCAGGCTGGTGTTCTGGCTTCTTTCTTCTTGAAGCAAAGCGTGGTCTCAGTTGAAGTCCTTCTATAAATACTGCTGGGGGGGGTGTGGTTTGCTTGCTCTGTTGCTGATTGTAGGTTTGTTTGTTCTTTTGTGATTTGCTGTGTGGCTGAGGCGATCGTTAAGGGCTTAACTGTTGGTGGGTTAGATGGCTGTTTAGAGACATCCTGTGTGGGTGAGGTGCTGGATGTGTGTCTATTAGCCTTTTGTTTCTTAACGACCTTGGTGATGGGCGTTCTGGCAGCATCCTGGGCTTTGGTGGAGTGGGGTCCTGTGTCTTGTGAATTCATTTTGGTCTGGCTGCGTGTCTGTGGTCTCTCAATGTTTTTTTGGTGTGTGTAAGTGTGCTCCATGTGGTGGCTGGAGTGGGGAGTAGTGGTAGATGGTGCAGTCGTGGTTTTGTTATTGGATGGTGGTTTCGTTTCATCTGTGGGAAGGGTCTGGGTTTGTATTTGGTGTGGATGGAGGGTGGTGGCATCTTGTGTCCTTTTGGACCTGGTGTCAGTCTTTGTGGCAGAGGCTCGTCTGTTGACCAGGGCTAGTTTCCAGATGTCAGGCAAGCGGGAGGTGTCATCACGTTTATTCATGTTGTTTGGGTGTTTCTCTATTTCAATGGCTTCCATGATTATTCGACTGTTGAAGTGTTCAGTTTTGGAGATGAGTTTGGTTCTTTTAAAATCAATTTCATGACCTGTTGTTTTTATGTGCTGGAAGAGAGAGGAAGATTTTTCTTCTTTTTTGACTGCGTTCTTGTGTTCTGCGATGCGTGCGCTTATTCTCCTGTTTGTCTGTCCGATGTATGTGGCTGGGCAGACTTTGCATGGTATTTCGTAGACTCCTTGGTTTTCTAGCTCAATCTTGTCTTTGGGGTTTCTTAAAATGTTGGCTATTTTTTGTTCGGTGCAAAAGGCTGTCTTGATATTGTGTTTGTGGAGAATTTTGCTGATTTTGTCTGTGGTGCCTTTGATGTAAGGGAGGAGGGCAGTGCCGTTGTTCTCTTCTGTTTCTTGGTTCTTGGAGGGTGTTTCTTTTTGGATTAGTTTGGTGATGGTGTTTTTTTGGAATCCATTCGCAATTAAAGCATTCGAGAGAGTGTGTAATTCAGTTTTTAGGTGGTCTTTGTCAGCGAGGCGTTTGGTTCTGGAGATGAGGGTTTTTGCTACGGAGTTGATCTGTGCAGGGTGGTGGTGTGATTGTGCATTTAAGTAGCGGTTTGTATGTGTTTTTTTTCCGGTAGATGGTATGTCCTAAGGAGCCATCGGGTTTTTTGTAGATTAGGACGTCCAGGAAGGGAAGTTGGTTGTTGGCTTCTATTTCCATAGTGAATTGTATTTTGGGGTGTAGGCTGTTGAGATGTGTGAGGAAGTTGTTCAGTTTGTCTTTCCCGTGTGGCCAGATAACAAAGGTGTCATCAACATATCTGAGCCAGAGTTTGGGTTTATGTTGGGACTTCTGTAACGCGTTGGTTTCAAAGTGTTCCATATATAGGTTTGCGATGACCGGTGAGAGGGGTGATCCCATGGGTGCTCCTTCTATCTGTTTGTATCTTTGTCCATTGTGGATGAAGTATGTGTTGGTTAGGCAGTGGTTGGTCAGATCTAGGATGTGCTTGGGGGGGTTGTATTTGTTGTGGATAGCTGTCAAGGCTTCTTGAATGGGCACTTGTGTGAAGAGCGAAACAACATCGAAGCTCACGAGTAGGTCATTGGGTTGTAGGTCTTGTTTCTTTATAATTTCTATGAAGTGGAATGAGTTTTGTACGTATGAAGAGATGGATTCTGCATAGGGCTGGAGTTGTTTGGCAAGGAATTTGGCGAGGTTTTGTAGGGGTGAGCCTATGGAGCTGACTATGGGTCTGAGAGGTGTTCCTTCTTTGTGAATCTTGGGGAGGCCGTAGAGCTTGGGGCATCTGGAAGATTTCTCTCTGGGGATGATGCTTGGCTTGATTTCTTCACTTAAGGGTGAGGCTTTTATTTTGGCTTTGGTGGTTTTTTCCAGGTAGGTGGTGGGGTCTGTGTTCAAAGGTATGTAAGCAGGGTCTTGTAGTAGGTTGGATAGTTTGGCTTGGTAGTCAGATGTGTTCATCACCACTGTGGCATTGCCTTTGTCTGCTGGGAGAATGATTATGTTGTTGTCTTTCCTCAGGTTGGTGAGGGCTTTTTGTTCTTCTTTGTGTAAATTGCTTCTGGGTGGTTTGCTGGAGCAGAGGATATTGGTGACTTCGAGTCTGATTTTGTTGGCTTCATCTGGGTTGATTTTGGTTAGGCTGGCTTCCACTCCGCATATGATGTTTTCAGTGGGGATGTGTCTGGGGGCGACTGCAAAGTTGAATCCTTTGGACAGGACTTTGGTCTCTGCGATGGTGAGTGTCCTGTCTGATATGTTGTGAACTGTTTGTTTCATGGGTTGTTGTGGGGGGTTGGGCTTCTGGCGTTTTTCCAGTTTGTGGAGTTTGTTGGTGTGTGTGTCTGTCTTGTGGGAGGTCTCTGTTTCAGCTCTCCAGGCAGCGAGTTGCTTGGATTTGTTCCAGAGTGTTGGGTGGATTTTGTTGCTGAGTTTGAGGTGGAGAGTGAGTAGGTCTCTGTTGGTTTGATCTAGTAGGTATCTTTTCTTGTGTAGTTCGTTTCTGATTAGGGCTAGTTCTGTTCTTTTCAGGATCCTTTCGCTGGATGGGGTTTTTGAGTGGAATTTCAGTTGGAAGCTTGTGGGGATCACATTTTTATCTCGGCAGTTGCGTAGGAATGTAATGTCACATAAGATGGTGGCTCTTCGGACTTCTAGTTTCTCGTAGGTTCTGGTCAGCTGGAAGGTTTCCTCCCCGTAGAGGTCGGATATTTGTTTTCGTAGATTTTCACGGGTATAGGTATGCATGTTAGGGTGGATTCGGGTTTCTTCCCGTGTAGAAATCTGGTTGTTTTGGCGACGTTTCGACGAGGTCTCACTCATCATCCTCAGGCTGGTGTTCTGGCTTCTTTCTTCTTGAAGCAAAGCGTGGTCTCAGTTGAAGTCCTTCTATAAATACTGCTGGGGGGGTGTGGTTTGCTTGCTCTGTTGCTGATTGTAGGTTTGTTTGTTCTTTTGTGATTTGCTGTGTGGCTGAGGCGATCGTTAAGGGGGCTTAACTGTTGGTGGGTTAGATGGCTGTTTAGAGACATCCTGTGTGGGTGAGGTGCTGGATGTGTGTCTATTAGCCTTTTGTTTCTTAACGACCTTGGTGATGGGCGTTCTGGCAGCATCCTGGGCTTTGGTGGAGTGGGGTCCTGTGTCTTGTGAATTCATTTTGGTCTGGCTGCGTGTCTGTGGTCTCTCAATGTTTTTTTTGGTGTGTGTAAGTGTGCTCCATGTGGTGGCTGGAGTGGGGAGTAGTGGTAGATGGTGCAGTCGTGGTTTTGTTATTGGATGGTGGTTTCGTTTCATCTGTGGGAAGGGTCTGGGTTTGTATTTGGTGTGGATGGAGGGTGGTGGCATCTTGTGTCCTTTTGGACCTGGTGTCAGTCTTTGTGGCAGAGGCTCGTCTGTTGACCAGGGCTAGTTTCCAGATGTCAGGCAAGCGGGAGGTGTCATCACGTTTATTCATGTTGTTTGGGTGTTTCTCTATTTCAATGGCTTCCATGATTATTCGACTGTTGAAGTGTTCAGTTTTGGAGATGAGTTTGGTTCTTTTAAAATCAATTTCATGACCTGTTGTTTTTATGTGCTGGAAGAGAGAGGAAGATTTTTCTTCTTTTTTGACTGCGTTCTTGTGTTCTGCGATGCGTGCGCTTATTCTCCTGTTTGTCTGTCCGATGTATGTGGCTGGGCAGACTTTGCATGGTATTTCGTAGACTCTGCTCCAGCAAACCACCCAGAAGCAATTTACACAAAGAAGAACAAAAAGCCCTCACCAACCTGAGGAAAGACAACAACATAATCATTCTCCCAGCAGACAAAGGCAATGCCACAGTGGTGATGAACACATCTGACTACCAAGCCAAACTATCCAACCTACTACAAGACCCTGCTTACATACCTTTGAACACAGACCCCACCACCTACCTGGAAAAAACCACCAAAGCCAAAATAAAAGCCTCACCCTTAAGTGAAGAAATCAAGCCAAGCATCATCCCCAGAGAGAAATCTTCCAGATGCCCCAAGCTCTACGGCCTCCCCAAGATTCACAAAGAAGGAACACCTCTCAGACCCATAGTCAGCTCCATAGGCTCACCCCTACAAAACCTCGCCAAATTCCTTGCCAAACAACTCCAGCCCTATGCAGAATCCATCTCTTCATACGTACAAAACTCATTCCACTTCATAGAAATTATAAAGAAACAAGACCTACAACCCAATGACCTACTCGTGAGCTTCGATGTTGTTTCGCTCTTCACACAAGTGCCCATTCAAGAAGCCTTGACAGCTATCCACAACAAATACAACCCCCCCAAGCACATCCTAGATCTGACCAACCACTGCCTAACCAACACATACTTCATCCACAATGGACAAAGATACAAACAGATAGAAGGAGCACCCATGGGATCACCCCTCTCACCGGTCATCGCAAACCTATATATGGAACACTTTGAAACCAACGCGTTACAGAAGTCCCAACATAAACCCAAACTCTGGCTCAGATATGTTGATGACACCTTTGTTATCTGGCCACACGGGAAAGACAAACTGAACAACTTCCTCACACATCTCAACAGCCTACACCCCAAAATACAATTCACTATGGAAATAGAAGCCAACAACCAACTTCCCTTCCTGGACGTCCTAATCTACAAAAAACCCGATGGCTCCTTAGGACATACCATCTACCGGAAAAAAACACATACAAACCGCTACTTAAATGCACAATCACACCACCACCCTGCACAGATCAACTCCGTAGCAAAAACCCTCATCTCCAGAACCAAACGCCTCGCTGACAAAGACCACCTAAAAACTGAATTACACACTCTCTCGAATGCTTTAATTGCGAATGGATTCCAAAAAAAACACCATCACCAAACTAATCCAAAAAGAAACACCCTCCAAGAACCAAGAAACAGAAGAGAACAACGGCACTGCCCTCCTCCCTTACATCAAAGGCACCACAGACAAAATCAGCAAAATTCTCCACAAACACAATATCAAGACAGCCTTTTGCACCGAACAAAAAATAGCCAACATTTTAAGAAACCCCAAAGACAAGATTGAGCTAGAAAACCAAGGAGTCTACGAAATACCATGCAAAGTCTGCCCAGCCACATACATCGGACAGACAAACAGGAGAATAAGCGCACGCATCGCAGAACACAAGAACGCAGTCAAAAAAGAAGAAAAATCTTCCTCTCTCTTCCAGCACATAAAAACAACAGGTCATGAAATTGATTTTAAAAGAACCAAACTCATCTCCAAAACTGAACACTTCAACAGTCGAATAATCATGGAAGCCATTGAAATAGAGAAACACCCAAACAACATGAATAAACGTGATGACACCTCCCGCTTGCCTGACATCTGGAAACTAGCCCTGGTCAACAGACGAGCCTCTGCCACAAAGACTGACACCAGGTCCAAAAGGACACAAGATGCCACCACCCTCCATCCACACCAAATACAAACCCAGACCCTTCCCACAGATGAAACGAAACCACCATCCAATAACAAAACCACGACTGCACCATCTACCACTACTCCCCACTCCAGCCACCACATGGAGCACACTTACACACACCAAAAAAACATTGAGAGACCACAGACACGCAGCCAGACCAAAATGAATTCACAAGACACAGGACCCCACTCCACCAAAGCCCAGGATGCTGCCAGAACGCCCATCACCAAGGTCGTTAAGAAACAAAAGGCTAATAGACACACATCCAGCACCTCACCCACACAGGATGTCTCTAAACAGCCATCTAACCCACCAACAGTTAAGCCCTTAACGATCGCCTCAGCCACACAGCAAATCACAAAAGAACAAACAAACCTACAATCAGCAACAGAGCAAGCAAACCACACCCCCCCCCAGCAGTATTTATAGAAGGACTTCAACTGAGACCACGCTTTGCTTCAAGAAGAAAGAAGCCAGAACACCAGCCTGAGGATGATGAGTGAGACCTCGTCGAAACGTCGCCAAAACAACCAGATTTCTACACGGGAAGAAACCCGAATCCACCCTAACATGCATACCTATACCCGTGAAAATCTACGAAAACAAATATCCGACCTCTACGGGGAGGAAACCTTCCAGCTGACCAGAACCTACGAGAAACTAGAAGTCCGAAGAGCCACCATCTTATGTGACATTACATTCCTACGCAACTGCCGAGATAAAAATGTGATCCCCACAAGCTTCCAACTGAAATTCCACTCAAAAACCCCATCCAGCGAAAGGATCCTGAAAAGAACAGAACTAGCCCTAATCAGAAACGAACTACACAAGAAAAGATACCTACTAGATCAAACCAACAGAGACCTACTCACTCTCCACCTCAAACTCAGCAACAAAATCCACCCAACACTCTGGAACAAATCCAAGCAACTCGCCGCCTGGAGAGCTGAAACAGAGACCTCCCACAAGACAGACACACACACCAACAAACTCCACAAACTGGAAAAACGCCAGAAGCCCAACCCCCCACAACAACCCATGAAACAAACAGTTCACAACATATCAGACAGGACACTCACCATCGCAGAGACCAAAGTCCTGTCCAAAGGATTCAACTTTGCAGTCGCCCCCAGACACATCCCCACTGAAAACATCATATGCGGAGTGGAAGCCAGCCTAACCAAAATCAACCCAGATGAAGCCAACAAAATCAGACTCGAAGTCACCAATATCCTCTGCTCCAGCAAACCACCCAGAAGCAATTTACACAAAGAAGAACAAAAAGCCCTCACCAACCTGAGGAAAGACAACAACATAATCATTCTCCCAGCAGACAAAGGCAATGCCACAGTGGTGATGAACACATCTGACTACCAAGCCAAACTATCCAACCTACTACAAGACCCTGCTTACATACCTTTGAACACAGACCCCACCACCTACCTGGAAAAAACCACCAAAGCCAAAATAAAAGCCTCACCCTTAAGTGAAGAAATCAAGCCAAGCATCATCCCCAGAGAGAAATCTTCCAGATGCCCCAAGCTCTACGGCCTCCCCAAGATTCACAAAGAAGGAACACCTCTCAGACCCATAGTCAGCTCCATAGGCTCACCCCTACAAAACCTCGCCAAATTCCTTGCCAAACAACTCCAGCCCTATGCAGAATCCATCTCTTCATACGTACAAAACTCATTCCACTTCATAGAAATTATAAAGAAACAAGACCTACAACCCAATGACCTACTCGTGAGCTTCGATGTTGTTTCGCTCTTCACACAAGTGCCCATTCAAGAAGCCTTGACAGCTATCCACAACAAATACAACCCCCCCAAGCACATCCTAGATCTGACCAACCACTGCCTAACCAACACATACTTCATCCACAATGGACAAAGATACAAACAGATAGAAGGAGCACCCATGGGATCACCCCTCTCACCGGTCATCGCAAACCTATATATGGAACACTTTGAAACCAACGCGTTACAGAAGTCCCAACATAAACCCAAACTCTGGCTCAGATATGTTGATGACACCTTTGTTATCTGGCCACACGGGAAAGACAAACTGAACAACTTCCTCACACATCTCAACAGCCTACACCCCAAAATACAATTCACTATGGAAATAGAAGCCAACAACCAACTTCCCTTCCTGGACGTCCTAATCTACAAAAAACCCGATGGCTCCTTAGGACATACCATCTACCGGAAAAAAACACATACAAACCGCTACTTAAATGCACAATCACACCACCACCCTGCACAGATCAACTCCGTAGCAAAAACCCTCATCTCCAGAACCAAACGCCTCGCTGACAAAGACCACCTAAAAACTGAATTACACACTCTCTCGAATGCTTTAATTGCGAATGGATTCCAAAAAAACACCATCACCAAACTAATCCAAAAAGAAACACCCTCCAAGAACCAAGAAACAGAAGAGAACAACGGCACTGCCCTCCTCCCTTACATCAAAGGCACCACAGACAAAATCAGCAAAATTCTCCACAAACACAATATCAAGACAGCCTTTTGCACCGAACAAAAAATAGCCAACATTTTAAGAAACCCCAAAGACAAGATTGAGCTAGAAAACCAAGGAGTCTACGAAATACCATGCAAAGTCTGCCCAGCCACATACATCGGACAGACAAACAGGAGAATAAGCGCACGCATCGCAGAACACAAGAACGCAGTCAAAAAAGAAGAAAAATCTTCCTCTCTCTTCCAGCACATAAAAACAACAGGTCATGAAATTGATTTTAAAAGAACCAAACTCATCTCCAAAACTGAACACTTCAACAGTCGAATAATCATGGAAGCCATTGAAATAGAGAAACACCCAAACAACATGAATAAACGTGATGACACCTCCCGCTTGCCTGACATCTGGAAACTAGCCCTGGTCAACAGACGAGCCTCTGCCACAAAGACTGACACCAGGTCCAAAAGGACACAAGATGCCACCACCCTCCATCCACACCAAATACAAACCCAGACCCTTCCCACAGATGAAACGAAACCACCATCCAATAACAAAACCACGACTGCACCATCTACCACTACTCCCCACTCCAGCCACCACATGGAGCACACTTACACACACCAAAAAAACATTGAGAGACCACAGACACGCAGCCAGACCAAAATGAATTCACAAGACACAGGACCCCACTCCACCAAAGCCCAGGATGCTGCCAGAACGCCCATCACCAAGGTCGTTAAGAAACAAAAGGCTAATAGACACACATCCAGCACCTCACCCACACAGGATGTCTCTAAACAGCCATCTAACCCACCAACAGTTAAGCCCTTAACGATCGCCTCAGCCACACAGCAAATCACAAAAGAACAAACAAACCTACAATCAGCAACAGAGCAAGCAAACCACACCCCCCCAGCAGTATTTATAGAAGGACTTCAACTGAGACCACGCTTTGCTTCAAGAAGAAAGAAGCCAGAACACCAGCCTGAGGATGATGAGTGAGACCTCGTCGAAACGTCGCCAAAACAACCAGATTTCTACACGGGAAGAAACCCGAATCCACCCTAACATGCATATATATATATATATATATATATATATATATATATATATATATATATATATATATATATATATATATATATATATATATATATATATATATATATATATATATATATATATATATATATATATATATATATATATATATATATATTTGACAAAATTAGAAATCCACATAAAGCTTTGCCATGCAACAATAAGGATTCCCCCATCCCCATGCTCCAATTTCTATGGTGTATCAATCCAATTTGAACTAAAAATGCTAAAAGTCCGAAATCCAGTCACTCAAGCATATTTGCCATCTTGGCCTGACTCAACAGCAGCTTTCACAAAGGCTACATCTGCAATTTCACCTAACTAATCAACAACTCATACACTGGTTAACAGTTTCAATCCGTCCCTCAAAAGATGTCATCAGTCCTTCCCACTGGATAGAAACCAGTATTTTATGGACACAGTCGCGCTATAATTACCATTATAATGGCAGCTTCATAAAGCACCACTGGGTTATGTTTACCTCATTCATCCAAATGCATATAATTTACTCTACACTTTTTTTTACAACATTCCTATACTGTGAACAATGATGTGTGAGATACTGTATTTGTCTATCTAGAACAGTGGTGGTGAACCTTCGGCATGGTTCCACCAAGCCTGGCAATACAGGCTTGGAATTCTGGGAGTTGTGTTCCAAAATATCTGGAGTGCCAAAGGCACATGGTCTGTAACAGGCCTGCCCAACAGGTAGACCGCAGGCTACCAGTAGCCCGCGAAGGGTCCAAAAGTAGCCCTCCGGCCATCAATAAAAAAAGTGAGGGGATAAGTTCTCCACCACTCCCTCCCCCAACCCAAGAACCACCACTGCTCCAGCAAAGTCCTGGGTCTGCCAGCCCACTGTCTCAGCCAAGCGGGCCAGCTCAAGGGCCATGGCACAGCCCCCTGCTCTCCCTACCGGCCGGATGATCGGCATGTCACTGTCTCGTGACCAGCGGAGTCGCTAGTGAGGAGCAGACGGAAGGGAGGAGACAGCGAGAGGGTCTCAGGTGTGTTTTTTACTTTTACATATGAGCATGTGCTCGGAATGGATAAAATTTGTAAGTAGAGGTTTTAGTGTAATAGCCCTCAGGCACTTTGGGCTGGAAAAAGTCGACCTCAGCCCGTTCAAAGTTGGATAGCCCTGGTCTATAAAATGCCCCCATGTATAAGACAAACCTCACTTTTCCAACCCAAAATTACAGTTTTATAGCTGCACGGTTTTCTCCTTAGCTTACTTCTGTGTATAAGATGACCCTAAATGTTTCGTCTAACAATTAGACAAAAATATAGTCATATACATGGAAAAATACTGTACTTGGTGGGATATTCAAAATAAGATTTTACTATCAGTCTATTGGTCCAGTTAGTTGTATATCATCTAGATCAGTGATTAATACCTTTAGGACCCCAGGTGTTCTTGGACTACAAGTCCCAGAAGCCCTGGCTGATACAAGCCAAAGGGCCTGGGTTTCTGGGAAATGAAGTCCAGCGTTATTTGGGCGCCCCAGTTTGGAATATGATGCTTTCTTGTGAACCTGGGACTTTTTGCAGGCAAAGCAAGTGATCTGCCACCAAGCTACAATATTTAAGGACGCCAAAATGAAACATTCATTGCTTCTTCTCATCCCTGTAAGCACTTTTAATGAAAAGCTAGATAATGCCTTCCTTTATCTCTCCCTTCTCCCCCCCCCCATTTTTTTTGAGACAATCACCATTGCTTAATTGCCTTTTGCTGTTGAAAAGCACTTCAACTGGTGTTTCTTCTGCTGTATTTGAAAACTGGTCCGTTCACCCCGGATGAGTAATTACATAATTGAGATTTATTTATACAAAAGCTGCCTACAGTCCTGGTTTCTGAGATTAGCTGCCCTTGGGCTGGTCAGCAATAAGTAGCACTGAAGTGAAAGAAACATTTATTATGTGCAGCAGGATTCAAGGAGGGTGATAATTCAAGTGCAGCGATAACTAGTCTAAGGAGGCAGTTTGTATATTTCATTTCTCATTGTATATACAGAGATAAAAGACAGTACAGTGGTGCCACAACTTATAACATTAATCCGTTCTGAATGCACATTTGGAAGTTGAATTATTTGGAAGTCGAACAGCAGTTTCCCATGGGAATGCACTGAAAATCAATTAATCCATTCCAGGGGTTGGGAAAAAGGCAACAAATGGAACAGATTAATTGGTTTTCAGTGCATTCCCATGGGAAGGCTGTCCCAAGCCCCCTCAATCAAGGACAGCCGAAGACTGCTCTCCGCAGCCCCACCAGACAGCTGGTTTTGATAGGTTGGACCTGTCAAAATCAGCTTAGGGTGGGGGTTGCAGAGAGCAGCCTTTGGCTGCCCTTGCTTGAGGAGATTGTCCATTGATCTTCAGGCAGCCCAGGCACTTTGCAAGGGAAACACTTCCCTCCAGGTAAGCGCTTACCTTTGCTTACCTCTGGGCTGGCCAAAGATCCACCAGTCCAGCCTGAAGGTAAGTGAAAGTAAGTGATTACCTGGAGGTAAGTGCTTGCCTTGCAGAGCCCCCACCCAGACCACCCAGACCACTTTGTTGGGCAGAGCAGGGAAGAATGAATATTTGTTCAGCCTGGGAGCCTTGCAAGGCAAGCGGCGGTGGTGATCCACCACCTCCACTTGCCTTGCAAGGTGTCTGAGCTGGCCAAAAATCAGTCTGTCCATCTCTGCCCAACAAAGTGCAATGATGCAACTTCACCCAGCCCAGGCAGCTTGGAAGGGAGACACGACCGATGCATCTTGCGGTGAGCCAATTTTGACAGGTTGGACCTGTCAATGTCAGCTGTCTTGCTGAATTGCAGTGATTGGCTCTCTGCAGCCCTGCCAGAGAGCCAACTTTGACAGATCAGACCTGTCAAAGTCACCTGTCTTGCGGAGCTGCAGAAAGTATTCATAAGTCAAATTATTCAGTTGTCGAAGCAACCGTAAATCGAGGTACCACTGGATAGCTTTATTTATTGTTGGCAGAATAAGAGAACTTGAAAAACTGTTCAGGCTGTTAAGATCAGCAATGCAAGTATATTAGGACATACATTATGATATGTGAATTGCCGTCATTTTTATATGCGGAATGACTGGATTTCATAAGTATAATTGCATGGCATGCAACCATCTTAAGAAAATAATAAAAATATATTTTCTATGGGGGATATATTACCTGTTAAGCCCAGGTTTCTTAGAGTCTGACTACACAGGAAAAATGGAGGGAATACTACTTATTTCAGTGCACTGATTTGCAATTTTTCCCCTGTTGATTACATAATGCAGCAGGTAATGTGAATCTGCCTTGAGTCGCACACCTTCATTTCATAGGTTATCCTCCCCACCAGAACCTTTTTATTTTTTTAAAAAAAAATCAATTATTTCCCCTTTGATTAGTGTAATCACTAGAATTGATATAGAATGACCAATCTGCACGCACACACACACACACACACACACACACACACACACAGAGGGATGCATTGGCAAAGTACATTTCCCCTCAGCTGTTTCCTTCTGAGGGAGGATGTGGCACATGTATGCACACACAAGCAGCACCAGCCCTCACCTCTTTCTAAAAAGTTCCTGTCCCAAGAGTTTCCTCTTCCTTCTCCTCTAGGGTGGGCTGAGCACCAGTTTTTACACACACACACACACACACACACACACACACACACACACACACACACACACACACACACACACACACACACACACACACACACACACACACTGTGGTGCCTCTACTTACGTGCGGGTCTACTTATGAGCAATGCGACTTAATTATTATTTATTATTTATTTGTTTGTTTCATTTTTATACCGCACAATCTTCCTTCAGGAACTCTAAGCAGTTTACAAGATAAAAAAGATGACAACCATAGAGTTTAAAATAACAATATAAGCAGGAAAGAGGGGGATTACCCTCGGCAAGATCCAGCAGGACATGGGGGGAAAGGGCAAAAATGAATAAATAAAATAAAAATTAGAGGTCGCCATATGCCTCCTTAAAAAGCAAGGTTTTCAAGGCCTTTTTGAAGGCGGGCAGGGACTGTGCAAGGGACAGCTCACTTGGTAGATGGTTCCACAATGAGGGGCCCACAACAGAGAAGGTGCAGCCGTGCATAACCGACTTCCGCACCTCCCTAGGAGTGGCCACCTTAAGTGAGCGCGCCTGCGACATTCGAGTGGGCCTGGCCTCATTTGACCTCTGGGAGATACACCCCGACAGGTATTCGGGACCCAAGCCGTGGAGGGTTTTGAAAACCAAAACCAGGACCTTGAACCTTATCTGGAAAGCAATGGGCAGCCAATGCAGGTGTGCCAGAACTGGGGTGATGTGATCATAAGAGCGGAGGAACAGCATTGACATTTTAACTGCTGCCTTACAAATTTTAGATGCAGTCTGCTCTACTTACATTTTTTAAATTTTTTAAATTTTAATTTTTAGATATGGCTGCTCTACTTTTGAATTGTTTGACTTATACATTTGCATTCAGACCGGATAAAAGGAAAGATAGGGAAAAGTATTTTAAGGCAGCTCCTTTGAATGATACACACCGCCTAATGGGGCTTTAAATGGAACAACAATGTCAACACTTTTCCTGGGGGGGAAAAACCCTGACTACTACTTCAACCAAAATAACTGTATCCCCCCAGTGTGACTTCACCGTGAGAGAAGGCAAGTGAATTTGCATTTCCCTCACTACTATGTATCCACAGGACCAGTGATATTATGGCAAAAGTAACAGTAGGTCGACTTCTGCTTTCCTAGCACAGCTATGAATTAGAGATGGGCCTAAACCACCAAGGCTGCCTAGATGCCCTAAGCACATCCGATCTTGCTTGATTTCGGAAGCTAAACAGGGTCGGCCCTGGTTAGTACTTGGATAGGAGACCTCCAGGGAATACCAGGTGCTGTAGGCACCTGGAGTACGAACTGGCAAACCACTCCAGTATTCCTGCCAAGAAAACTCCATGGACATGGAGTCACGAAGAGTCGGTCACGACTGTAACGACACAACACACACACTAAACCACCAAACCAGCTGTTTCTGCCAGTTCAGCTGAACAGGGTGTTCAGCGCTTCCCATCCCCACTTCCTCTGGGAAACACCTCTTCAGGGGCAGTGCCCAGAGGAGGCAGGGTAGGGGAAGGCCGGGCAGCACCTCTTGGTGGTTGCCTGCTGGAGGAAGTGATTTGATTATTTGGTTTGATTGATTAGTTTTTATTTTCTATTTTAAGTTGCTTAATCTGTTTTTATATTTTGTATATGTTTGTAAACCACCCAGAGTAGCTTTTTTGCTAGATGGTTGCGGTATATAAATCAAATAAATAAATAAATAAATAAATAAACCTTTACCATGAGTAAAACCTCTTTTATTCTCTTGTTCCGTCTCTTATTCCGAAACAAGTGAATGCAAAGAGCTTACGGCAGAACTGGAAACTCTTCTTCTTTAAAAACAGTTTGCCACTTGTGGTACATGGCTTTGAGAAAACAACTCAGCAGTTCTGTGGTTCGTGGCACATTATAGAAGCAGAGCTTGTTGTCTGAACTCATTCCTCGTGAACTGCTTTTCCGTTCGTTTGAAATAATCTTTGTAAAGAAACAATCTCACCCCACTTTTGTGCCTTTACAGCAGCTTGGTTTCCAAAACTCAACAAGTGATTTTTTTGACAATATGGTAATAACTAATATTGTCTGCTTCAGACTGCACCACAAGCTGTTACTATATATTGAAGGCCTTAGGGCCTAGAAAAGCCACAGCATGAGATAGAATGTGGTTAAAAAGAGAACAACAAACAAGAATTTGGGGCCTGCCTTAAAACACTTTTGTGTTATAGCAGCCATTACAGACAATAACACTCCTCTATCCCTAATAATAACCAATCTTTGAGCTATGGAAATTGAGTAAAAATTAGGTTTGCATATTTTTAAAAGAGAGGAGAGAAACTGTTTATTATCAAACATTTAAGTGTAATACTTTTATAGGGTTGCTGAGAACAATATTGGACACGTCTCAGCTAGCTGGTTCAGATGTAGCTACAGGATTCTAATCTTGCATGCTGAGTTTTTTGACACATCTATTTAAGTGTAGGAATAATGCAGGCTTTGTGTGCCCCCACAGGCATCTTTTGCGAGCGCCCCCCACCCAGCACTTATAAAAACTGGAGTGCTAAATTTGTGCTGCTAGATTTTAGTAGCAACTGTGGGGGACCCACATGAAGCATTTTGCTTCCTTTAAATGCATCACCTTCTCTCTTTCTCGGAAAGGAACAGAGGAAGAAAAATCACTCTTCTTGTTTTGCTTGGCAGCAAGAGTTCTCCTGGTGAAGTTCTCCTTCCCAAGAAAATTCATGGGAAATTTTGCAACACTTCCTGGAAATGTCCTGGTCATTTTCCCCCCAGGATGAAACACCAAGCTGTGTTACAATTTCTGTGCACAGTGGCATCTTTCAGGAGTCATCAGAAAGAGGAGTATGTGTGCAAAGTACGTTGTTTTACTACATAAAATAAAAGGTGTAAAAAGGGGAAATGAATATGGGGTCCTGTTTTCTGCAATGTCAAAAAGAAGCCTTGCCAAGGCATATGGGGGAGTGTGAAGGATCTCAAAAGATAAAATAAGGAACTAAAATGTCCTCTTGATATTTGTTATGGAAACTACTCTCTCTGTGTTTATGCCTACCCAAACTCCTTTACCTTACCTTCCTTCACTTACTTCAAGCTACCAAAGAGCAACTGAATAGCAACTTACTAAAACTACTAATTCTATGGTGGCGGCGGCAGCGGTAGCGGCTGCTGCTGCTGCTGCTGCTGCTGCTGCTGCTACTACTACTACTACTACTACTACTACTACTACTACTACTACTACTAACTTTCTTTTAATGTCATTCAGGACAGACTCCTTTAAAAATAAGTCTCTTTGTCTCATCATCATTGCTTAAGAGCCAGCTTTTCTGCTCACAATCTTCCCTTTGTCCCCATCCAAGCAAATGGACCATATATGTTTATATGAGCCATATGAAAGATTACAGTGTTAGCAGTATTTGTTTCTTGTATAAATATCAAGCACATATTGATTGTATAGTAGGGGGTAGAGATGGGCACGAATAGAAAAAATGATGTTTCGGTTTTTCGCTCCCATTACCGGACCCGATTTGGTTAGTTTCCGTTTGTCGACATTTTTCAAAAAACTTCATTCTGTTTGTTCGTTTATTCGTTCTTCGTTTTGTGTGTGTGTGTGTGTGTGTGTGTGTGTGTGGTGCTTGTGCAACTGTGGCTGGGGGAAACAGTGGGCTTAATCTTCCTTCCAGCCACTGTGGGGTGGAGGAAAGAGCTCCCCCAGCAAGCGCCTCTCAGCTGCTCTGCGCTGCCCCAAGCCAGTGCCTCTCTGGTACTCAGCTGGCTTCCCTGCACCCCTGGAAAGGAGGTGCAGGAAGCCAGCGAGGAGCAGCTGAGAGGTGGGGTGGGTGGGGAACATAAGTTTTCCATGGGAGAGGGGAATAATAGTTTAAAATGTCTCCTACCTGGTGCTGGTCCGGGTAGCGCTTGATCGCAGTTAAAAAAAAAAAGCCAATGATGGTAGCGCTTGGGCCGCAATAAAAATAAAATAAAAATAAAAATAAAAATAAAAGGAGCACCAAGAGGGCACCAGGGGTTGGTCTGGTTGGCACCCTAATATCTTTAAAAACATAATAAAAAAATCCCCAGCTCTGATGAAGCTGCAGGGGCCCTGTGGTGGGCGCTGAAAGAAAATAAAAAAACAAACAAAAAAAGCCCCACACTACAGAAACCCGGAAATGAAAGAAGGGCCCGCCCAGCCCCAGGGGACACACAGTGGGTGCTTGAAAAAATAAAAATTATGGGGCCCCAGGCATGCCCTGGTCAGCACCCTAAAATCATAAAATAAATAAATAAATAAAACCAAGCCTGGATGGGGCCCCAAGGACGGAGCAGTTGCTTTTAAGAAAAACACACCCGCACTACAGCTGTAGTGCGGGCCAGGAACCTGGAAGTAAATGGGTCATCAGGAGGGGGGAAGATAAGTTACAGGGATCCCTCTTTTCCCCCACCCCTGGGGAGGGGGGGGAAGAGAGGGTTCTTTAAACTAATCTGCTCCCGATCACAGTGCTGAACCTCCGCTTGGTGCTGTCATAAAGAGGAGGGAAGAAGATTAGTTTAAAGAGCCCCCTTATCCACCCCACCCCATGGGGAGGGGAAAATATGGGGCAATTTAAGCATTTTTCCTGGTCCTGGTGGCAGCGCCCGCTCTTTCCCCCCCACCCCATGGGGAGGGGGGAAGGGTGATCTTTAAACTAATCTCCCCCCTCCCAATGGGAAACCTATTTTTCCCACCCCACCTCTCAACTGCGGAGCTCTCACCTTGCGGAGCTCCTGCATTGGCCATGGGGCCATTTTCAGAGAGGTTCTGCCGCCCTGCCATGTGCTGGACCCCTTCAAAAATGGCCCGCTTGGCACAAGGGGGTCCCCTTAGTGCCAGGCAGGTCATTTTTGAAGGGGTCCAGCCGATGACAGCTCAGCAGGTTCCCACTGAAAATGGCCCCATCGCCCGTGCGGAGCTCCTGCATTGGCCACGGGGCCATTTTCAGAGAGGTCCTGCTGCCCTTCCATGGGCTGGACCCATTCTCAAATGGCGTGCTTGGCACAACGGGGTCCCTCTGGTGCCAGGTGGGTCATTTTTGAAGGGGTCCAGCTGATGACAGCTCGGCAGGATCCCACTGAAAATGGCCCCGTCGCCCGTGCGACGGGGCCATTTTCAGGACAGGGAGAGGGGCCTCCGATCCAGCCTCCACCCAAGGAGACTGGATCTCACCCCCTTCCTTCCCGACTCCCCCATGGAGCCTGGCAGCCCTGTGCCGGGGGGCTGTCAAGCTCCATGGTGGAAGAGGGCGGCTAGAGGGGCTGGGATCCGATCTCTGCGTGCAGAGACCAGATCTCAGCTCCTTCTCAACTCCGCCCCCGAAGCCGGAAGACTGGACCAGGAAGGCCAGCAGCCGCACCGGCAGCAGGTAGGAGCGGAGGACTTATCGGGCGGCCAGGCCAGTAACGGAAACAAACAGAACCAAGAAAATTTTATTGGTTCTGTTCGGTTCAAGCCTGGCCCGTCCAAATGGTCGTTATTCGTACTGTTACGTAACGGTAACGGTAACGGATAATGGTAACGACAAATTGGTCATTTTGTGCCCATCTCTAGTAGGGGGAGTAATTTTCATACCTGTGTGGATGTGAATAGTGGCGTAAGTCTTCATTTGTCACCTCTGTGGACACAAAGAGGAAGAATTGCAAGATTCTTCTGTTCACAAGTGAGGATGGTAAAAGAGCAAAATCATCTGCTATTCTCAGTACAGTAGGACACCCCTCTATCCTCAGGATACATTTAACACAACTGGGAACTAGAGGGAGAGAGAAATGATGCAAAATATAGTGTTCAGTACTTCCAAGTTTTGCAGCAACCATGATGAGCGTTTCTAACTGTTCCCCTGTGTATACTGTGATCCTCCTGTAGAGTTCCACAAAAATCATCTTTTGTGCAAGATACCCTTTTTGTTTCACATCACAAACTCCCCAAACCTAAGATGACAGCAGCTCTATTTAAGAATTTGATGCACTTGCAGTTTTAGAAACATTAATCTAGTCATTCTGTGTTCATTTTTCAAAATGAAAGAGCTCAAGAGATGTTCTGTGTAAAACCAATCATTATAGAACTAGCTGGGTTAGTTTGTGCAAGCATGTAAGACAAACAAGAAAAGCAGCAGCAACAACCACAAAATACACACACTGTTCAAGACTGATGGCAATGTTGTGATGTGAGCTTTCATGGATCAAGTCCACTGCCTCAGACATAAGTGTGAGACTACAAGATTTTTATATTTATATGTGGCCCCATGAGCAGGTGGAAATACAAATAAAGGAGAAAGCAACAATAGCTCATTAGCAAAGACATAGGTTTGTGAAGAATTTTAATTGTTAGTCTATGGTTCTATAGCACATGTGGCCATCTGAGTCCTAAGCCAGCCGCAGTCCTGCTGTCCTCACTGCTTGTTCCAATGAGGTCGAGGGGGTGGGTGAAGGCCCCATTATACAGTGTTTCACCCTGCCCCATCTCCAGGCCTGGTGAGGCCCATGAGGCATGTCTTGCGCCTTTGTCCAGGGAGGGGCAATGTGGCCCTGGCACCAGACAGCTGATGGCGGAGCCGGCCTTCTTCAGTGTAACTCAAATGGCGTGTTTTTCAGATACAATGATGAAGAAAATGCAGTTCAAGGTCAGCCATGAATATGTCTATATATATATTGTGATGCTATGATGGGAACCCATGGAGGTCTTGTCAATCTGGAGAGAGACATGACTGTCACAGCACAATGACGGACTGGCTAGTTTTGGCCTCCTGACGATGCAGGGCGTGCAACTCCTTTTACCATAATCCATCCTATTCCATCCTAGTGTCAAATGAGAGAAGGTGCAGACCAGCAATGAGAAGGCAGCAAAAGGCTGGACACCCTTGGAAGTTTTCCCTTACATAAAGTGGGATACAAATGTAATAACAAATAAAGTCAGAGGAATTTTCCTCTTTCTCCAATGAACTTATATAAGCCATCTTCTCACTCACTCTCTCTTTGTCTGTTCCACTTCTCTCTGCACATTGCACTGAGCAGAGGAGACCATGTCTTATTCCTGCTCTGTTGATGCACTCCCTACTGTGAAAGATCAATTCTCTTCTCAGCTTGAGCTTTCTGATGGCATGGAGTCTGCTGTGCAAGACTTTATTTTCTCCTTTCAGAAACATGGAGTCACAAGGTTGAGACGAAAGACGGTAGGTGACTTTTGCAGGAGATACATTTTCCTTCAGAGTGGCAACAACTCGAGCATATGAATACATCAGCTCTACACCCTCGGAAGTTTTTGAAAAGTATCTTTACTGCAGTTATAGCAAAGCCATCCAGGTAGTTATTATTATAGGTATATATTTAATAGAGATGGGCACGACTTAGCGGTATTCCCGTTTCCGTTTCCGTTACTCGTTTCCGTTACTCTACGGAAACGGTAACGGGAATCACTGCCCCAGACTTCGAGCTCGAACCGACGAACGAACAATTTGGTCTGATTTGTCGTGCTCGTTACTTGCATCGCGCAATGCCAAGCGGCACAGAAAAAAAGTTTTTAAAAGTTAAAAAAAAACCCGATTCCCGGCCCTAAAAGTAGGCGAAAACTGTCTGAGGGCACCTACCAGGCCAGAAGGGTGTTTTATTTGGGGGGGGGTTCCCCGCCCCCCTCTCCTTGGCTATTGCTACTGCTGCGCTGCTGGTACCAGGCTGGGAGGGCGCATCCATTTGCCATGCAGTGCGGGGGATCCAAAATGGCGACCACAATATTTTTTTTGAAATCGTTGCCCAAAACCCCACCAAAGCACCACAGAAACATGTGAAAATTAGCTATTTTAAATGCTTGAATTTTTACAGGAGCAGCAGTGGGTTTTTCTTGCAAAAAAAAGTCTCCGTTGATTTTATTTTATTTTATTTTATTTTATTTTATTACACCTGCACATTTGCAATGATGGGCTCGCCCATGGGAGTGGACCATGCAAAGTTTTGCAGCCATTCCACCAATCGCATGGCCAGGTTTTGCTGACTGTACCAGGCTGGGAGGGCGCATCCATTTGCCATGCGGTGGGGGGGGGATCCAAAATGGCGACCGCAATATTTTTTTTGAAATTGTTGCCCAAAACCCCACCAAAGCACCACAGAAACATGCGGAAATTAGCTATTTTAAATGCTTGAATTTTTACAGGAGCAGCAGTGGGTTTTTCTTGCAAAAAAAGTCTCCGTTGATTTTATTTTATTTTATTTTATTTTATTTTTTTACACCTGCGCATTCGCAATGATGGGCTCTCCCATGGGAGTAGACCATGCAAATTTTTCCACCAATCGCATGGCCACTTGGCCAGGTTGACCACAGAGACTTCTGGGATGTGCCAATCGGGCATAAACAGCCCACTAATCGTAGCCCAAACCCGAACCCTAAGCCTAACCCATACGCCAGTACACTGTCCTTCTAAGTGGGTCAGAGAGGCACCCAGATGCACCCCAATACTCACCGTAACCTCACCCGTAACTAGCCTAACCCTAGCCGTTGCGCTAAGCCGTCTTAACCCTAAGCCAGATCTACTTGCATTGCACTACATGCAAGTACGTGAGACACAGCGGGTGCAAAGAGTCTGCCAGTCCGTCACTTGTGGCTCTGGCTGACTCCTGCAGCTCCCTCCAGGAGCCAGCTACCCCCTCCCCAAACCAGTACTAACGACAACGAAGAAACGAAAAAACGAACCGACTAATTTTTGCAAATTTTCGCGAAAAACGGAAACGAGCCTAAACGGAACCGGCCCGACTAACGACAACTCGAAAAAAAAAATTTTCAAGTCGTGCCCATCTCTAATATTTAATGTAACTTTCCACCCATTTCTCAAAGTAGAGCTTGGGAAAGTGATTTCTGGACAACAAGGCTCAGAATCCCCAGTCAGATTCTGGGAGTCATAGTCCATAAAACAACATCTCTTTTGGTTACTTCACACAACAAGATCTGAAGCCTGGAAAGCAGTGCTCTTCTTTTCAAAACAAACTCTCCTCCAAAAGTCAGAACCATGCCAATACTCACGACATGGCTCAAGGCAACAGCAAGAAGTGCAGCAGAAATCAGCATCTCAACTATATGATAATCCTCCTCCAGCAATCTGTGGGCATTTATACACGACCCCTAAGCTCCGCCACAAATGGCTGCAAGCTCCAGACTTTAAAAATGTTTACCCACCAGCTCCGGAGTTTGCAGACAATTAAGTGCGACCACGCCCACTTTAGCGTGACCAAACAGCAGTTTTCTTGTACCTGCTCTTTGATGGTGAAAAAAATTGATGCAGAGACTGCCTGAGCACTCCTCATTTCTTTCTGTTGTTTTTCTTTTGCCTCCGCCCCTTAAAGAGGAACCAGGAAGTAAACGGAGGTCGGAGCAACTTCCACCAGCACCGGAGGTAAGCCTTTTATTCTTTTGTCTCTGTCTAAGGCTTTTTTTTCCTCCCCCCCTCACGCAGACAGAACAAAGAAGTGTGGAGCGGGTGGGGACGGAGGAACAGCAACGAACCCTCAAGATCTCTGGTCCGAATTTAAGGGACCAGCGGATCTTAGGGGTCGTGTAAAAAGGCCCTGTGAGGTCTTTCCACCCAAACCACAAGTGTCAAAAATTATATTACAAAAGACATAGATTTTTCCCTTGTTAACTTATTACGGCTAGGTCTTAGTAACTGGAGAAATAAATAAATTAAGTAAATAATGTTAATGAGTTATCTACAATAACTTATAGCCAAGTTCTTACAATTTCCTTGCAACCATGCTCTCCTTTCATCAATTCACACCATGCTAGAAATGTTCTACACCTCATCTGCTCTGTCTTTGAACAGCGGCCAGCACCTTGTTTTCTTTTTCTTTTTGATTCTTTTGTTTAATAAATTCTTTATTTTAGAGCGCCGACATGGCCACCCCTGGGACCGAGTCGGCACTCCTTTTTTAAAAAAAATTATTTTTTTAAGCGTCGACCATGTACCCCCTGGGGCCGGGTCAGCACTGGTTTATTTTTTTTTTAATTTTTTGTTTGTTTGTTTTATAGCGATGACTGCACGGCACCTGCGGCCAGGTCGGTGCTGAATTATTTTTTAAAAAACATCGACTCCGTGGCCCCTGTGGTCAGGTTGGCGCTAAATTTTTATTTTATTTTTCTTTATTTCAGAGCGCCGACACGGCCATCCCTGGGGCCAGGTCGGTGCTCCTTTTTTATTTTATATATGGCTTTTAAAAGTCCCCAGTAGGGGCTTTTGAGGTGATAGCCCCAAGCCAGTGCCTCTACGGGCCTACGTTCCCTGCCAGGACCAGGAGGACTGCGGTGATGAGGACAAGGTAGGAGGGGGTAATGAAAAATGAAGCAAACAAAATGGAAATTTCTGTTTCATTTTGTTTCGTTTTTCTTTGATGGGTTGGTTCGTTATTCATTTCATTAGCTAATGAAACAAATAACAAACAACGAAACAAATTAAAAGTGTGTTTTGTGCCCATCTCTAAAAGCACAGCATGATCTCTGGCTGCTTAACGCATCTCCTCTTGCGAGCTTTCTCCCTGGAGGCAGCGGTAGAGGCACCTCCTGCTTGCTGGCTCAGCCAGAGGTTTTAAAAGAAAAAGGGTCACTGCTGGCTATTCTAGGTGGGAAACAAGGTAGGGGCATCTCCAGCTGGCTTACATTTCACTGAGGTTGGAAAGCACATCGGCAAACAGTGCAGCCTGCAAAGTGAACAGCTATCCTCAAGCATCACCAGCCTTCACTCTCTGGCCTCCCTTTGGGTAACCACCAGGTGTCCATTGAAGAGAGAGTGGATGAGCTTTGTCCCTTTCCATTCTTGTTAGTTGGAAAGGGAAGGGAGGGTATTTGGTTTGGGGAGAGAGAGATGTTTGCTATAATCTACATTTTTCAGCATCTGCTAGGGGAACCTTTCTCCCTCAGGTACGAGGGTCCTACTGTAATGTAAAAATATTCCTTTGTAATTTTGCAAATCAAGAAGAAGAAGAAGAAGAAGAAGAAGAAGAAGAAGAAGAAGAAGAAGAAGAAGAAGAAGAAGAAGAAGAAGAAGAAGAAGAAGAAGAAGAAGAAGAAGAAGAAGACAACGACAACGACAACGACAACGACAACGACAACGACTGTTCCAGAATGCAGAAAGCAAAGATAGATATCTTTCACTTTGTCTTATGACTCAACAAAATGGTTAGCATAGGTAATATAAGATTATATTTAGTGCTTACTGGTACCAGAACCCTCATCTGAGCCCTCCTTTAGTACCCCAGTGTTTGGTCCAGGAAAGTTCTTGGGCTTCACTAGGAATTCAGCTTTTACATGCCTTCTCTTTCAACCCCAGGAAGTCTCACGTTAGAAATGCAGACAAGCGAGAAGTACTAATACATCATTTTTCCTCAGTTAGACCCTGTCCAGAATTCATGCAGATAAACTGGTTGGTATGAAATTTCATTTTTGATGGAAGGAATTGGGGTGGGGGGGCAATTGTTTTCTATCTTCACTTACATACAGAAGGGGATGGGTTAGTGCTTATTTGAAGAAGGAATCCCAAACATTACCAAGATGGAACTTTGCATAGACAGAGGGATGATAGCAATTCTACTCAGAGACGCCAAATATTTTCAGCTTTTTACATTTCTCTGGTGCCAACAGCTCATGTCGTTGTCATCAACTTAATTGATGGTGTTTGGTTTTCCTCCCGAGGGTGATAAGGCCATTTCCTGGACCAACGAAGCTCACCACCACTTTTTTCTTGGTCAAACAGGTACTACCTCCAAGGAGACTTACCCTTTTTAGGGCCCCTTTTATCTGGAGGAATTCAACCTGATAAACCACAGGGTTTATCAAGATGTTTCACCATGGTGTAACTGGAACCGGAAGTCAGAATGGAGGGGTAATTATGCCAGTTCTTTCTTGCCCTATCCCAGGGGTAGTTCATGAACTGGGTAGGAGTAGTACAGTCTGCATCCACCAGCCACCAATGCCTTCTCCACATTGGTCATTTTTACTTCTGCTAAAAATCCCTGCCCAGAGCTTTACAGTATATGCACACTCCCTGCAAAGGGAACAGAATAGTTCACTTTGCAACTGTTTAGTAACTTTTAGAACTATGCATACATATGATCCACATATTGGGTTCTTCACGTTAGAAGGAATGTTGCTTAATTTCCTCCATTATTGCTATAGGTACATCATTTTTTTCAAATTCCTGCCTAATATGCAGAATCGTTTTATAGGGCAAGGTGTAACTACTTCATATCTTGCATAGTCAGCTCATACCTATTTATAAGTGGCAGAGCCAACCAGCCTATATGCTACAAATACTTAACAAGATTGTATGGTCTTTTATGTTTGGGCCTGGGGAAAGGAGCTTACAAATTTAAATGCCTGTGCTTTTATAAAGCATTCACCCTTAACTGCTAACCACTGACCAACTAATAGATGATGGCACAATCTTTAACTGCAAACCACAAATGAACCACATATGCATTGTCCAGTATTACACGGTGCAAGCACACCTTGTAACCAACAACCTGAATAAATCCCATACCACGGGGAGAGGGGAGTTTGGCTGCACACATATACATGATAATTTTAGTTTTGTCATTCTGGTCTGGTAGTAAAAACACAAGATATGCTGAGCTTCCAATAGACCTCCTGGTGAGTTGCATTTGGTTTGATGGGTCAGAAGCTGGGACAGGCCTGACCTACAAACAATGATCAAAAATCCATCACTGAATATCTTTCTCTCTCTCTCTCTCTCCCTCTCTCTCTCTATCTCTCTCTCACCCCACCCCCACCCCTGCTCTTTTAACAAAGCTACTTTCATCTTCTTTTGTCCGACATCCACATGAAGAGTTCTGAGTTACCCAGTGCTCTTTCAGCTGGTTGAATTTTTCATTCTCCAGGCACAGTGGTGCCTAGGTTTCTCTTTCTTTCTTTCTTTCTTTCTTTCTTTCTTTCTTTCTTTCTTTCTTTCTTTCTTTCTTTCTTTCTTTCTTTCTTTCTTTTTACACATGAGCAATGGTCTTTGCCCCTGTGATGGGTCACAGGTTGTTCAGCCCCTCTGGGGCCCGGTCGGTGCTGGGTTTTTTTAAAACATTTTTGTGATTTTAGGGTCTTAACCAGGCCACCCCTGGGGCCTGGTCGGCATTCCTTTTTAATTGTATTTTCATTTTTATTTTATTTTTATTTTTTACTTACAACCACATGCTACATCTGTAGCGTGGGCTGGTTGGCTTTTCACTGCAGCCAGGAAGACCAGCAGCACCAGGTAGGAGATGTGGCCACCATTAACAAAACTAACTGAACCAAACCAAATGTTTTCCGGTTCATTTCGTTTCATTCTAAAATCACTTTAGCATTCGTTATTCATTTTGTAGGTAATGCTGCCATACTTCAGAAGCAGCTTGATGGCATGCAATTATTATTAGTGCTTCTCCAATGCTGTTGGAAAGGATGGTTTTGAAATGGGGAAAAGGATCCATGACCAAAATGTTACATCTCTAACACTGCCACTGTGATGCCCTTTATTCTCCAAAGCCAGACCTTTGTATTCTCATTCCTGAGAAAGTTAGGGCTACCCAGGCTGAGGCATAAAGCTTGTCATGCAAACAAAGGGAAGCTGGGTTATATAACCCCCTGGAGAGTGAGAAGAAGTTAGTAAGTTAAGCAATGCAAAGTGGCCAATCAGGCACAATTACAGATCATGGAATTAACAGGTGAAGCAGGAAATTACATTACACAGAAAATTTAACAGCTGGACTTGGAGGGAGCAGCAGATGCTCCAAAAGCCAGTGCCTTCCTGATGGTCAGCGGAGTTGGTCTGCTGGGTCCCTGGTGCTCTGCTGGGCTGGCTGGTTGGCTGAAGAAAGCTGGAAATCTGATCAGCTGGTGATCGGAAGGGAAGCCATTAGCCAAGTCTGGAAGAGCACCACAATGGCAGCTGGGTCCCAGGCAAAACTAGAGGTATGCTGCAGACCCTGTCTGGCAATAACGGACATTTTCAGAAAATAAAATATCCAGACCAGGAAGACAGTGGGAAAGAGGTAGGAAATGGAAATTTCCTGGGGAATGGGGCCACTTTGGAACGTCTGAACTGCGCTTCTCCCCATACATTGCCGATCGGTGCTGCCTTTGGGAGGGGAATATTTTTAAATATTTTTCCTTTATTTTAAGAAGTTACAAAAGCAATGTGAAGTGGCAAATCAGGCACAATTACGGATCAGGAAATTAACATATGAAGCAGGAAATTAAATTACAAAGAAAATTTAACAGCTGGACTTGGAGAGAGGACTCTCAGTAAAAGTAAAAAAAAAAAAAAAAAAAAAGCCGGCCGCGCTACAGCTGTAGCGCGGCCAGAACCTGGAAGTGAGATAAAATAAAATAAAATAAAATAAAAATAAAGGAGTGCCGACCCGGCCCCGGGGGTGTCTGGTGGGTGCTCTAAAATAAATTTTAAAATTCAAAATTCAAAAGGTTCCCACCTGTCCCCAGGGGCTACGCGGTGGGCACTTGGGAAAGAAAAGGAGCGCCAATCGAGCCCCAGGGGTGGCCTGGTAGGAACCCTAAAATCCTTTTAATTAAAAAAAAACACGCCGATGGGGCCCCAGGAGCTGCGCAGTCAGTGCTGAAAGAAAACAAACAAAAAAGCCCCATGTTACAGCTGTAGCACAGGGCCAAACCCAGAAGTATAAACTAACTAAAATATAAAAAACTAAAAACATAAAATAAAATAAAAGGATCACCCCGCCCGCCGGCACCAGGTAAGGTGATGATGAGGATGAGGATTCTGCCAGTCGAGTTTCTGCAGTTGCAATGTCTGGGGTTTTTGTTTGTTTGTTTGAATGTTTTTCCCTGTCGATGTGCTGTCAAATGGATTAATGGCGCAAAGCGGGGGGAAATGAATAACAAATCAATGAACCATTGAAACATTTTTTTCTTAAAAATTCATTAAAAATGAAACAAAACGAACCAAAACCTAAAATGAACCGAATCAAAAAGAATCACCATTTTTCCAGTTTCTGCCCCTCTCTAACGACGACCCTTTCCATAAGGTTTCAGGCACAGAGTGATCAAAAGAGGTTTATCATTCCCTACGTCTGGGCACATCCTGGGACTGTGCAGCTTGCCCAAGGTTACACACACTGACTATTTTCTCAGGAGGTGCAGTGGGGAATTGAACTCTCATCCAGCCACAAAACACAAGATTCAAAGACTTGGACCTGTAAAACTACTTGATTGGTGTTGTGCATCCCAGCCATTATATTGATATGCACTTTGGATACTACAAGTGGTGATCACACACACACACACACACACACACACACACACACACACACACACACGAGTGAGAAAGAGAGAGACAGAGACAGAGAGAGACAAAGACAGAGACAGAGACAGAGACAGAGACAGAGACCAAGGATGTTAGTGGCTATTTTGCAGTTGTACTTTTAATTGCTTTAAAATACCCATTATAGAAGCCATCTAAAGAGGATGCCTTTGAAATGGGTTGGGTGACAGAACTTTTTTGGTCCCCTCTTCCTTTCAGCCCTGGCCACCTCATCTAGTGGTGGTGGATGGAATCCAACAACAAGCCATGTGTTCCTCAGTCCTGCCAGAGAAGCAAATGGGGGACTCTGCCATTAACACAATATGGAAGCATTCTAAAGACACTGTTAGGCCTGTAGAAATGCACATACAGCAAATAGAGATATTGGTAATTATAGGTCATCCTTTGTGTGATTTATTATAGCATTTCATTAAAGCAGTGTATTGTTACTGATCTGGTAGCACTGCACTACTCATGTGTCCAGACTAGAGATGGGCACGACTTAGCGGTATTCCCGTTTCCGTTTCCGTTACTCGGTTCCGTTACTCTACGGAAACGGTAACGGGAATTACTCTGCCAGACTTCGAGCTCGAACCGACGAACGAACAATTTTGGTCTGATTTGTCGTGCTCGTTACTTGCATCGCGCAATCGCGCGATGCCACACGACACAGAAAAAAAGTTTTTAAAAGTTAAAAAAACCCGGTTCCCGGCCGAAAAGCAGGCGGAAAAATGCCTGCCGTGCCTCAGGGCACCTACCAGAGGGGTTGTTTCTGGAGGTCCCCGGCCTCCCCCCCATCCCCCGTCCTTGTGGGCTGCTCTGTGGGACTCGCCGCAGGCTCGCAGCCAGCCAGCAAAATGCCCAGTCTCGCTGGCCGCCGGCCGCCGCAATTAAAGCGCAAGCAAGTGGCATGGACGGCACAGGAAAAAACTTTTAAACTCTCCCCCCACCCATTCCCGGGCCAAAAAAGCAGGCAGAAAAATGCCTGCTTGACTTAGGGAGCAGGGCACCTACCGGAGGGGGAGTTTCTGGAGGGGGGGTCCCGCCTCCCCCCCGTCCTGGGCAGCCGGACTCGAGTTGCCATTTCGCCATTCCATGCAGTGCGGGCGGGGGATCCAAAATGGGGCGGCGAACACAATATTGTTTTTGAAATCGTGGTCCAAAAACACACAAGCACAACAGAAACACGCGAAAATTTATAAACTGCCAGATTTTTCACAGTAGCAGTGGGTTTTTTCTTGCAACAAAATGTCTCTCCTCTCCTCCTCTGTCCTCCATTGATTTTATTTTTTTTACACCTGTGCAATGATTGGCTGGCCGAGTGGCCAGCCATGTGGGAGTGGACGACCATGCAAATTTTTGGAGCCATCCCACCAGTCGCATGGCCACTTGGCCATGGAGACTTCTGGGATGTGCCAAAAAGCCCCCTAAAACCTGCCCTAGCCCCCCTAACCCTAACCCTAACCCTTGAATCCGTACCCATACGTCACAGACTGTCTTCTTAGTGGGTCAGAGAGGCACCCAGAGGTGCAGCCCACTAGCCCACCGTAACCTTACCCGTCACTAGCCTAACCCTAGCCCTTGCACTAAGCCACCTTAAAGCCAGATCTACTTGCTTGCATTGCACTACACGCAGCAAGTACAATTCCCTTCTGTGTGAGACATGGTGGTGCGAGAGCCTTGTGCAGGGAAGGCATGACACTATCACTCTCACTGGTCTCACTGTCTGCACATTATGTTATGCAATATCCATATGGCTATTGCATAGCATTTTGCAGCAGCAGCAGGTGAGGAAGGGAGACCCCCATGTAGAGGGGTCTCTTGGAGCCTGCTTCCCCTTCCTAGTGGGTGAGGATAGGAGGCACCCACGGGTGCCCCCAGGAGCCCACTTTCCCTTTATAGTGGGCCAGAGGAGGCACCCACCCCACAGAGGTGCCTCCAGGAGCCCGCTCCCCCCCCCAAAACCAGTACTAATGACAATGAAAAAATGAAAAAACAAACCGACTAATTTTTGCGAATTTTCGCGAAAACCGGAAACGAGCCGAAACGGGACTGGCCCGACTAACGACAACTCGAAAAGTTTTTTTTTTCAAGTCGTGCCCATCTCTAGTCCAGACATCTTTGATCGTATGTGCATACATATTAGTCACAAAGTATATTAGTGAGGCTCCATGCCCTGGTTATGATAAAACCTTAGTATTCATGGGGAAATAAAACATTACCATCTAAGTAAATTAAACTGAAATATCAAGATTTGCTGATACAGGACATGTCATGCTGCTCTTTATGCAGACAGAAGACAAATATCTCTTCATGTTAAATGTTAACAGCTTGTGTTAATATTTATTCCCCCAACAAATGAGCAGTTTAAGACTAAGAGATATATGAGGCTTAATATGATATATTATGAGTGGACATTTGGATCTAGTGCAGTAAGCCCTGAATTAATATAATTAGAAAAAGAAATTCAAAAAACAATGTGTCTACATGTTACTTTTTAAAGCATAATTTTGAGATTTCTTTTTGAATGTCAAATATAAAATGAAAAAGAGTAAACAAGCATTTCAAGAAAACATACAGGCAGAACTATTGTCAGAAAGGAGAGGCAGGTTTGGGGTCTCCAATGAGTGGATAAAAGGTGGGACATTGAAAACTAACCTGAAGTTTGCTTATTTGAGCCACTGAAAACAACTAACATTATTAACAGCATTCCACAATATAGGCACTGGGGAAAGAAAGAACAACTAAGCCTCATACACTAATATCTCTTATCTGCCATAAGTAGAGATGGAGATGAACTGCCAAAATAGTGGCTCATCCTCATTCTTGGCTCTTGTCAAGGTTGCCAAAGCATGAATTGCCCCGCTCATGAAACAAGCCAATGAATCAATGTGAAAGTGAAAATCCATATATTTGTTATTTGTGATGAATGATGATGAATTGGTTTGTTGGTTCTTTTGGGCAGCCCCTGAAACCCCTATCTGTGTACAATTGCATTGTGTGATAACACAAATCTGGGCTTGCTGAGCCTTGGGCTTTGGGGGTATAGACAGCCATGGGGATGGATAAATAAAATGAGGAAATATTCATCCCTTTGTATTTGTTGGGTCCTCTGGACCCAACAAATATTAAGGGATGAATATTTGATGAACTGCCATTTCTTTTTTTTTAAATTCATCCCCATCTCTAAGCTATGACCATGACCATGACCAAGACCCTAACTAGAGATGGGCATAAATCAGAAAAAAATGATCATTTGTTTCAATTTATTGTTCTCAAGTTTGATGAATCACGAATAACTAATGACGTTTCACTTACAAATTGATGAATTGATTTGTTGTTTCACTCTTGCATTTAAAACCCTCTGAAATGTACCCCAAGTGCCTAGAGCAGTGTTTTTCAACCTTTTTTGGGCAAAGGCACACTTGTTTCATGAAAAAAATCATGAGGCACGCTCCCACTGCGCCCCCCAACACACATACACACACACACACACACACACACACACACACACACACACACACACACACACACACACACACACCGTGTCCACCAGTTGATCGAACCCCCCTCTCTCCTTGAGCCCTTTCTCCGGGACCACGAGGCAGGCAACCCCCCCCCCTTTCTGGTGCCAACACCGGGGTAGTGGAAAAGGGGGGGGCATTGAACTGGTACCTCTCTCTCGCTTCCTTCCTCGCCGGCTCTTCCAGCGGCAGAGGCAGCCGCCCTCTGGTGGCTCGCGCCCACCTTCTCCAGTTCAGCCCCGACGGCGGGGTCTCGTTCTGCGCCAAGGCGCGCCAAGAGCTGGGATGGATGGGTGTGAGTGGTGGTGGTGGGAGCCCGACAACAGGTGGCCCAGGCATTTCCCCTCGGGCTCTTCCTCCTCCTCCTCCTCCTCCGCCGCCGCCTGGTGCTCGCCTCCGTGGCACAGACGCGCTGCCGCTTCCACGCCTGGGAAGCAGTTTGGGAAGTGATGCAGCGCGGGGCGGTTGCGCGCTCTCGGTCTCTCTCCGCGCGCTCCAGCAGTCCTGGCCGGGAGGAAAGGAAAGGAAAGGAGGTGGGCGTGTTGGGGTGTGTGTGTGTGTGTGTGTGTGTGTGTGTGTGTGTGTGTGTGTGTGTGTGTGTGTGTGTGTGTGTGTACGAGAGAGAGAGAGAGGCAGCTTCACCGCATGACATGGAAGCCGGCCGGCAAGCCTGTGTCTTGCTCCCCTTTACCCCACCGCACACGCACGCGCGCGCGCACGCACACACACAGAGAGGCAGAGAGAGCGAAAGAGGAGAGCTTTCCTCCGGAGGTTGCGCGGCTGCGGCTGCTGCTGCTGCTGGTGGAGGAGGAGGAGGAGGAGGAGGAAGGGGGGCTGGTGGTGCTCCCACCGCTGCCTGCCTTCGCCTCCCAGGCTGGAGCTCAAGAAAGAGCCCCACACACACAGACACCGTCGGGCTAAGGAAGAAAATGAGCCCTTCACCCGCGCAGAGCCGAGAGCGCGCCAGGGGGAGCAGAAGGGACGGCGAGAGGCTGCCTTCTCTTCTTCTCACGTTACCGCAGCCTCCACGCCATGGCGGCATGACACGGCCGGCGCTCCCTCGTCGCCCTCCTGCTCGCCTGCCCGCCCGCGTGGGGCGACATTATTGCGGAACGAACGGGACGAAGCGTAGCGAGCCCGCCGGGGCTTCACGCCCTCCGTCACCTTACATCCGCTTCGAGGGGAAATAAAATTTATTTCCCACGGCACACCAGGCAACATCTCGCGGCACAGTAGTGTGCCGCGGAACAGTGGTTGAAAAACGCTGGCCTAGAGGCCCCAAAATTAAAGGAAAACTTCCTCTGACTCTACTCTAGAGGCCCCACAAGTCTGATGAGGTATGGTTTCTGGATCCCAAAGATAACCAAGGACACTGCCCCCTGGGTACATAGGGACACCAACCACACTGATATACTTCTCCCAACTCTAATCTACAATCCTTTCAGATTTCGTAAAGATTGAATTGCAAACATCTGGGTTATACACCCACAAATTGCCCCCCCACCAGAAACTACCCTTTGGCAACTGGCTTGAAGGGATTGTAGAGGAAGAAGAAGCTACTGTGCCGGTTTGGTTTCTCTCTGTGCCTGGGGGAAACTTTCATTCAGGGTCCTCTTTGGAAGTGCATAACTCAGACATCAGAAAACCAATCTTCACCAAACCTTGAGGAATTGCAGAGGAAAGTCAGGGAATACTTTCCTGCAATTGTAGTGTCTCTACTAGGTAGACAAATGGATTGACCAATAAAAAATCAGAAAAAGATTCTCAATTCATATTTGTTGAGGGCATTGATATGTACAAATTCAGATCAATTAATTAGTGATTTGTGAGTGAATTTAGCAATTCATTTTTAAATTTGTGCCCATCTCTAGTCTTAATTACAGCAACATCAGTGTATCTAACATGATTCAAAATACAGACTTAATGTTAGTCTAGGCTACATTTTTAAAATATTTTGAAATCTTTAAATGGAAATTATGAGACAATACTACATCAGTATTTTGCAGCTGGATCACAAAAAGGTAAATACTAGATTCTTTAGGAAGAGGTAATGTTAGACTCAAGATCTTAACATTTCTGACTGTGGTAATACATTCTTTCAAGGAAAAATTCCAATAACAGCAGCTATTAACAAAAAGAGGAGGAAAAGCAGGAGGAGATGATAATATGATGATGATGATGATCTCATTGTTTGGCAACCTTCCAAAAATTGTAGCTGCACAAAAACAATTCAGTGGCTTACTTGATTATCTGGGCATCAATACTGTAGATTCTGGCTTAGATTTACTACAAAGTTTTCATCTTTCATTCGGTGTCCCTCTCTAATTACATCTCAATTTTGGAATCCCACCTCCTGAAAGATGGTAGCCAGATTAAAAGAGGATGAAGGGGAGGAATTAAATAATAGGTTTTTGTTTTTGTTACTACAAATATATACTGGTCTTATATGATGATGTGGATTTTCTAAAGAACAACCACATTAGTCTGTTCTGTTTCTGCAAAACCAACAAAGACTCTTATGTGATTATTTGGCGTAAGCTTGCATCTGAAGGAGGTGACTACAGTCAAAAACAAACACACAAAAGGCATGCATCCAAAATAGTGGGATAGATATTAAATCTTGTGCTGGATAGAACATACTGGTGTTTGCCGTTGTGCTCCTTTTGCAACAACACTAAGCCCACTGGCTACATTCAACCTTCAGTTATTTTTTCTGATCCTCAAAAAGTGTGATTCCATTGCCATGTCCATGGCTGTGGTACATAACATTTAGCAATATGTCAGTGGTGGGAAAGTTCCTGTTAGAGAGGCAATATCACCTCCCTTTGTGTTTCTGTTGAAATAGGATATATATGGAACCTGCAAGACTTGGCAGGGTACATGAGCCAGTTCCTCAGCCACAGTGGAACTGTTTGCTGAGACTGCATTTTAAGTCCATTTGAGGCAAGTTTTATTGTCTAGGCTGAAATAGTTTTGGGTGAGCACAAAATCACAGAGAGTGGTGATTTTGTGGGCCTTTTCCTTCTTTTGAATTGTATTCCTGATATCCAGGGGCAGTGCTTCTATTAAGGTGAACTTGACAGTTGCCTAGGGCGCCAAAATGGAGAGAGGGCGCTGGACACCCTGCTGCCCCCTGCCACTGGCCACTGCTGTCCATCCCCCCTGCCCACCAGCTGCCCGTCGCCGTCCGCCCATCACTGCTCGCCACCCCCCGCCAGCCGCCCCCACACCCATTGCTGCCCACCCCCCGCGCCTGTCATTGTCCCCTGCCATCTGCCGCCCCTGCCCCCACCCCCTGCTGCTACCCCGCCCCCTGCCCCACCCACCAACCACTGCCCCACCACCCCACCCACCCGCCTGCCCCCCCACCCTGCCACCTGCCCTGCCCACCCACCACCCACCCCGCCCCAACACTCCCCATCCCTCACCTAGGGCACAAAAAAAAACCTAGCACCGGCCCTGCTGATATCTAGTAATCTGTTTTGGTGTGGAATGCTATGATGCAATGATTCTATGTCCATTGTAGCTAAGATGGTGTTTTCCGTGAGGATGAAGTGCAAATATCCAGATACCCAAACAGTGGCAGTGCCAATGCTTGAAATGAAAACCCATTGATGGATATACCTACCTACTTGATTGCTTTCAGGGACCATGTTGAAAAAAATGACAAAATCCACTGTTTACAGTGAAACCACAAAATAAAGACCCCAAACTCAAGAATCTACAAAACACATTCCTCGGAATACAATACCCACCCAATATGATTAAGGGACAAATTAACAAAGTAGAAACCTAGAAGTAGCCTACTTCAGGAAATACCCACAACCAAACACTACTAATCATCACTTTTAATACACAACACTTGAGGTTATTGTACTTCCAGTGCATATACTTTTTAGGTGAGTTACAGCCCATCCATGATAATATCACTCTCCCAAGCCCTTGGTAGGCAAACCTATAATTGGTTACAGACAACAAGAACAACCCCCTTCTGACACACAAGCTCAACCAACTACTATAACACAATGGGCCACAAAAGAAGTAACATAGTCAGAGGGACTAATCCCTATTATAAGCCCAGAAGCTAATTCTGTCCACAGAATTATTCTGGCAACATGATTACAGGACCTAACAAGGTCACATAGGACATCAAGAACTCTTGCATTTGTAACTTTGGAAATGTTATCTATGCAGCAGTGACATTCTTCATAATGATCAAACTCATCTTTCTGACCAAGACTCAAAGGCCAAGTCTGCCATTCTCCATATGAACATACACAGTTCCTCTGTTGTTTCCTTAAATCATGGCACTGCTTATAGTTAGTCTTTTTTTTTTTTTGCCTTGTTTCATCTCTCTTGCTGGAATGTTTACAGGACCAGACTTTCTAACCCAGCCCAACCTAAAACCCAACCAGACAAACAAACAAGTATATAAACCAAGCAAAAATCTGAATACAAATAGGGGCCATAAATCATAACATTCAATGAAACCTTACATTAAAACATAATAGTTAGTCTTTAAGGTGCCACAATGTTTTTATCTTTTCTATTTATTTATTTATTTATTTATTTATTTATTTATTTATTTATTTATTTATTTATTTATTTATTTTGCTTTTGCTTTTTGTTTTTGCTTGATATGCATACATAGACTTCTTGTTGTCTTTAAGACAAGACTGCTAAGCGGATTGATAGAAGGGATGATAGAAGATAAGGGGCAAATACTGTATAGTGTTTCACAAAGGGCTACCTGTTACGTTATGCATATCATAACTTTATATGTAATATAATTTTTTTATAATAACAGTTGCTTATAATTAAAAAAAACCTCCCATATAATTCCATAACAAATTAATCCATGCTTGCATGTGTGTCATGTATTCACCCTTTCAAAAATCAATCTAAAACACATTGGACCTGATTCAAATAGGAGGCTTTTTAATAAAAGGGATTGGGTTCATTCGAGTTAGGTTTCTGGATTAGAGTTCCATTCCCCACTGCACATCCCAGGAGGAGAGCCAGCCTGGGTGGCCTTGGTCAAGTTCCCCAGTTCCAGGACACCCCCAGGAGAGGGGGATTCTAATCAGCTTTTAGGCACTCTATACCTAGAAGGCTGTGAAAAAGATCACCATAATATTTAAGCAACTTGACAGCATGCCATTATTATTAATTAAACTCTGAACAGCAGGTGCCACAGTATCGGGAGATGCCTAGTTCATTTTGATGTGCTATAAAAATGAACAATAACCTAACATGCTCAGGAAAAGATTACTTGAATCTGCATGTCACCCGAAATGGTTGCCATAAGCTGGAATTTGATCTTCTCATGTGAACAATGAAATATATTTTGTCTTTCAGTTCCAATGGAGGGATGCTTCTTTAGTAATGAAGGGCCCTGTCAAGCTCACTTGAGCTCCATTCCACATCCCTAGCCCACTTACTTTCCTACAATACGCTGGGTTGTTTCAAAGGAATGTCAGCTTGGACGTGAATAATAGCCGTGAGAGACTGCAAAGTTATGTAAAAAGAAACATGATACCATCACAGTTCCAAGCCAACCCCCGCCCCCCAAATATTGTGATTACTAAGTGCTTGGCAAGATGGGGTCCTGCCTCATCTAAGAAGAATGCCTGGCTTATTATTTATTTATTTATTTATTTTCAAACTTATATACCGCACCTATTTCCCCAAAGGGGACTCAGGGCGGTTTACACAATGCCATAGCAAATAAAACAGATAAAAACAATAAAACAATCAACAGCGGTGTCCAGGGTGGCAAGCCAATGTAGGAAGGGCAGCGAAGGGGAAAAAATATCATCTTGCCAAGAACGTTTAACATCTAAGACTTATCTCCTGGCAAACCACATCTTTTGCCATGTTTGGATTTTTGGTACATGCTTTGATAAAGAGGGTATTGCCCTCAAAAGCTTGCAATGCTTTTTAAAATTTTACTAGTAGCCTATAAAGGTATCACCTAACCTAGTCTCGCTTTTGTATTTTGTAACGGCTACACGGCTTCCCCTTTTTACTTCAGTTTGCACCATGTGGAGAAAGGAGGGATATCTTCTCTTTTTAAGTTTTAAGTACAAAATATTATAGCTATAGCCATACTTGGCCAGGGTCATATACATCCTGTAATTTTATCATGAGCATGTCCCCATTTAAAAAAAAGGAACTTCTCAAGATATGATGAGCCTCTTCTCCTTATACTTTTGCTTATAATAATAAAAAACTCCCATATAATTCCATAACAAATTAATCCATGCTTGCATGTGTGTCATACTTTTGATCCTGGGGACCAGAATTAACTACAAGTAGTTGGTTTTTCATAAGAAGTTGTTTCTAAGTTTTTAGAAGCCTACGTATAAATGAAAACCCTGAAAAATAATTCTTGCCAGCTTCAATGAGTTTTTGTTTTATTTCAAGTGAATGTGAGTTAAAGCCCTTTTTCAGACTTCACTGTTCAATATGCAAAAATTAGAAACAGAAAAATCAGGAGCGGAAGTTGGATAAATGAATAAAACCTGGCCCAATTTTATCCATAAAAATCTGATATACAATGGGTTGGATTGTGGTCTACAGTGACTTGTTATTTCTGTGTATTAATAGAATATTAATGTCAATTAAAAGTTATAAGCTCAAAGGGGGGAATTATTTACATCTGATCCATTCAATTCAATTGAGAAATTAATGCTTTTGTCAAGAATGGCAAGAAGCTGCTTGCCAAATGTCTAATCTTCTGGGATTGGACCAATACCAACAGTGGTTAAATGCCTGTACTGCAGGTAAAATGCCTGTACTGCAGGTAAAACTGTGCTCACGACCTGGGTTCAATCCCTGGTAGCAGGCTCAAGGTTCACTCAGCCTTCCATCCTTCCGAGGTCGGTAAAATGAGTACCCAGCTTGCTGGGGGGGGGGCAATGTGTAGCCTGCACACTGTAATTAAAAATTGTAAACCGCCCAGAGACTACTTGTAGTGGTATGGGGCGGTATATAAGCAGAACACTTTGCTTTGCTTTAATTTGTTTCTATTTTTAAGTCACGTTTTTAGAAGGCAACACAGTCTTTGTGATTTCTTGAAAACAGTGAGAGAGTGACGGGAAACCAGTGGGGTTTTAATCTCTCAATTAAGAAACTGGTCAAGTGTTTTGCCAAAATAGAAACAGAATACATCTTCCAGACATAAACATCTGGCTCAATCATATTAAAAGATCAATTTAAAAATCTCATTGAGAAAAGCAGGAACTCATGATCTCTCAGTTTTTAGTTAAACATTAATCTTATCAGAGAGGAGTTTTAACCAATTCATTAAGTGCAGGTGTCCCAAACTCAGTCATAATCCAGGTCAGATGTCTAGGTTATTGTACATGCAGTTTATAGCCTAGTAAATGATAACGTGAAAAAGAGGGTGACAAAATAATTAGACTGAAAAAAGTTTTGGGTGTTGAAGAATGGTAGCTAGATGGGAACAAAACTCATGACATGAAAGGTTTATACTACTAATAAAGTATTATACTACTACTAAAGACTAGCACATAATTGGATATCCAGATGTTTTGGACCACAACCCCTACAGTCCTTTATCACTGGCAATATAGACTCAGAATTCTGAGAGTTGCAGTTCAAAACATCTGGAAGTCTGCAGGTTCCCCATCTCTATACTAGTGAAATGTGTCATCCAACCAACCACAAGGGAATAGTTATATATCAGCCTCAATTAACTTTTTCTAAAATCTAAAACAGCTTTGCTTATATAAGGACTCTAATATTTTTTTCTGTATTTCTGCTCTGTGCAGCCCCAGAAACCCATGCGATTTCCCTAGCGCAAGTTGCAGCCAGATTTGTGTTTTCAGAAGTGGAAGCTCATAGTTTCTCCTCCATTGTAGACTATAGCAATTGTAGGTGTTGTGCAAGCTGATACTAGCACACCTGCCAGGGACTTAGTGTGCCATCCCCATTGTGAAACTGATTTTAACTGTAGATTTCATGGCTACACCATTTGGCCTGATGTTTGGTCTTTCCTACTTCAGCAGATACATCATGAAGTTAAATCACCTCAATTCAGCTTGATTGGGTGTTTTCTACATCTCTTCCCCTTCAGCAGCGTTCACTGTTGAAATCACTTAAGCCAGTCTTGGAGGAGGGGGACTATATAAGGAAGGTGCACTGCAAGAATCCATATTGGGAGGGGAGCATCTTCCAGATTGCCACCTGAATCCCTTAGCTCCCGCCACCACCACCACCTCTTCCAGCAGAAAGCAATGCAAGCAATGTCTGTAGCAACCCCTTGAGGCATAAGGGGGTGCTGGGAGGCAGCTGCATAAAGAGACTGGGTGCTGGTGGGATTACTTTAAGAACATTTCTACAGAAGAGTTCTTGCACACACACATACCCTGATCCCATATGTTCTCCCAACCCTAGAGCCTGTGCAACCTATCACATCTGATGAAGTTGCCATGGCGATGAAACAGATGAAAATGGGCAAAGCCATAGGATCAGATGATGTGGTGACAGACGTCGCAACACTGGAACCCCTGCAACTGGCTGATGGAGCACTTTAGCCAGATTGTGCTGGAGAAGAAGATGCCTGATGACTGGCAACTTAGCACAGCAATGCCAATCTGGAAGAAGAAGGGGAACCCTGCCAAATGCACCAACTACAGACCAATTAGATTACTTTCACATACTCTTATAATCTTTGAGCCAGGCATTGACACAAGAATCTACACCATAGTCCAACTAAGTGTCAGTCAGGCTGGCTTTGTCAAGAACTGCAGAATAATACATGAAATCTATGCTGCCTGGCTATTACTTGAAAAACATGGGGAGAAATGGAAAGCACTGCATGCAGCTTTCCTTGACCTCGAGAATGAATTTGACCAAGACCCACATGATGTCATCTGGTATGCACTGCAACATCATGGAGTCCTAGAGGAACTTGTCATTTGGGTCAAACTCCTCTATACATCACTGAAAAGTCATGTGCAGGCTGCTGTTGGTACACTGAAAGGTTTTTGTATCACAGTTGGGATCCATCAAGGGTCGGCACTTTTCCCACTTCTTTTCATTCTGGTTATGGATGCAGTTACTCAAGATCTGCAAAATCCAGTGCCCTGGAGACTCCTTTATGCTGATGATGTCATGACTGCATCAGGGATTAAGACAAATATTGAGCTCCAGCCCAAGTATGGAGTGACTGTCTGACAAGGTTTGGCCTGTGCCTAAAGGTAAAAAAGATGGAATATCTGACAACCAACCCTAATGAATAAGATACAATCCAAATTGATGGCATTGACCTACCAAAAACTGAGAGGTTCAAATTCCTTGGTTCCATGATCACAGCCAATGGGAGCCTGAGTCACGAGGTGACATCGCAGATCAATAGTGTGTGGCTAAAAGGGTGTAAAACATCAAGCGTCATATGTGACAATAAGATTAGCGACCATTTAAAATCAAAGGTCTATCACACTATTGTACGACCTGTTGTGTTCCATGGTGCAAAATGCACACCGGTGATTAAAGAAACTGAACATTGCCTTTGTGTCATGAAGACAAAGATGCTGTAATGGACCTCTGGCCTCACACGAAAGGATCAGGTGTGGAAAGACATCCGAGCAAAATACGGCATGGCACCTATCACTGGTAAGATGTGTGAAGCCTTAATGTGTTGGTTTGGACATGTCCTGCATGCCGATGAGGAAATTCTGGCCAAAAATTGTCTCTTCCTGGAAGTCAGCTGAGGGGTCATCCAAAACAGCACTGGGTGAACACCCTTGAGAATGACATGAAGTTGTCCCAGGTTCACCTGGACCTATTCCATGGCCGTGCCAAGTGGAGGCCAAAACAAGAATAGTGGAGCCCACCACCAAGCGGGATCTAAGAAAAGGAAAAAATTTCTTGCTGTCTCTATCTATTGGTTGTGTTGCTTCTTGTGCATCAGTAACTATCTATGACTGCAAGGCTGTTTGTGACCAAATACAAGCTGGCCAGCCAAAGCCTAATATATGAAAGTACTGTTGACTACAAGTCCAGTGTCACTATGAAAATGGATTGGGACAGGGACAAGGGACATTAACATTGGTTTAAACTCATGCAATAGTCACTTTGGTTTTGGGCCAGTGTGTGTGTTCTTTTGGGAGAACTCTTAACCAGGTTCCCCACCCCACCCCAATCTCCTCCAAAAAGCATCATCCAAAATTGCTCCCTTTTTTGATTTACACCCTTTCAATCTCTAGGGAGGGTATTTTTGCTCAGCTGCTTTCATGTTTCTCTGTTTTCCTCCCAATCCCTCTAAAGAAGCCAGTTCACAAAGAGTCAGCCAGGGAATTGACAAGTTCCTCCTCTCCTTTCCCCTTCACTTTATTTTTTTGCACACTTCTGTGCATGCATGCACACACATGTTGTGTGCTTCTCAGTGCAATGACAGCCTCTCAGCAAAACGAGTTAACACAAACTTTTATATCCTGGCAGGGAGTCAAAGATGGAGCAGCAGCAAGAGACATTCTTGTTTCAGATCAACTGTAGTCAATGTTGTACATCTTAAATCATGCTGTGACTGTCTT
Organism: Phrynocephalus guinanensis; assembly: GCA_037367245.1. Classification (NCBI taxonomy): domain Eukaryota; kingdom Metazoa; phylum Chordata; class Lepidosauria; order Squamata; family Agamidae; genus Phrynocephalus; species Phrynocephalus guinanensis. The sequence continues at coordinate 17,791,360 of CM074736.1, forward strand.
TGTTCCAACTACCCTTATTTACAGTCTGTCCTGTTACATCTTATCCTCAGGACAAGAAAATGATTTATGGTCCTACAGGACAGACGGTGGACCAACAGAAATATATTCTGAGAGATGGGGATGTAGGAAACTACACCACATGAGATCAGATCATATTTGCCCATCAGTGAGGAAGATCAACACTCAGGTTTGAGGTCTGCTGGTGGGCTGTCGTCACAATTGTCCACTGCCACGGGGTTTAAAACCATGTACACCTTATTGCCCTTGGTAGCAGAGATGAAAAATGGAGAGCAGGAGATTTGAAGTTGGAAAGATTGGGAAAACAGTGGCAGAAATGGATACACCCATAGTAGAGGGGTATTTGATAACAGGAGAGGAGGTAGAGGGGTGTGTGTTGGCCAGACAGCATAAAGAGGAGTTAACCTGGGACAGGAGTCAGATTGGAAGATTAAGGGAAGTAAAAGTTTCTTTTTGTTTCAAAAAAAAGTTAGTAACAAAATGAAACAAAACTACTAAAGAAACAGAAAAGAACAAAATGAAACACTATTTTTTCATTTCGTGCCCATCTCAAATTAAAATTGTTCCACCTAGCAGTTAGTTACAGTACATGCTTCATGCTAATGCCACTAGTGCCCACTAATGGGGAAAAAACCTGCCAGAAGGCATGTGAGAATTGGTCAAATTTAGATGTAGCAATACACTCCAAAACGACCAGTGGGGTTCATTCAGTTACAAGCTGTGAAGGTTTGTTTCAAAGCACTTTTAGAACTCCAAGACACAAGCCGAATATTGTAGCTTTTGGAATATGCCACTTTCCCTTTGTAAGCACAGCCCAGGAAGGCAGTGGCTGCTGGAATTCCTATTAAACTTTCTTTTCGTTTTGCCCCAGGGGGCCCATATACCAAAGTCAGCTTTTCCACAGTAAGCATATCAGGAAGATGAACGGATTACTTATTATAACTCATACCAATTTATTTGGAGACTTCAAGCTTTCACAAATTTAAAGGAACTTTCAAATTATCTGTCTTGCACAGGGGAACGCAAATGAAATGCAAATCGACAAGGACAAAGTAATTGGATGATGTAGGCAGATCTCTCTTTTTTTTTCCTAGCACCCTTCTTTCAAACTTTTACCAAGTATTCCCACCAGGGAAGTTCTTCTACGTATCCCAGATTTCCATTGTTTGTAAAATTATACCTAATTTGCAGAATAATTCTAAACTCATATTAAACTTGGACCACATACAGTATATACTGCTGCTATGTCAGCAAAGCAGTCACTATGGTCATTGTGTATACAGTCTACCTAATGTGGGGCAGGCTGGCCAAGGTTTAGGAAACAGGCCATCAGTGGATATCAGAGTGAGCTCCCACTGATAACCCCAGCTCCTGCCAACCTAGCAGTTTGAAAGCATGCAAATGCAAGTAGATAAATAGGTACTGCCATAAAATGCAGGAAGATAAAACAGTGTTTGCTTGCAGCCATGCCGGCCATGTGGCCATGGACTTGCACAACACTGGTACTTAGGCTTGAATACGGAGATGAGCACCGCCCCTAGAGTTGGACATGACTAGCATGCAGGGCTGGCACTTCCATTAAGGCAAACTAGGCAGTTGCCTAAGGCACCAAAATGGATTGAGGGTGCTGGATAGCCTGCCACCCCCCGCCGCCCCTCCGCCACTGGCCACCACTGTCCCCCCCCCACTGCCCGTCGCCGTCCGCTCATCACTGCCCGCTGCTGCCTGCCCGCCCCCCGCGCCCATCACTGCCACCCTCTGCACCCGTCGTCGTCCGCTGCCCCACCACCACCCCGGCACCCTGCCACCCACCTGCCACCACCCCCTGCCCTTCCCCCTGCCCCACCCACCCCCCCCCACCCCACCCCTCACTGCCACCCCCGCCACCACCCTGCCCCCCCGCCCTTTGCCTAGGGCACAAAAAATCCTAGCACCGGCCTGCATGTGTGTGGGGGGGGACCTTTACCTTACCATTGTAACTCCCATGGTTTCATACTAGAGAACCCCAGGATTTCTTGAAATGGTGCCACAATAGTTAAAGTGGTATCAAATTGCTCTAACCTTGTGGGTGCTAAGATGTCTTTGAGAGATTAGTTGTAGAATAGAGAGCTGAACATACGTCCAGCAAACTAAAGCAGTTGTTTAAAACAACAATGTTATTTTAGGCCAATGCATGGAGAATGTGGCCCTGCTTGTTTCAAAAACAAATTCTGAGGATTGATAAACCCTTGATGATATGTGGTTTGCTACAGAATATGGATTGGCAGTAAATTCACCCATTTCATTCTTCTGCGGCTGCTGTATTTTGTTCAATAGGTATCCCCCCCAGTGGTTCAAGCATGTGAGCTGAAACCCTGGGACTTCAGGAAAGACACTGTGATTCTTCTTCAACAAGGCTGCTGCCTCACACATTGTTTTCAGGGGAGGGGAAAAGCAGCTTGATGAATTAGCCATTCAACTGTTATCTAAATCCCTTCCAATATAAAACAACTATTTCCCATTGCCCTCCAGCATTCAGGTTTGATTCCTATTGTGTTTGAAGGATTATAAAGCTTCCAGAGAAAGGTTGATATAGTTTGGTCTCCATCACGCACACACAAAAATGAAACTCCTCAATGATTAACCAGATCTGCAGTCATTTTTTTGTCAAGGGTTTCTCTATGCTTTGTGGGTTTTTAAAATATTTTGTTCTGTTGTGTTGTGTTTCTCTGATTGAGGACAGTTTGCTCTACTTTGTCTTCAGACTCTATCGAGATACAAAACTTAAAAAGAGAAACAGAAAACTTTGTGAGCACCCTGTGGGAAGAGAAATGGGCTAATGATTAATTAGTCTTAAGGCAACTATGGAATGAAAGATAATTTGGGCCTTTAAATATGTACGCTTTTCCCATGAGAGTTTCTTGTATCTGGAAGCCTGCTGGCAGCAATCAAGCACACAATAGTAACATAACTGAAATTAAATTGATTGTGTGTGTTTATTTCTCACTATGCCTTTTCTCTCCTTTTTTTCCATTACTGCTAGCTGAATCAAGAGTTAATTTTAACAGAGCATTGATTTATACCACTGAAGGGCTATTAGCAAGCTTCTCTGCATCACACTTAAAATATATTTTCTGTCTTAACCACACTGGTAAAATGGTGGCTAGTAGACCATCTCCCCAAACTTCTGGAGACGCATTATTAAAATGAAACAAAATGGAGCATTCTGACTGGAATGTGGCCAAACCCATCAGCACATCTGAAAGGGTGAAGGGCTTGTGAAGCTGCCTCTCTGAGTCAGACTGTGGACCTATCTGCCTAGTATGTTCTGCGATAATCAGAAGCAGCTTTGTAGGGTTTCAGGCAAAATTCTGTCTTAGCCCTATTTGCAGATTGTTGGTATTCCCTGGCACTTTTTAGAGAAAGGCACAAAATGAAAAATTAATGGCAATGCTCATTCAAAAATGGCTAATTTGATGATTCATATTCATATGAACTGATACTCCCAATGAATATGAATTGACAATTTCTTGAAGATGTTCGATTTGCCAATTTGTTGGGCTATAAATGGCCCCAAATGTACCTACAGCACCACATTTTCAGGAAAACTTCTTACTTCTTCTGACTCTCCTCTGTTTTCCCAAGTCAGTTGCTAAAAGGCACATTCCTGGGAGTAGTATTTTTTGTGGGAGTATAACTCAGATGTCTGAATCCCAATCTTCACCAAACTTGGAGGGCTTGTAGAGGAGAGTCATGCCAGACTCCCCTGCAAATTTAGTACCTCTAGGTGCATGAGGGGGGTTTTCCTGGGGGGATCTTAGTGGGGGTTCATAACTCAGGCCACCAGAATCCAAAATTTATCATCCCTACAGGACTTGTAGAGGAGAGTCAGATGAAGATTCCCTGCAAATTTGGTGTCACTGGGTGCCTCAGAGGCTATTATAGAGTTTTATTTATTTATTTATTTATTTATTTATTTAATTTTTAACTGCAAAAACCATATGCCCCGGAGGCCACTCTGGGTGGTGTACAACAATGTAAAATAAAATAAAAAAAACAGAGCAACAAAATAAGGAAGAGAAACAAAAATCAAAATTAATGGTGGTATAAATTCTAACATACGAGTGAAGTGCAAATCAAATAAAAGAATTTACAAATTGATTCACTGATTTGTGAGAGAAAAAAATCATAAATTCATTTTTGTGTTCTTTTAACCTGGATGAATTACAAATGAAAATGAATCACCATTTCCCTGATTTGTTCCCATCTCTAGTGCTTTTCCATCCAAGTGTGTACCAGGGCTGGCTCTCCCTGGCTTCTAATCAGACAACATTACATGTGTTCACAGTGCTATGATGGGACTAGAGATGGGCACGACCAGAATTTTTTTTTTGAGTTGTCGTTTTTCAGGACGGGTCCATTTCGGGTCATTTCCGTTTTTCGCAATTTTTTGTAAAAATTTGTCATTTTGTCGTGTTGTTTGTCGTTACCGCCGCCGCGATTTCGCGCGATTTGACGTCCCAGCGAGTGGCGTCCCGCCGGTGCTAGGTGTTTTTGCGCCCTAGGCAGCACACGGGGTGGCGGGGGGGCATGGGCGGGCGGCGGCAGCGGCAGGGGGGAGGGGCGGGTGCGCGGGCAGCGGGCGCGGGTCCCGCAATGACCCAGAGCAGGCAGAAAACACTTTAAACTGACTTGCTGCACAAGACTGCATCAAATAAAGCAATTGCAATTTTTGCAAACAAAGTGGGCAGTGCACCCACAGCAGAGCTGCAGGCAGGGTATGAAAGGACCTTGGCTTGCCAAGCAAAAGAAATTTTTAAAATAAATCCACACCTCCCCTCCCACTCAAACCTCCCCCCCTTTGAGGCACTATCAGAAAAGAAATCCTAACAAACTGCAGGATAATAAAAAGGAATAAACTGCGTTGCTATTCCCCACAGCAGACAGAGAATGAAAGGAATTATTATTATTTCCTAAAAATTCAATTGAATCAATTCCCTCCCTGCCTGCCTAACTGAAATCTAAAAGCTCCGCGAAATCAAAACTAGTCTAGCACAGCAGCCAGCTACACACAGCCCTCTCCCACCCACATCCAAGCCTGGACTGCGACTCTTCTGGGAGTGCCTCGGCTTTTTATGCCCTCTTGCACATCCAGAAGTGTCAGTCAAAACCTGGCCATGCGATTGGTAGAATGGGTCCAAAAATTTGCATGGTCCCATCCCATGGCCAGCCCATCATTGCGCAGGTGTAAAAAAATAAAAATAAAAATAAAAATAAAAATAAAATCAGTGCGACCTTTTACTGCTATAAAAAACCCACTGCTGCTACTGTAAAAATTCAAGCATTTAAAATAGCTAATTTTCGCATGTCTCTGTGGTGCTTTGGTGGTCTTTTGGACCACGATTTCAAAAAAAATATTGCGGACGCCATTTTGGATCCACCCGCACCGCATGGCAAATGGAGACGCCGAGGATGCCCCCTCCCAGCCCGGTACCAGCAGCCCAGGACAGGAGGGGGGGAAGGCTGGGGACCCCCCCCCCCAGAAACCACCCCTCTGGTAGGTGCCCTCAGGCAGGCATATTTTCGCCTGCTTTTTTGGCCTGGAATCGGTTTTTTTTTATTTTTAAAACTTTTTTTCTGTGCTGCTTGGCATCGCGTGATCGCCGCGCAATGCCAGGAACGACAACGACAAATCAGACCCAATTTTTCTTTTTTTGGTTCGAGTTCGAGTTCTGACAGCTTAATTGTCATTACCGTTTCCGTTACGTAACGGAAACGATATCCGAAAACGGAAACGACAATTTCGCCAAGTCGTGCCCATGTCTAGATGGGACATAGAGGTGATGGTGCATCAGACAAATATGCATCCGAGAAGCCCCCTGTTTAGATAGATGCAAAGAACAGGAATTTGTTTTCTGTAATTAACTAAAATTCAGAGAGCACACTATCACTAGCTTTCAAAATTTCTACCTATGTGCACTTAAGCCAGGGGCCATGCAACAAAAGCAGACTAACTCAGCAATAGAGGATGGTAGGGGGGTGAGAGTGCTACTACCCCAAATAGCTTCTTTGTGTGAAGGTCTGGGCTGTACCTTGAGATGTTAAAGACTCACTGAGTGAGGAAGCAGTCTCTGACAAGGGCTCTAGTCTAGGGCCACAGCACACCGTCTGCGTACAAGAGAGCTCAGGATCAGTCTCTGCATTTCTATCAAGTGCTAGGGGGAAAATCCTTCTAAAACCCAGGAGAGCTTGTTGCTGGTTAGCCATGCAGACAGCAACAAAATGATGAATTAATGATCTGAATCAGTAGAAGGCAACTTCCCATATTCTATGACTTTCAAAAGTGGTGTCCCTGTTTTGTAGAGTTATTTGGGCTTTGCTTTCAGCAGAAAATCATCTTTGACTAACATTGGTTAAGCCCCATTGAACCCCAATGGAACTGATATCCAAACATGTATCAAATTGCAATGTAAGCTTCATTTCAGTGACCCAGAGCTAGGTGCATAATTTTCCCATTGAAATCAGAGGGTTTGTACTCATTATATTCTAATTAAATTGGAGGAAAGAAGTTGCGATCCTCAGTAAAGGTTTGTTTGCTTGTTTTTCCTCATGCCATCTTTAATAAATTATCCCAAAAAAATTGCCTGCAGGGAAAAACAAACTCCTTTGTATATTTTGCAACTTTGCAACTGGTTACCTGCTGAGATAATAGAACATGCCAGTGTGAGGCCTCTTCAATGCCAGGGAATAATCCTCTTCTTTTCCTTATTGCTTCCATTGAGAAAAGGAGTTTGCCAGTAACCTTCTGGCAGGAGAGGTAATGGCATTTTTGTAGGATCAAGCTGTGGATCTGAGGTCAGGATGAGAAACTGAACACAGACGTCCAGGAACACTTGCAAAACTCTGAATTTGTTCGCACTGATCTTTGGGGGGCTATTCTATATAAAGCCTAATGGGCAGTGATTCTGCATCTCCCACAAGTCTCTCAGAAACAGTTGGACCAGTTGACTTTTTTGTATAAGCCCAAGTAGATCCAAGATAGTCTAGAACAGTGGTGGCGAACCTTTGGCACTCCAGAGGTTTTAGACCACAACTCCCAGAATTCCAAACCTAGATTGTCAATGACCAAGGACTGTGGGAGTTGTGGTCCAAAACCTCTGGAGTGCCAAAGGTTCACCACCAGTGGCCTAGAGAAGATAGGATGGCACAGGTGAGAGAAATGCTGTATAAGTGTATGTAATTATCTGTACGCATGTGTGTGCATGTACACTGTCCCAGAATTCTGCCTTACAGATTATTGGAGAATTTTGGGAGTTGAACTCCAAATGAAGGAAGGTGCACCCTAAATTTGACACACTGTACTTTCCCCTCTCCCATTTGAACCTTTCTGAATTTTGGTAGTGCTCAAATCTTTTTTCCAATAATATAACCTGGGTTTCCCAAGGAAAGGTGAACAAAGGGCCTTTTTACATGACCCCTAAGATCCGCTGGCCACTTAAATTCGGACCAGAGATCTTAGGGGTTCGTCGCTCTTCCTCAGTCCCCACCCCCCTCCGCACTTCCTGGTTGCTGGCTGTGTGAGGGAGGGAGAAAAAGAGAAAGAAAAGCATGCTGCTCACCTCGTTCTGCCTCTCGTCTCTGTAAGGCCATCAAGTCCAACCCCCTCGTCTCTGTAAAAGTAGCTCTTAAAGGGGCGGGAGCCAAAAAGCAGCAAACAGAAGCGAGGAGAGTCCCGCACTCACTATCGTTGCACCGCATCAAAGATTTTTCACCTCCAAAGACAAGGTACAAGAAAAGTGCGCTGGGTCGCACTAAAGTGGGCAGGGTCACACTTAATTGTCTGCAAACTCCGGAGCTGGTGGGGAAACATTTTTAAGCTCTGGAACTTGCAGCCATTTTCAGCGGAGCTTAGGGGTCGTGTATAAACGCCAGACTCCATCAGGAAGTATCCTGGTATTTTAAAGACTTTACAGTACATCCTGTCAGATATTTTAGAGAGCTGCATACATTTTTAAGCTTTCAGCCACTATTTCTTTGTTCCCATAGAAGATCTCACACAGATGAAATAAACATGAGAGAAAACATATCTGTCTTGAGCAGCACCTTCTAACATTTCTTGGTGGTGGAAACCATCAAGCGAAAGTGGCAATTTTTCCATGATTTTACAAAGAAACAGACACCCCAACCTTTCAAAGCTTCTTGACATGCTTTGGAGTTACCATTTGTCACTGGGTTGTGACACTGTGCTCTGAAGTAAGAAATTGACAAGAAGCAATGAAACACAAATCACTCGCAGAATGATGTCACGGAGGATTGGCTCTGCTCGTGTGCCTGCAGTGAAAGTTTGCTTAGCTTTGCAAACTTTTTTTTAAAAAGGAAAATCAGTGTCATGTGAGTTTTAAAGCCTGGATTTTGTCCTTTGAAGGCACATCAGCAGAAACAAGGATTGTCAACTTGATGGGAAAATGAAAGTGGCCTGTCTCCCTAAATTAACTAGACTTTCTACAGGGATCAATGATCAGATGGATCTGCTAATATATACTTGAAATTGACTTTGTAGAATAGATGCTATAATGTCAGCTATTTAGTTATAACATTCTGCATGAATTTGGTTGTATCCATCCAACATTGTCTTCTGTGAACTGGTTCACATATGTCAATCAGTTGGTCGGTCATTGGTTACTGAAACATCAGGGTTCAAACACCCTAGCTGGTATTAAGCACAGCATGACTCCCCTCCCCTTCCCAAGTGTGTCTGTGTCTGTTTCTCTTTTTCTCTCCCTTTGCCACCTGGCTGGCCATTTAGAGGCACAGCAATAGGCAAGGCAAATAGATGAAAGGCCAATTGTTATAACAGACACAGCTCGAGAGAAACCAAGCAAGGCAGAGTGGGCATGGCGACAGATAATACTGCCAAGTGGGTAGGAAACGTCTCAGTGTAATGTGGCCTGTGCTCTAAAGGCAGGTGGCTGTGACTGGACATCCGGTTCAGTGTGCAAGGTTTATGAGACCAGATGAAATTGTTTTGTTCCTTTCATTCACCTAACAGTTCAGCTGTGATGCATTAAAAAGTGGTGGTAACACTTAATGCTGGTTAGCTTTATAGCATCACTCCCATGCAGCTGTTCCCCATTCCAAAGAAGTGTTACAGAGACCAAGGCTGTTTGATCTGAATGCCAAAACCTTTGGAACTCTGTATGTATCTCAGGCTTTTAGAACAACAGAACCCTCATTCCACTAGTCACAAAAATGCAAAACTCTTCTAGTAAAGGGTGTTAGAAATGATGTGGGAGAACTTTGACTGTGCCCTAAATTTGTATCATTTGAATAGTTACTAGTCTGAGTTGAGAGGAGTTTGGACCTCGAGGAACTCAACTCCTCTCCCAGCCTTCCCCTTCTCTATATCTTTTTTTTTTAGCCCTTTGAACAAAGGACCTCTCCTGACAGTGCAGATCCAGAACAGAGGTGGCACAAGAGGAATCTGTGCATTCTAATCCCACCATAGCTGAAATATATTTGAATTTAAATTGCACTACCTGTCAGTGGCAGGTCATGGTGCCAGCAGGGAATGAGCCTCACCATTAATGTATGGTGGGGAGATCCTAAGCTGCTTATGGATTTTGGTAATATTTTTCAGTAAGGGAGCAGCAGAAGAAATGGTATTTTGAACATTAAAATTGTTTATCTCTTTTCAGGTTTTGTATCATACAAAGGAGCTCAGCTGTAAATAACTACATAAAACATTTTAGAATGTAATCCCAGTAGTACAAAATGGTCAAAAGCAACCTGAAATGGTAGTGAATCCAGACTCCTTGTAATGTAGGGACATTTGCTATTAGTTCCAACAAACCTTGCCCTTTGCTGAGCCAACCTATCTCATGTTAGTTCCTCCTGCTTTCCTGCTTCTCCCTGACACCACTTTTCTGAGTGGCACTGTTTGTTTCCTGGTGGATTCCATCTTCTCATTATACATGCAAAGTAGAATAGTCTCAAATTTATTCATTTTTTTCTGTAATAAGAATTCAGAGTTGACTTCACTGAGCATCAAATAATTTGTTTTTTGTTTTTTTTAGTGGTCTGTGAAGAGCCTCGTGGCGCAGTGGTTAAATGCCTGTACTTCAAGTAAAACTGTGCTCACGACCTGGGTTCAATCCCCGGTAGCAGGCTCAAGGTTCATTCAGCCTTCCATCCTTCCGAGGTCAGTAAAATGAGTACCCAGCTTGCTGGGGGGGGGGGCAATGTGTAGCCTGCACTCTGTAATTAAATTTGTAAAACGCCCAGAGACTACTTGTAGTAGTATGGGGCGGTATATAAGCAGAACACTTTATCTATGTTTCAAATGAGTTGATCCCCTCACCTCATCTTTCTTCCCTTCACTGTACATCGTTCACATAGTATGGGTTATATTTAAAGCAAATAGCACAGTGTTCTATACTGACCCATAGTGCTTGTACTCATTTTACTGACCTCGGAAGGATAAAAGGCTGAGTCAACCACGAGCTGGCTACCTGGGATTGAACCCCAGGTTGTGATCACAGTTTTAGCTGCAGTACAGGCATTTAATCACTGCGCCACAAAGCTCCTGCCTTTGTTTACCTTTGTTTCAAGGAACCATATTTGCAAATCCACAACCCCCTTTTTATTTCCAAATTTCAAATGACATATTTTGGAAAACAGACAACCTGTGTGTAGAACAAGGGTTTGGAAGATAGCTTTCTAGTCTGCCTTCTGAAGAGTGGTAATGACAGAAGATAAAGGACACCTATCCACTGCATTTGTTGCACTCCCTCACACTTTAGCTCCACCATTTCATTAAGTTCAAAAGTGTCATTCAAAATAGTTTGCAGGCACATCACAGCTGTTCTTTTGTGTGTGTGTGTGTGTGTGTGTCTCCCTTCCCGTATCTTATGCTCATCTTCTGGGATCCCCTAGCACTGGTAATTCTACATGAGGGAAGCTTCTGTTGGAATTGTGTGTACTTTGTGTATATTTAAATTTATGTTTTCAAAAGCCAGAAAATTTGCTTCAAATAAATAAATAAATAAATAAATAAATAAATAAATAAATAAATAAATAAATAAATAACCACAATGCTGCCTTGAATTTCACTGCATCAAATATGGTGGAAAAAGGAGGGTTTATTTACAAATGCATCAGACCTTATTATTTGCATATCTGCATGCATTTGACTGTTAGTATTAGCTTGGCTATTGCCATTTATGTTGAGTTAATTCAGCCCTTTTAAAAAATTGAAATCGAAACAACAAGGCTTTTTAAATTTGTCTGTGCTGCTTCAACAGCTGTTTGGTTTATGGAATGCTTGGTTTATAAGATAACCTTAAAATTGCTCAGCAAAATTATGGATGCTTCATTATGTTCACATTAGAAATGATCTTGTTAGCTTGGCCACCATTTTGTATACTGATATGAAGAAAGCATAAAGAAGTGCAAGAGGAAGCAACAGAAATATTTTGAGTTGGAGAGGATTAGATCCTTCCTCAGAGTCTGACCACAGAACTGCTCTGTGCTGTTATCTTTGGTTTCATCAGGTAAAGCGGGTTGGAAGTCTTTAGAAGCTGTAGCTCTTCCAAACATTTACTTTCATTCTAAAATTGGTTTCTGTGACCAACCTTTTCCATCTGTATGACTGCATAGAATACCGTCTATTTGGGAAATAATGTGACATAATCCAAATAGATTTCACTGGAAAGTTTTGAAATATATGTGCCTAAACTCACGTGGCATTTCTTTCTTAGCTGAACCGCTATATGGAACATTGATAATTAAATCCTCTCTTAACATTTTGATCTGTTAAAATCTGCAGTACGTTTTATATGCTAGGTTGATTCTTAGATGGATGAAATGGGGGCTTATTACAGGTGGAAGCACTTCTCTTGGCAAATTCACATCTTCTGTTACCCTCTAACCCCTTCAGTGTTCTAACCAGTCCTGAGGAGGATCATAGTTTGCCCCACTTGCTGGTGGGCTGGCACCCAAGTCATGTTCTTGGAAGGCTAGGACACAAAACAAGTACAAGAATTTGAAGTCAAGGTAAAAGCAATGCAGAGCTCTGTGAAACAGAATCCTTCGTGAGCCAAGGATAAAGTCTAGGAGCAATTCAAGCAGGCTAATTCAGATGTTTCAGAAAAGAATCAGGAAGAGTCTAAGAAATATAGTAAAGCAGGTCCAAAAGTCATACCCAGCAAACAAATGGGTGTGTGTTTCATGATACATATTTGGAGCAAGAAAATATCTTGTCCCCAAGAAAACCGACAGTCTAATGGTCATATAGCTGAGCTGCTGGAACCCCACAAAGAGCTCATGTATTTGGAAGTGAACTCAGCTGCTGCATTTACTCTTCTAGTCTTCTTGGGATGAAGAATTTTCCCTCAAGACAGAGCACCCTCTACGCTCAAGGAGACACTTTATCCTGAGGAATCTTCCTCTAACTGAGCATTTCACAGGGTGGGTTCTTGTGAAGCTCATCTCCATCATGTGACATCCTCATTTCCTGACTCAGGCATCTAGCAATGTCCTTCTGGGGTTTTTAGTTCTTGCATTCTGATGGTCTACTGTCTATAGAATCTGGCACTTCCTCTTCTCCTATCAGGTTCAGGGAGTGCTTGACTCATGATCACTGGAAGACTTAACCAGTGACACCATGCCATTATTATAAATTTGTGGCTGCAAGCAGCTGAGAGTATGGCCTGTGTGATGAAAGAGAGTGAACCATGGAAGCTTAGGTTACCCCTATTAGAGCCAAAGATTCTCAATTTTTAAAGTAAAAAATCAAGAATCAAGATTTTGAATCAGTTTTCATTATATATTCATACAACCGATGGAGGCTAATATTATTTTCTGAGACTAGAAAGTTGCAGACCATAACAAGAACCATCCTCATACCCATCCTCAATCTGAAAAAGGCCTGCAAAATTAAAAAAAAATTCTATTCATAAATGTTCTGCATAAAGCTTCTGTATTTTTAGCCATGTCTGCTGATGCTCATTTTATTTATTTATTTATTTATTTATTTATTTATTTATTTATTTATTTATTTATTTATTTATTTATACAATTTATATGCCACCCACTACCCAAAGGTCTCTGGGCGGCTTACAATAAAGAATTAAAACAGTTAAAACATCAAATATCAATAAATAATTTAGAGTACAGTAACCCCCCATCTATCACAGGGGTTAGGGACCCACCTGGCCCATGATAATTGAAAATCCACGATATGCAGATGAGGCAAGCCCCGGGCTCCAGCTGATTGGTGCTGGGGTGGGGGAGAAAAACCTTTTGTTTCCCCACCCTAACGTTTTTGGTCTGCAATTCCCAGAAGCTTTCACCACTAGCATGCTGGCTGAGGTTTCTGAGAGTTGCAAACCAGGACCACCCGGGTTGTCCAAGGCTGAGAACAACAGTATTTATAAATCAAAAATTATCATTTTCCAAATCAGCAGCAACACTTGTGGTTGTGGGAAATCCTGGATTTAACCATTTGCAGACTACTGAAATCAAAGGTTCAGCATATTGTTGTATTAGACTGCCACAGTGAAAATGTTAAAACATTTTGAGACACCATGCAGGATAACAAGTCTTATTTCACATAATATTTTATGGAGCGCAGAGCACTTCATTAGATATATACACTAAGACCTCCATTGCAGGTGACTCTGCTCATGCTTCAGTGGGAGAATTTATTTGTTGGGTGAGGAAAAAGAAATTCAGAAATTACAAACTTTGATCTTTATTTTAATTATGATTTTATAGCAAAGAAAGTTAAGCTAGGATATTTCCTAGTTATAATAAAATATTGATTGATTGATTGCATTTTATGTCACTTCTCCCATAGTGAAGGGAGAAATACTTAATCTGTGAAATCCTTGTGATTTTTGCTCACACTTTCTCTTGCATTGTTCTCTGCAGATTCTATGTGAGCCTGTCAATTGTGTAGGATTCCTATGATGTTCCCATGGATCTGTAGGCAGATTTTTATTTTCTATTTTTTTGCTGGTAATAACAGCGGGTGACAAAAAGTGTATACCCATGTAAGCCAACACCATTAGAAGCACACGTAAATGACAAAATGTTATTTGTCCATGTTACCAGGAATGTACATGCCTGCTTCTTACCCCATTTTATTCCAAAAACAACCATGGAAGGCTGAGAGGTACTGACAGGTCCAAGGACAACAAGGAGTTCTTGTAACTAAGCTGGAGTTTGAACATGGATCTCCCAAATCCCACCCTCAAACCATTACACTCCATACTGATTCTCTTGGAGCACCAAACACTACATAGATGGTGCTAAGGCTGAAATATGTTGATTGTTGTGTAATATGCAGAAAGGATGGCCTAATCTGTATGTTATACACATTAGGATATCTGAATTTGGAGAACTGGAGTATAACAATCCTAGAAAATGATCCCTTGTACGATTTGGGCCCAAAATTTAGTATCCTCTATATATGGTTTCCTACAGCCAAAGTAAAAGGTATTGTCTATGCCAGGGCTGTCCAACTTTGAACAGCCCGCAGGCTGCTTTTGTTCATGGAATATCCATCCCTTTGCAAGCGTGTGCGCACAAGCGCGCACATGCACACAGTCCTCTGGACTGCTCTGCTTGCTCCACCACCCCACCAAACTTCACGGGGCTGGTGGCAGTAGAGGAGGAGGAGGAGCGTTGCTTCCTCATACCAAGCTCTGCAGTGGTGGCCTACCCACTCGCACCCCCCCTCCAAGCTCTGTGGCGACAGCACGCCCGCTTGCCCCCTCCCCCCAACAGCGGAGGAGGAGGAATGCCCACTCGCCACCCCGCCAAGCTCCGCGGTAGTGGCACGCCTGCTTGCTCCCCCCACCTCCAAGCTCCGTCCCATCAAGCTCCGTGGTGGTGGCACGCCCGCTCACCACTCAGCCACCCAGCAGCGGAGGAGGAGGAATGCCCACTCACTCCCCCAAGCTTCGCGGCCGCGGTGCGCCCGCTCGCCCCCCACCCGCCAAGCTCCCCAACACTGATGTTGTCAGCAGAGGAATGGCCACTCGCCCCCTTCCAAGCTCCGTGGCAGCGGCACACCCGCTTGCTCCCCACCCCACCTCAGCTATCCAGCAGCAGAGGAGGAGGAGCACTGACTCACCCGCACCCCACAAAGCTCTGTGGCCAGCCGCCTCCCCACCAAGCTCCCGGCAGTAGCGGCGGAGGAACGCCCGCTAACCCCCCACACAAGCTCCACGGCAGCGGCACACTCACTCATCCCCCCATGACCCACCAAGCTCTGGTGGTGGTGATGGAGGAGGAGGAGCGCCCGCTCAGCCCCTGTCCCCAAGCTCCATGGCGCTGGCAGCAGCAGTGGAGGAGGAGTGACTCATAGCACGAGAGGTGCTTGCCCTCTCCCCCACCAGGAGGAGCGCCCCCAGGTCAGGAGGTGGGCGGGGACCTGGCGGGCGACTTCTTAGCACCCCGCAGGCTACCAGTCGCCCGTGGTCAACACGTTGGGCAGCCCTGGTCTATGCTACTCAAGATTTGTCTACTCTTCCTACATTGACCTAAGAGTCAAAGTTTAACTGACTGCAGCTATAAATGGTGCTGCTGAAGGAAATCACGAAGATGGGGAGAGATCAGAGAATAACCAGAGCCAAATTTAGTTTTGTGGGAGGCAATGATTATTTTTAATTATGATCAGATCCTCTGACCCCTTTGGGTATATTTCTTTTGTTAAGTCTTCATGTAAATTGCTACTGTTTTGCTTAATTCTACTGTATCTTAACCACAAAATGCTTAGTTCGTTGCATAATTATTTAAATCTTGTGTTGCAATTCTTACTGGATTATCTAAAAGATAGTTATTTTCTGTAACTTCTACTTGATGTTACTGTAAGACATATTGAGCATGGTTTTACCATGGGAAACTGGGATTCAAATAAACATGATTTGATAATAATAGTTCTGTTTTTAATACTTTGTTTTCTTTTAAAACATTTTTAATGTTTATATGTCTTGTCCTAATGCTGCTGTAATATCTGAGAAAGCTTAGATGATATTAATGGACTGATAATTGTTTTCCCCCAACATTATTGTGACTTTGAGGGTTGAAAGTTAAGCACAAATGCATTTGGATGAAAAGAAGTGAGCTAGGAAATAATGGTTTGAAAGGATCATCACTTACAGTATTTTTTTAGTTAGTGACAGAAAGCTGTCACTTTTTCAATGAAATAATATAAAGACTTGTAATATAGTTACTTGTGCATAATGAGAAATGCTTATTTCTTACTTACAGGCCTTTGGGAGGACTGGAGATATTTTTCTGTATTTAAGTATTTGGAAAAAGTTAGACAACAAATACCTTAATGTATTACTAATTTAATCCCTTAGTATATATGGGAAAGAAATGACTAATGCATTTTCTAAAGCCAAACTGGTGTATTACATTTTTTTAAAAAAAGAAATCCAATCTCTTGCAAAGAACCAGGAAATAAAATAAAAGGTTACAACAGAAAAGCAACTTACTGGAATACAAAATTTGTCTTGCTTTTCTTCATATAAGGTGACTAAACTTCAGTCCATGAGGAAATGGCATAAAACCTGTCATTCAAAGAAAAAAGGTGCAGGAGTCAAGAACTGTTAAGGAGTCAGGGGAACAATAAAAAACCTTTTAAGATAGTATAGTCTTCTATTCCAGTTTCCACAATGGCAGTCAATAACTTTCCTCTCAAACTTGATTTAATGCAAGACATGCACTTACTTTGCAGATTTCAGCCTCTGAACATTAACAGAAATAACAATGCATAGACAGAGAAGGAAATCTGACGTTGTACTTGGTTCCTCCCCCCCCACCTCTTTTTTACCAGTTCTCTTAAACAGGGACATTATGATCACAGAAGCTTACTTTCTTTGACACTATGCTATGTAAGCTCCAAGGTGTGGCCATCATAAGCGAAGAAAGCATTATATGACTTTCCTAACTTGTTTAATATGTTGGATGATTTTTCTGAGGGCCAAATGATAAAAGCACTAGATTTTAAACATGTGGAAATCCAAAGCCCAGAATGTGGAGAGAGGTTTGTGAGGGGTTTCTCTCCACATCTGATGAAATTGCTCCTTGACCCCAATATCTGCATCTGCTACCAAAAGCTGATAATAGAGATGAGCACGACTCAGCGAAATTTTTGTTTTCGTTTTCATTTTTTCATTTCGTTTCATAACGAAAACGAAAACAAAAATTTTTCAAAAAACCAAAACCAAAACGGAAACAAAACGACCAATTTTCGAAACGACCGTGTTTTTCGGGTTTTTTTCGGCAAATCCATTGAACTGAAAAGAATGCTAATGAAACAGCAATTTTTCGTTTTCATTTTTTCATTTTGTTACAAACTGAAAATGAAACGAAAATTTTTTCAAAAACAAAACAAAAAAGGAAAACAAACCGAAATGGATCCCCAAACGACCAAACGAAAAATGAAACACAATTTTTTTGAGTCGTGCCCATCTCTAGCTGATAATATACTTCTTCAGAGAGAACTTCCTGTAAGCCCCTGCTGGAGCTCCTTTCCTGAGTGTACACTGTCAGCATTGGGGGGTATCTGGAAAAGGTTCAGGCCCATCCACAAGACATTTCCCCTGAGTGAGTCTCCTTGAGTCTTTGATTTCCTTACCGTGACACCAGATTGCCACAGTTTCACAAATCTCTTATCACCTTTTTAGATATTTATGTAGGAATCCATGTCATTTGGAGAAACCTATGCCAGTACATACAGAGATGCACTCCAGAAATTATGGGGGAGGAGTCAGTAATGGCCTCAGCCTGTTGAGACAGCTGCATCATGCCTAGAGTCAAGTTAATCTACAGCCAGGCTATGCTGATATGGGCATTAGCTGCATAAATCTGCCACCTGCTCACTCTCTGTGCCTTTTTCCCCCTCCACACATCACAGCCATATTTAAAATAGCTGCCTAGTTTCTCACTCGGAACAGATAGGAAAACCTTTTTCGATTAACAGATTTTACTGCACTGGAAACTTACATTCACTATAAGAGTTACATTAAAGATGCCAGCTTTAGAAAAAAAAATTCACTCTGCAAACCTGCATGACAGCTTTTATATTCTTCTCATATGTAAATTCTTTCCCCCCTTTTTTTTCTTATTGTTTTCAGGTTCCCTTTCCCTTCCTTCTCTTCTCTCTTCTCTTTTTCTTTTTGGTGTGTCCTTTTTTAAAGTAATAAGAGCCAAGGCTTATAACCTTGCCAGTCTCAAATACAGTACTCTAAAAGCCCCCCATCTGTTCCAACTGAATGAAGATGAAGTTATTTTAAATATGGCTATGGTGCATAAAAATCTGTATAGAAAGAGACTGGTTACTGAGATTGCAGTCATATTTAAGTATTCATCAGGAAAAATCTGTTGTATATTTATTACTCTAGGTACAGTGCTTCAGTTTTTGCAAAAAAAGACGCAATTAAAGAAGTAGTATTCTCCAGAAGGCATGTTGAAATGATAAATACTGTAATAGAAGCTGACTGATCCATCAACCTCCCGCCAATTCATATCATTCCTTCTCTGAGTATTCAGGTAAATTAATCTATTTCATTAATGCAAGAGGCAATTATAAATATGGATGTCTCCATGTTAAATTAAAATAGGCCCGTAATCACTAATAAAGTTCTCTGCATGACTACTCAGATGCAAGTCCCTCTAGGTTAAATTAGGTTTGCTTCCGGGTAAATATTGTCTCACAGCCTAAAACAGAAATGAAGAGATAACTTGAAAATGTGAAGCCAGAGTTACTGTAAACAGAGTGCTATAAACTGAGTCCGCAAGATATGAATTGTATGTGGATTGGAAGGGCATCCCATTTGCTGTAATCACAGAGAGGGGGCAATGGGCTGTGGCTATGATTGAGGAGCAGTGTTTTAATCACCTCTGTAACTCATAGTTGGTGCCCTTATGACTCAGCATGCTATTCTGCAATTGATGACATAGGATGATCCAAACCACTGTTGTCACTTTCCAGCATAAGTGTTCTGCTTATATACCACCCCGTACCACTTCAAGAAGTCTCTGGGCAGTTTTACAGCTTTTAATTACAGTATACAGGCTACACATTGCCCCGCCCCCAGCAATCTGGGTACTCATTTCACCGACCTCAGAAGGATGAAGGCTGAGTCAACCCTGAGCCTGCTACCTGGGATTGAACCCCAGGTCACAAGCACAGTTTTACCTGCAGTACAGGCATTCAACCACTGCGCCACGGGGCTCTTTATATGATACCATTGAGATACCACCCTGAAATTTGGAGTGAATGGCTACAAGATATGTATCTTTGTTTGAATTTTTTGGACTTTTTTAAAAATATATTTTTCCAAAAATTCAAATTTTATACTTTTTTAAACGTGTACTTTTTTTGGGGGGGGGATGTACAATTTCATTATGTTGTATATCAAATGATATTCATAAGCTTTAAAATGACACCTGTCCCAGGTCTGTTGCTATCACCGGTGTCTATTAAATGGCATTTGAAGTTATGTTGGCTAGTGAATTTGCGCATTATTTATTTATTTATTTATTTATTTATTTATTTATTTATTTATTTATTTATTTATTTATTTGCAATTTTGAAAATGCAATATCTCAGAAATGGGTGGACCAAAAAAATCTGAAAAAATAATTTTTAAACATCTCATGGTAAAGTACAAATGTACCAAAAATGAACCAAATCCATGACATCAAGTTCCAAAATGGATTTTTCATTGGTTGATTTGACATGGAAAGACCCTCATCTATTGTTAACCATTAGAAGTGTTTCTTTAGTTATCCAACTTTTGTCCACAGGAATTATTGTTTCAACCCACTGTTCTTCCACTACATAGCAATTTGAATTATGCATTATGGACTTCTCATTCATCAAAAATGTTATTTAAATTATATACTCATTGCTTTCGTTCTACCGTCTATATTGGTAAACCAGATTTCATTTGGTCTGGAGACTAAAAGTCTAGAATCAGGCTTACAGATAATTGCACAAAAGATACAGGCTGCCCCCCAGATGGAGGACTCTCCAGTGAGAAGGCACTGTGACTTTTCATTCTTTTTCCCACAGTAAGGGACAAGAGCAAGAGTGAGAGTCAATTGCGGAAAAACCAGGGAATATCACAACTAGAGAGCATCATTTGGAGGCCTTGTAAAATTTACTGAGCAAAAGAGAGAGAGGATCTGATAAAAACCTTGTCTAGAATTTCTCAGTCAACAAAGGCCCTCTCACCAATTCCCCATCTTTCTACTCATATCCATTTTTCTCCAACAGGTGCTTTAGCCTCAAAACACCAAAACACAATGCTATACCAAGAATCTACATGTCCAACAGGAACAGAAGTTAACAAAAGGAGCTTGTTTCTCAGAAGTGGTCTGTATGTGTTTGGGGGGTATGGAGATCAATATTGTTCTTTATTTCTTGTAATTTCAGGGGTGCTCTGGGTATATAAGAGATTTTGCATCCCTTCTATGAAAGTTCCAGAGAAGGAGAAAGAAAATTAAGGATCCAATAATCCTTGTTGTCTTTTCTTCAGATTACCATGAAAATGTCTCCATCTATCAAACTGCTGCCAAAGAACAGGCTGAAGCAGTGAGATGGTATGATGAAACTTTACAGTCTTCTGGTTCAGAATATCAAACTAGTGATTTTGTTAGGTACAGCACATCCCTGAAGTTGCAATATTCCCACTGCACACTTACCCAAATTACAACCACACAGTTTTGGATGTTTAAAACTCAGAAACATTGGGTGGATTAATTGCTGAGCAGTGAAGCAGGCATGAAATCATGCAGGGAACCCCATGTGGCCCACAGCCCATTGCATGCCCCTGTGTTAACATTTTGAATATCTTCCGTCTCATTTAGGTTTTTGTTGGTGTTGCTTCATTTTTACTCTGCCTTTCTCCCAGTAGAGAAGTCCCAGGTGGCTTACACAAGAATTTAAAATCTTTTGAATTTTATTACTGAATTTTGTTTGTGTTGATGGTGTGATATGGCAAGCCATGACTAGTAGCCTGGTCACTAGATGAGTGAGGTAACAGTTGGTACAGCACCATCTGTGGTAAAAGCCAAGGGAGGAAAATGCCTCTGGAAGCTAATATTTATTTTCAATTATTGGGACACCTTAAGTGGGTCATACTGGTCTTTTGGTTATATTAACATCATATATATTGTACTAGGGATGGGCACAAAAAAAGTTCATTTTGTTTCATTTCATGCTCACCCCCATTTTGTTCCTTACATTTTGTTTATTTAATAATCATATGAAACAAAATGAAACAAAACAAAACAGCTCCCCTGGGTCCTATAGACACCAGATTTGGTACCCAGGACTCCGGGAGCCATTTCTAAAAGGCTTCTACTGAGCTGTTAATGGCTGGACCCCTTTAAAACTGGCCCAGTTGGCACCAGGGGGATCCCCTGGTACCGACTTGTCCAGGTCTAAAGGGATCAAGCCGTTGACAACTCGGCAGGAGCCCTCTGAAAATAATGGAATGAAACAAATCATTTCAATGCAAAAACAACTTTTTAGTTTTATCTATAACAAAATGCTCCTTACTCTTCATTTCGTTTCATTTCGTTTCATTTTGTTTTGTTACCTAACGAAATGATGAAACAGCATCTCATTTTTCATTTCCTGCCCATCCCTATATTGTACTTATTATCTCTCCTGCTATCTTATAACCTCAGGTTTTTTAAAAAAAATAAATTCATTTCCCCATTTTCCCACCCATTTTAGTCCATTAAGTATGGGTCATTAGCTATGGCCTTGCTGATGGAGGATGTACACATATTAGACAGAGAAGAAAGGTGGTTTGAGATTGGGGTCAGGGAAGCCATTCATGTCTGTATTGAAAACCCCTCTCCCAACAGGGATGGGGGACTCAAACACAATCTGTGTGCTACATATCAAGCAGCCCTTTCATCAGTCCCGAGACAAATCAGAAGCACTTTACACCTCCACCGGCAAGACCATAGCTAACAACCCATACTGATTGGTTGGTGGGAAGGTTGAATAGGTGGGACTTTAATGCACCCTAGGCCATTATCGACCTAAGGAACCTATTCAGATCATGGTCTACTGATTAACCTATTCAGGCCATTGTCCACCTAACAAGCCTATTCAGACCATTGTCCAGCTTATGATCCTATTCAGACCAGGGGGATGTGAAATCAAGGTGAGCTATAACTCACCACTAACCTTCCTGGATGAACAGCAAAACGTTTCAGTCTCTCAAGAAAAGAAGGCCAGTTGCCATGTCTCAGCTTCCAGATTTTCTTAATGTTTGCCATAAAGCATCTTTTAGGTTTTTGGAAATTTCTCTAAATCTACTACAGGATGTAATGGAAAGAATGAAGCAGTCAATAATTTCCTGACTGTATTCCAAATTTCCAATATATTTCTGAAATCTTGCTTTCCACATTTTTAAATTAGAGCCATATTTCATTGTAAATGAATATTTTCAAAACATCATGACTCTTTTTAAATTTTGTGGGCTGATACCATCAGTGTGCTGTTGATTCCCCACTCCCATCTGCTTTTTAAGATCTTCCAGGAGTCTTGGGAAATTGAGAGACCACACAATTCTGGGCATAATTGAAATTCTCTTTCAGTTTTTTCATATCTATGTTAAATAGTATGGGTAATCATGGAACCCTGACACCCTCTACAGGTTAATGTTCAACAAGGAGTGTCTCATTCACAAAGTAATACCACACAAGAGAAAATTCCAAAAGGTGACTCTTTTTTAATCAGTTCACCACTTCTCACCCAAACACAAAACAATTGATAGGATTGTTTTTCAACAAGTATGAATGGTATGAGCAGAGGGGGGGTATCCTGTAGATATCTTGACTGCTGTTATTAGTTTTGTCACAATTAGGTATGGGCATTTGTTTTAGAATGGGTCTGGTTCCGAAACGAAGCACAACAGCACAGGTGCTATTCAGAACTTGGACCCACACTGCAATATGAAATCACCCATTGATACACCTTGTCTTACCTCTTGCAGGGATCACCTCCAACCATGAAGAAGCCTCCAACGCATCATTTTCCTTTTCCCTGGCACTGTCTAACCAGGAGCTGTGTAGGGACATGCATCATCCCGCCTCCCTGTCTGATTGGCCAGTGCCAGGGAGAAGGAACAATGACACATTGGAGGCTTCTTCATGGTTGGAGGTGCGCCCTGAGCGAGGTAAGGCAAGGTAAGTCAATGGGTGATTTCATTTCGCAGGGTGGGTCCAAGTTCTGAACAGCACGTGTTCTGCTGTGCTTTGTTTTGGAACCAGACCCATTCCGAAACAAAAGGCCCATGCCTAGTCACAATATCCCACATTCATAAACTAGAGGATATTTATTTAAATAGTATAAGAACATAAGAATGGCCTTGCTGGAACAGGCCACAGCCCATCCAGTCCAGCATTCTGTCTCACACAGTGGCTCACCATTTGCTTCAGGGTATTCTCAAGCAGATATCTTCAACTGCTCAAGATTCCCTTCAAATAGTGTTGAAAGATATTCTGCCAGTCTCTCCAACCCGGTATGTCTGCTTTACCTTTCCTAATTTCTAAAGTCAGATAAGATTTAAAAAGAGATTCCAGATGTGTACTTTACAAACTTGAAAGAAAAAGTCAAGGGGAAAAAAATTAAATGTTTGCATAAGGAACTTGGAAAGTAAACATTTACATCTTGGAAGTAGAACACCTTGGTTAATTAACACTTTGATTAGCTAAATGTGCAAACTCGGTGATGCAAATGGAACTTTATTATCAAGGAAGAATAGATGTTGAGCAGAATAACTGGCTACAGTATTGTTGTTACAGATCTGGGCCATTTTGAAACACTTCTGATTTTCACAGATGAAATAGGATGAGCTCAGTATCAGGCATGCTGCTATTTTGAATTCTTTTGATAGAGAAACAATCATTGTTACTTAAAGGAATAAAAGATGGTGGC
Source organism: Phrynocephalus guinanensis (assembly GCA_037367245.1). NCBI lineage: Eukaryota > Metazoa > Chordata > Lepidosauria > Squamata > Agamidae > Phrynocephalus > Phrynocephalus guinanensis. The sequence goes on from CM074736.1 coordinate 17,815,337, forward strand.
ATACCTCATGAACTCTCAGGGCATGCACAAAAGCTATGCAGGGCAATATGAGAGAGAGAGAAAATCCACAATCAGTGTAGTTGAAATTAGCTCTATCTTAGCATTCATGCTGCCCAACTTGTGGGGATTCTACTATGACACAAGAGAAGCCAGCAGGGAAAATGCACTCCTTGGATTTGAGCTTAATGTTTTCTAGCACTGCAGCACTAAAGAGAAGACATTAGTGTGAAGAGGCAGAGCAGATTAATAACAAGTCATAGACAAGCATGAGAGAAGTCTTATGTAGTCAATGGTCATAAGAGCATCTCTGATCTCAGTGTGGAGTGGTAAACATCAAAGGGAAGCAGAGAAAGAGTCCTCAAGTGCCTTCATTTGGATGCCTGGCTTAGCATAGGAAGAGCTCATTATTGCAGATCTCTGAGAATAGGCCCTGAAGAAGATACTGTATCTCTGAAAGGCACTGAAAATGATAAATAGTATTTCAGGAATTTTTGGAACATTTTCTTGTGGGGAATGGTAATTTTGTTGATTTTTTTAAGGGGCCAGTTGATATTTTAACCTAGCCCCTCAAACTAAATAAGACATAACCATCATTCTTATTATTATCATGGTTATGTATCCCCCAAACTCCCCACCTTTAAAAAAAAATCTGCATACTTCTATCCTTACAATCACACAGTTCCCTACCAGTCTGTTCTGTTTGTGTTATGACCACCATGCCAATAGACGTGTGTTGATGAAAAATGATTAGTGTGGGAGCAGCTTCAAGTACAGTACATGAAGATTGCATTGATGTGCCTGTGTTTTGAATCAGCATCGAACTGAGTGGATTGATATGTGGGTTGAGGTGGTTGGTCGCTTTTTGTTCCAAACTGATTTCACCCTATTTAGTATTGTCTTTGCATTTGAAACATAGGAAGTACAGTGGTACCTTGTATAAAGGAATTAATTCATTCCAAATGAAATTATGTTAATCAAATTTCCCCTATCTCTGGAATTATTTATGTTGTACAGATGTTATGTTATACACACTGTTTGTTATATGAGGGTCCACTATGTTGGGGAGTGTCACCACACATTTGAATGTGGCTGATCCTCAATGAGAATCACTATAAAATGGACGACAGACAAACCAGACTCCTGGGAATGTAGTTTTATTTCCATAGGTTCCTTTCAGAATTTCCTTTCAGAATTTCCTTGTGCACAAGGGGTGCCTGAACACAGGGACAACTTCCTGTATGGAATGTCCAGTCTTAAATACTCTTCAGCATACATAAACAGACAAAGAACAAACTCAGGATTGGTTAAAATTTGCCGCAGTGGAAAGCATGTGACTTCATTACATATATGTTCATTTTCCGTAACACTACCAAACTTAAAGATCAGTGATACTTTCCCATCTGCATTAGCAAGATTAAAGGTCACTAATTTCTTAATGTATTGTTCTCCCTGTCTTAACAGTGAGTTTCAAAAGCTGAATACAAAAGTGCAAAACAAGATATTTTAAGATCTGAGATGTCTTAGCATGCGGTTTGACATTTGCTATACACTTTTTGTGGTTGGACACATCCTGTTGCCATTCAGTTTAGAAGCCCTTGTCTACAAAGACGGGGGTGCTTTGCAGAAATACAGAGATGATGCTTTCAGGACAGAGTTTACAGAGATGATGGTTTTAGGATATCTATGAGGCAAAGGACAGAATGAAGAATTGAAGATAAACTCAAAACTTGAACCTTACTCTCACAGGAGTCTGTGGGATAAGAAGAAAAAAAGTCACCATAAAAGAAACAATTTTAAAGAGTAAAATCTCTCATACAAATAGGGCCACTTTTCCCTGCCATGGTTCTCTAAGGAAACCATACCCACTCACAAAAGGGAGGGATCTGCTATTTAGATCTGTCTCTGAAAAAGTAATTGCACTCATTTCACATGCTAGCAATTGCACTCATTTCACATGCTAGCAAGGTTATGCTCAAAATTCTACAAGGCAGGCTTCAGCAGTATGTGGAAAGAGAACTTCCAGAACTACAAGCTGGATTTCGAAGGGGCAGAGGAACTAGAGACCAAATCGCCAACATGCGCTGGATTATGGAGAAAGCCAGAGAGTTCCAGAAAAACATCTACTTCTGCTTCATTGACTATGCCAAAGCCTTCGACTGTGTAGACCACAACAAACTATGGCAAGTCCTTAAAGGAATGGGAGTGCCTGACCACCTTATCTGTCTCCTAAGAAATCTATATGTGGGACAAGCAGCAACCGTCAGAACTGGATATGGAACAACTGACTGGTTTAGAATCGGGAAAGGAGTACGACAAGGCTGTATACTGTCACCTTGCCTATTTAACTTATATGCAGAGCACATCATGAGAAAGGCCGGTCTGGATGAATCTCAAGCCGGAATTAAGATTGCCGGAAGAAATATCAACAACCTCAGATACGCAGATGATACTACTCTAATAGCAGAGAGTGAGGAAGAATTAAAGAACCTCTTAATGAGGGTGAAAGAGGAGAGTGAAAAAAATGGGCTGAAGCTCAACATCAAAAAAACTAAGATCATGGCCACTGGTCCCATCACCTCCTGGCAAATAGAAGGGGAAGAAATGGAGGCAATGACAGAGTTTATTTTCCTGGGCTCCTTGATCACTGCAGATGGCGACTGCAGCAACGAAATAAAAAGACGCCTGCTTCTTGGGAGGAAAGCAATGGCAAACCTAGATAGCATCCTAAAGAGCAGAGACATCACTTTGCCAACTAAGGTCAGGATGGTTAAAGCTATGGTTTTTCCAGTAGTGATGTATGGAAGTGAGAGCTGGACTATAAAGAAGGCTGATCGCCGCAGAATTGATGCTTTTGAGCTGTGGTGCTGGAGGAGAGTCTTGAGAGTCCCCTGGACTGCAAGGAGATCAAACCTATCCATTCTGAAAGAAATCAACCCCGAATGCTCACTGGAAGGACAGATTTTGAAGCTGAGGCTCCAGTACTTTGGCCACCTCATGAGAAGAGAGGACTCCCTGGAAAAGGCCCTGATGCTGGGAAAAATCGAAGGCAAAAGGAAAAGAGGACGACAGAGAATGAGATGGTTGGACGGTGTCATCGATGCAACCAAAATGAATTTGACAAAACTCCGGGAGGCAGTGGAGGATAGGAAGGCCTGGCGAGCTCTGGTCCATGGGGTCACGAAGAGTCGGACACGACTGAACGACTGAACAACTGAAAAAGAAGTACTGATCAATTGCAAAGCAATCTATTACTCATAAAGCGGGCCCACAGAGGTTGCCACAGTTGAGTTTCTAATGACAGTGCATAATTAGATCTATGGTACCAGAAGCTGGTATGTGTGTGTCTTTATGTATGACTTATGGCAACCCTCTTCAGGTTTAACGTTCCCTTCTTCTGGCGGTGCCCAAGGACCGTGCAGCTTGCCCAAAGGGCACAAGCTGGCTCTTCTAAGATGCAGAGAGGGGAACTGAACTCTCAACGTCTGACTCTGAGGTATCCCAAAGGGGAGGGCTTTAAAAATACAGTTTTCACCCCATAATTGGCAGTCTACCAAAAGCCACAAGCAGAGATTTCAACCCCGACGTATCTGCAGCATAACAGAATAATAACCTACTGTTAATGTTAAAAAAACAAAAACAAAAACAAAACAAAAGCCCTGTCTCCACTATTTGTTTCTCACAGAAAGCTTCCATCCAGAACCCTATGGTACCTAAAGTCACCATTTAATTTACTGAAAGCCTATATATGGGGGATAGAGAAAGAGGACCCTGTTGCTTTTGATGAAAAGAGATTTCAAGCATGTTGTGAAATGACAGAACAACTTAAAAGTCAAGAGAGAGAAAAAAGGTATTATTTGACACATATACAAAACAGACTAAAAGCCTGCACACACCTAGTCATGCTGCCTATACTTTCACAGGAGGTGGAACATACTATTGGAATGCTTGAAATGAAAGTGGACAATAAGGGAGGAGGGAGATGAAGGCAAGTAGCAGAGCTAGGCCATTTATTATCAGAATTAACCCAGGCAGGTGCTTAATCTAGAAAAGCATGTTGTTAAGTCATTAACACAAACAATTACGGGAAGCTGCCTGCATACTCTCTTAACTTGGAAATTCACAGGGAGTCACTGCAGTTCAATGCGGTGGTTCAATTCTCATTACGTTTTCATGTTTGGAACTTGTGGAAGTGCAACCTGCTTTGTTGTATAAAATGGTAAAATGGTTCAACAGATTCTTTGTAAATTGCTCTGTTTTGGCTATATGTCTTCCACTTACAAACTCAGACTGCAAGATCTGTATAGCCACAGTATGAGAGGATCTCTGGGCTACATTGTCTCTCAGGGCACTCTGGAATATTGCTCCACATATCTTCCCCTTTCTCTTCTCCTCCTCTGTTCCCTCTTAGCTTCAGTATCTTCTTTCCTCCCTACTTAGAGGTTATCTGGTTTTCCTGCCTCCAGGAGGTTTTGTGCAACCCCTGATGAGGCCCCAAACAAGGAATTGTCCTGTTTGACGTAGTGGCCTGGTAAAAAAATGCCATACATATGCCTCCTTCAAATTGCCATTTGAAGGGGCTGGGGAAAGGCATCAGGATTGACCTTGGCCCTCAACTAACAGATGCCATCTTACATATATCCATCTATACCTCTCTCAGGGTAAATTTCCTGCCCCTGCTGGTCAGTACACCAAGGATGGTGTGCCAAAGGCTGAGTCCTCACCAGAGACTGAGAAGGACACCTGAACACAATGCCTTAGCCTCATATGGAGTTTGTCCAAGCCCTTCCTGTGGAATCTTCTTGCATGTCTTCAAGCAATGCCACGATACTGGGCATGACTGTTGTGTACATGACAGCAACAATTCACTGTTGTTCATAAATGGATATATTTGCTGAGCTTTACTTTAAACCTTGCAGTAATTGTTTTTCCACCCACATATTATTAACAAATCTTGCAAAAACTAAATGTTAAATTTGAACAGTTGAGTAGGCAGAGGCTATCTTTCCCCTTCCCCAGCATGAATCTTTTCAGTTGAGGGGAAGCTTTTATTGCTTGCTACCAAACCAAATCTATCTTCTTCTTCCAATTTTCTGCTTACACATATTTTAAAAGTGGCCAGAAAGTGAGACAGGAAGAATTAGAATTTTGGACAGTTGTAGGCCAATTGAAGCACACAGCTTCATCCCCTTTGTTCAGAATAAATGAAATATATCAAACAGCCTACTGACACTACTGCACTACAGAGTTTATTCTTACCAAAACCAGGCCAAATCAGGGATAGAAAGGTGGATGGCTGTGTGGATGGCTGTGTGCACTGCAGGGCGAGCAGTAAAAGGACCGACTAGTTCTGGGCAAGGGAAGGGATCCAATCGGCCCTGGCACCTGTGGTGCTGGCAGTTATATTCACATCTCTTGGGAGACTAATCTGAATATCTCATGTATTTTCTGGATTTCAGGAGCACTGTACGTGTATTCAGATGCACATGTGTTCAAACTCACTGGCAAACATTCGCCTTTATTACATGAAACCTTGCTGACTTTCCAAGTGAGCTGGGGACACATCCCTTTAGCTCTCCAGAATTTGAGGTGTAACCCCTGCACATGGCTTGCAATGAAGAATTCTTGGGAAGAAAACACAGATGTTAAAATAAACTCAAGGGACAACTACATTGATAAGTAATGTGGAAAATGTTCTAGGATCAGGGTAGTCAAATTTGCATTGTTTTCTATCGAATACACAACATACGAGTAAATGAGAATCATCCTGGAATTTTCCCGGGATAATCCATAGATCTTTCTCCCCTCTGCCAGCAGGGCATCTTCTTTTGCAATGAAATGTGTTCACTTAGTTTGAGATGGTGCCGTCACTTGAGCTGATGTATTGATTCTCTTTGAAGCCATTTTAATCAGCTATAGCAGCAGTGGGAGAGGCATGGGAGTGGGGTTACTGTCTGGTTTTTCAATTGATTTATTCATTTGTCGGTTGGTTACTTTGCTTCCTTTCTCCCCATAGCGGGTCCCAGGTAGCTCACAATGGCTGTAGTTTTTTAAATAATGTTTTAAAAACTCCACCCTGTGTTAAAACAATCAAACAGTTGGTAATATTGAAATTAAAATTAAAAACAATATTTAAAATATTTTAAACAATAAAAAGATCTAAATATAATAAATACAGCATTCCTGAGACTTCCACTCCCCAAACTGGTGCTTGGGTTGCTAGCTTTCCTCTTTGTTTTCCTTCCCTTCCTTTCTTTTAAAACCTTGGTGTCTTTGTGCTAGGAGAAGGCATGTGAACAAACAAATAAACAAAGACAGGAATTAGGAGAGAGAGAGAGAGGGAGGGAGAGAGAGAGAGAGAGAGAGAGAGAGAGAGAGAGGAAGTTATCAGTCATCCTTGTTTCCAGATTACATAGATGCTTACTTCACGTCCTTCCTCGTTCTGAGTTGATGTTCGTTTCATGATCACATTGCTCGCGGTCATGTGGTCTTGTCCCGGTACTATCCCTGTACCCGTGTACCCACAGGCTGACTCCATAGGGAATGTACTGGTGAATGGCACTTCGCACTCCTGCCACTAGATGTAGAATGGCACGTTGCGTGACAAGCCTTACCTCACAGGCACTCGCCTTGGAACGAGAACCGAGACAAGCAGATTACAGAGCCCAGGGAGGGGTATGGCTCATCACACTTTAATCTCAGTTCAGGGGGCATGGTCGGGATGAACTCCCACCATCACGCAATGGACGTGCACTAAGATTTCCTCATACCGGTCCCAAGCGGGACCACAAACAGCAATGAGAGGGACGTGAAGTAACAGCCTAACGTAGTTCTGCTATAACTTCATCCTACAAATCTAGACAGCTCCACCAAAGCTATGCTAACAAGCTGCAAAAAAATACAGAGTGGCAATTCCACCCCACCATCCCCTTTGTGGGCAATTGAAGTGAATGCCTTCAGTGAAACGTGACTTCAGGGGTGCAACTTCATAGTGGATCTCTTTGCCTTTTTTTCTCCCATAGGGGAGAAAGACCTATGGATTATCCTGAGAAAACTCCAGGATGATTCTCATTTACTTGTATGTTGTGTACTCGATAGAAAATAATGCAGATTGGACTATCCTGATTCTAGCAAAAACAGAGAGGCGGAATAAGCTCCTACTCTGCTGCTTCCCCTTCACGGTCCCCCAAAACTAGGAAGACCCCAACAGCACATTTTGGAGTTCCTGGGCAAGATGCAGAGACAAAAAAATTAGTACCGAGGAATAAGAAAGTCATGTTTCAACTTTCACTACAGTGTTGAATTGAGGCATCTACCCTTGCAATGTTGACAAAGGCAGTGGGTATCATACATGAGCATTTCAGCCTCTTCCCCCTTGGGGATTGATAAACAACAACCACAGGGCTGATACAGCTCTGACTCTGAATAATGTATTTGATCTTAATGGGGAAGGAAGATTTTATCAACAATTCTCACCAGTTTAGCAGTCAATGAAACAACAGCCAATGAGAACATAAGAGCACAGTGTCAAAGGGGTAAAACAAATCAAGGGCAGCTAAAAGGATAATTACAATCTGTAGAAAGAAATTAAAATTCAAGACACACTAGGAAAAGCATTACGTTGGTTTTGTTATGTATTTGTACTAGACATGGGCACGACCAGAAAAAATGATGTTTCGAGTTTTCGTTTGTCGGAACGGGTCCGTTTTGGGTCGTTTCAGTTTGTCGCAAAATTTTTCAAAAATTTGTCGTTTTGTCATTTTGTTTGTTGTTTGTCATTTCCACCACGATTTAGCACGATTTGACTTCCCCCAGAGCATAGGAGCGTCCCGCAATCAGGGCCGGCGCTAGGTGTTTTTGCACCATAGGCGGCGGGTGGGGTGGGGCAGGTGGCGGGTGGCAGGGGGAGGTGCGGGCGGGCAGTGGGGGGCCATGGGCGGGCGGCGACAGTGGCAGGGGGGAGGCGTGGGCGGGCAAGTGGGTGGGCGGCGGCCACGGGTGGGCGAGTGCGTGGGTGGTGGCGCGGGCCACAGGCGGGTGGCGGCGCGGGCAGACGGGTGAGTGGGCAGTTAGGATATCACTTAGGATAGAGGTTCTGTTCTTGGCTTGCACCCCAAATCTGTGTGTGTGCAAGCAAATTGAAGTTGGGAAAATAGAAAATAAATGGTGGTATATAATATATTTTTAAAATAAATCCACATCTCCCACTCCCAGTCGAACCTCCCCCTTTATCCAATATCAGAAAAAAAATCCTCACAAACTGCCAGAGAAGAAATAAATAATAAACTGCTATTCCCTTCAGCAGACAAAGCTGCAGGGAATCAAAGAAATTATTTTCTAAATTCAATTCCCTCCCTGCCTGCCTAACTTAAATCCTAAAGCCTCTAGCCTCCCTCCTCAATCTCGATCGGATCACACCAGCACCAGCAGCCAGCCCTCCTCCCTCAACCACATCCACACACTCGACTGCGATTTCTGGAAGGTGCCTCGGCTTTTTATGCCCTCCGAGACATCCAGAAGTGTCATTAAAAAACCTGGCGATGCCATTGGTGGAATGGTTCAAAAAATTGCATGGTCTCATCCCATGCCCAGCCCAAATGGGCAGGTCTAAAAAAATAAAAAATAAAATAAAATAAAATAAAAACAATACGACGTTTTATTGCTATAAAAAACCCACTGCTGCTACTATTAAAATCCAGGCATTTAAAATAAATAAATTTCACATGTTTCTGTGGTGATTTGGTGTGTTTTTGACCACAATTTCAAAAGAAAAATTGTCGTCGCCATTTTGGATCCCCCCCCACCGCATGGCATGCAGCGAGACAGACGACAAGGATGACCCCCCCACCCTGGTGCAAGCAGCCCAGAACAGGAGGGGGGAAGGCCGGGGACCCCCCCCCCCAGAAACCACCCCTCTGGTAGGTGTCCTCAGGCAGGCTTATTTTTGCCTGCTTTTTTGGCCGGGAATCAGGGTTTTTGTTTTTTACTTTTTAAAAATTTTTAATGTGCTGCTTGGCATAACGCAATCACCGCGATGCCATTAACGACAACAAAAAACCCAACCCAATTTTTCTTTTTTCATGTCTGGTTCGAGCTGGAGCGGCGTAATTATTGTTACCGTTTCTGTTACGTAACGGAAACGATAACCGAAAACGGAAACGACAATTTCGCTGCTCCGTGCCCATGTATAATTTGTACTACAATAGAGTTTTAACTGAATACATGACATTTCTCTCTTTTTTGTGCCCTCCTAAACATTTGGAATAGAAGAAGCAATGTGTTTTCTAACTGATGTAATAAATAGAGTGCAAGTGAGTTCATTGCCACTATAAAGTTAATGAAACTTTATGAATGAGTAAACACGTGTATTCTTCAAATATAATTGTACTTGTAAATTATGTACTACATTTTAGATGATCTCCACTTAGCAAATTCATTGACGCAACCTGGGGGAAAATGAACCACCTGTTTTTGTTTTTGTTTTTCTGTTTTGGGGTTCCCCTCATCCCGCTTATTCAGCTCAGATCTCACAAGCACAAAATTCTATGTTTATGTGAAGGTAGACATCCATGGAAAAGTCAGAGCTAGGAAGGGGGATCTGTAGTTCCTATCCTCCTTCTCTACCTGCTGTGTGCCACCATGCTGCCAAAATGGCAATCACTCCCCAATTTCTGTACCACATTTGGGGTTTGTTGCCATTTAATCTATGAGTGAGGACACCTTCTCCTGTATTGCTTTTTCACCACTACTTAAGCACTGCCACAGTTAAGGGCTATATATACACTGTCTCTCTCCTCTTTGTTTTAAGAATAGAGGTGGGCACAAACCAGAAACCCCGTGGTTCAGATTCGTCAGGTTTGGGCCCATCCTTGGTTCGGTTCAGGTTCAGGTTCTTACTGGCGGCGGCAGCTCTGTGGTGGCGGTGGCAGCAGCAGTTCGTGGCCCCTGCGGCAGGGGATTTTTGAGGCACAGGCATGGGGCCAGCACCTCTTTTTTGTTTGTTTGTTTTTTTGTTTTCAAGCACCCACTGCTTTTTATTATTGTTGTTTTCTTTATTTTATCTTTATTATTTTTTTAAAATTTACTTCTGGGTTCCGGCTGTGCTACAGCTGTAGTGCGGTGGCTTTTTTTTTCTTCAAGTGCCAACTGCGCAGCCCCTGGGACCTGGTCAACGCTGGATTATATCTATATCTATATCTATATCTATGCATGTTAGGGTGGATTCGGGTTTCTTCCCGTGTAGAAATCTGGTTGTTTTGGCGACGTTTCGACGAGGTCTCACTCGTCATCTTCAGGCTGGTGTTCTGGCTTCTTTCTTCTTGAAGCAAAGCGTGATCTCAGTTGAAGTCCTTCTATAAATACTGCTGGGGGTGTGTGGTTTGCTTGCTCTGTTGCTGATTGTAGGTTCGTTTGTTCTTTTGTGATCTGCTGTGTGGCTGAGGCGATCGTTAAGGGCTTAACTGCTGGTGGATTAGATGGCTGTTTAGAGACATCCTGTGTGGGTGAGGTGCTGGATGTGTGTCTATTAGCCTTTTGTTTCTTAACGACCTTGGTGATGGGTGTTCTGGCAGCATCCTGGGCTTTGGTGGAGTGGGGTCCTGTGTCTTGTGAATTCATTTTGGTCTGGCTGCGTGTCTGTGGTCTCCCAATGTTTTTTTTTTGGCGTGTGTAAGTGTGCTCCATGTGGTGGCTGGAGTGGGGAGTAGCGGTAGATGGTGCAGTCGTGGTTTTGTTATTGGATGGTGGTTTCGTTTCATCTGTGGGAAGGGTCTGGGTTTGTGTTTGGTGTGGATGGAGGGTGGTGGCATCTTGTGTCCTTTTGGACCTGGTGTCAGTCTTTGTGGCAGAGGCTCGTCTGTTGACCAGGGCTAGTTTCCAGATGTCAGGCAAGCGGGAGGTGTCATCACGTTTATTCATGTTGTTTGGGTGTTTCTCTATTTCAATGGCTTCCATGATTATTCGACTGTTGAAGTGTTCAGTTTTGGAGATGAGTTTGGTTCTTTTAAAATCAATTTCATGACCTGTTGTTTTTATGTGCTGGAAGAGAGAGGAAGATTTTTCTTCTTTTTTGACTGCGTTCTTGTGTTCTGCGATGCGTGCGCTTATTCTCCTGTTTGTCTGTCCGATGTATGTGGCTGGGCAGACTTTGCATGGTATTTCGTAGACTCCTTGGTTTTCTAGCTCAATCTTGTCTTTGGGGTTTCTTAAAATGTTGGCTATTTTTTGTTCGGTGCAAAAGGCTGTCTTGATATTGTGTTTGTGGAGAATTTTGCTGATTTTGTCTGTGGCGCCTTTGATGTAAGGGAGGAGGGCAGTGCCGTTCTTCTCTTCTGTTTCTTGGTTCTTGGGGGGTGTTTCTTTTTGGATTAGTTTGGTGATGGTGTTTTTTTGGAATCCGTTCGCAATTAAAGCATTCGAGAGAGTGTGTAATTCAGTTTTTAGGTGGTCTTTGTCAGCGAGGCGTTTGGTTCTGGAGATGAGGGTTTTTGCTACGGAGTTGATCTGTGCAGGGTGGTGGTGTGATTGTGCATTTAAGTAGCGGTTTGTATGTGTTTTTTTCCGGTAGATGGTATGTCCTAAGGAGCAGATGAAACGAAACCACCATCCAATAACAAAACCACGGGAAGAAACCCGAATCCACCCTAACATGCATACCTATACCCGTGAAAATCTACGAAAATCTATATCTATCTATCTATCTATCTATCTATCTATCTATCTATCTATCTATCTATCTATCGATCGATCTATCGATCTATCGATAGATAGATAGATAGATAGATAGATAGATAGATAGATAGATAGATAGATAGATATTCAGTTTTAGGGTGCCGACCAGGCCATATCCTGGGGCCCGGTTGGCACTTATTTTATTTTATTTTTATTTTTTTTCTTGATTCTAGGGTGCTGACAAGGCCATTCCTGGGGCCCAGTCGGCACTCCTTTATTTTATTTTTATTTTTATTTTTTTACTTCCAACCACGTGGCCCGCGCTACAGCTGTAGTGCGGGCTGGTTGGCTTTTTCCTGCAACCAGGAAGACCAAAGACTGTCCAGCACCAGGTAGGAGATATCACCACCATTAATGAGCCGAACCAAACCAAACCAATTTTTTTGTTGTTGTTTGGTTCATTTCGTTCTAAATTCACTTTGGGGTTCATTATTCATTTTGTTAGGTAACGAAACGAATAACAAATAACGAAACAAACTAAAAGTTCATTTTGTGCCCATCTCTATTAAAGAGTAAGACCTTCTGGTGAAACGCAAACCCTTTGTTTCTCTAGTAATGAAGCTATGCTCCCTAGCACAGATCAACATTAGGCATGGGTGTAATGTGTTCTGACTGCTGTCTTCCAAAATAAGAAACAAGAAGCAGAAGCAAATGAAAGAATAGAAATGTACAAGTAGGCATGGGATGACCATATTCCCCCATCCCACCCCCCCCCACCCCCCCACACACTACAGCTACCACAGTATACTGGGAAATCCCTTCAGCCAGAATCAGTAAATGCTATGAAAATATACTATATATAAATCTTGGACGTTATGTCTGGCAGGTAATGGAAGCACTAAGGGAATCTTTGTTGTGTAATGTGTTTATTGGGGTATTTTCAATGTGAAATAAGCAACACTAACCATCTGAGGGAACCAGTGAGCATCTTTTTATATTTTCCAAAGGTTGCACCAATAGCTACAATACTTGAGAGAAGAAAAACAAACTCAATTACTTCTGCAGATAAGAGTCACTATAATAATACAAATCTGCCCCTGATCCACAATGGTGAGCAATGGGACAAGTTCCTTTCAAAAAAGTATGTCTGTGATTCTTGCTCCCTAGAGAGGATTCTTAAGATTGCAGTCATGGGGGGCATCTAATCCCATAAATCTTCTAGATGAACAAATGCATATTTGAGGCCATGAAAACTGAAAGATTTGTTGCGGGGGGTTGTTTGTTTGTTTGACTTTTAGAGCTTCTCCAGACAAATCCCATTTGCTGAGATGAAGAAGGTTTATTTATTTATTTTGAATATTTTTCCCTACCTTTCTCCTTAGAAAAGGGCCCGAGGTTGCTTCTTTTTTGTTGAGCAACAGCCTGTGGTTCTCTATGGAGACTAAATTCTTATTTTGCCAATTTAGCTTGCAACGTGTTTGCCTGAAGAGATCAAAATGAAGGTATTTCTGCTTCGCTTGTGTGTTGTGTCTCAGTCCGGTATTACAGCAAAGTCCAGTGAGCCTCATGGAGTACCACCCAGTTCAGAAATCTTTGAAGATGTATCTTTTTTAAAACATTGAAGAACTTTGGGCTTCATAACTTGGTTCACATCGTATAGTCCTTTAAAAAAAAATCATGTTCCATCAAGTCAAGGTGAACCGTTTTCTGGGTTTTCCAGAGAGAGAATACTGGGGGCATCCTTGAACTTTGCTCTTCCGAGAGGCATTTGGTGACTTAATTTAGTTTTTTTTTCCTGCCATCTGCCGCTAGCTATTGTTTAGAATTTAAATTGTTATATTTAATTGTTGTGATGCTGTTATATATCTCTTTGTTGTGAACCGCCCGGAGTTCCTTCGGGAAGATGGGTGGTATACAAGCTTAATAAATAAATATATAATAAATAAAACTGTGCAGCTTGCCCAAGGCTACACAGGATGGCTCTTCTTCTCCCAGGAGGCATAGCAGGAAGCTGCACACCCACTCTCTGGCTCCATAGTCAGGTACCTAAACCACTGAGCTACCCGGCCAGCTACAGTCTTTTTACCCTACAGCTTTTGGATGCATGCGAAATATATGCAAATAAAATCTCCCAGTATTCATTTTCCATGGGTGCTTTTTTATTTCTAGTGGATTTAATCTGTTTTATATCAGTAGGCTTTTCCAAGCTTTAGTTTTTATACGGTTTCCTTTGTTGCAGGGACATTAATTTTATTGACCTTGTTTCGTCTTAGACTTCCCATTGTGATGATTTTTCATTATGTGTCTTGTAGCACATAGTTAAAATTCATTGTAATTCAGACAGACCTATTTCTAGAATCAAAATCCAAGAACTAAATGTGAAATTTATATTTGTTAGGTGTGCACATGTTTGTATAACAAAGATATACACACATAGCTGTAATTAGACCCTGTTGGACATTTTTTAAGCTCTTTCAAACACAGAGTATTTTCAGCTATATATTTATGCATAGTGGGTTTCTTGCAACTTTCACCATGAACAGTTAGATAAAATAAAAATAAGTATACTTCTATGTGCTAAAAGCAGCATTGTGTATGTCACTGTTTATGTTAGCATTGATTACAGATTATTTTGCAAATGTGAAAATATTTATGTCAGTAACTACCTTATATAGCTCCGGAAAGAAAAAGCCAGCCTGAAAGGTATGCATTATGAGTTTTCCCCGTGTTGATTACTTTGAATGTGTCTATAACTCTGGTTTTGTCCTGAAGTGTTCGTTGATTGCAAGAGTCCTAGGTTTGACAAAAGAACAATAATGATTCCTTAATGTCTGTGTTTTGCCTCATGGAGCACTTCTGGAATTAGTGCCTTTGCGATAACCTTTTGAGAAGTAGTACTTAGAAGTTTTGTGGTGACAGTGTGTTGTCTGACTCGGGGAAAAATACGGGAACGCTGGGCATCTGATGTGAATAACCAATCTCTTCCCTGATAGGAGACTTGGTTGCCTTTACTGACTGCATATTTCTAAGACAGTCAAAGAGAAGAACTAGGCTTCTTTTAAAGAATACAAATCCTATAATACTTCATTCTGAGAATTCTACTTGACAAGCCCATATCTACAGTCATTTAGACATGGTTCACCGGGACAAAAGGCCCACCTAGGAAGGCTTCATGGTTTAGCCTAAGCCTAGCTGTGCCCTGCCCTAGCTTCCTGTACAAAAAAGAAGCTGCCCCATGCAAAATGGGATATTCCAACTCATTGGCTTAATTTGGGGTCTCTTCCCATGCTTACTAGCCATCAACTATGGTAAGGACTAGAGTTTAGCACCAGGGATTCCATGTGTGAAGATATTACTCTACTTAATCTAGCATAATCTGTCCCACAAATCACAGTCATATATCTCCAGAAAGCCTGCCAAGCAGAATATGAAGTTGACTCCTGCTGTTATTCCCCTACAACTGAGATTTAGAGGCAAAAGTCTCTTCTAATCCTGGTATATGGGGAGAAACGGACCAAGTGGGGAGGGGAAGATGAACTAGGTAAGAGAATGAACATAGAGAAGCAGGACATTCTGAATTAACTGCAAAAGCATAGAACTGAAGGTTCCTAGTTTCTTGGCATTGTACTCATGTCTAATTTGTGCTTGGCCATTCCTAGTGTTTTTTAAAATTTTATTTTCTTTGTTATAACTCTGTTCCTTTACGTAGCTTGACCATTCCTGGATTCTAGTAAAATGTCATGGGTGTTTCACAGGGATCTTTCCCATGATGAGAACTAGAAAAACTATCCAGAATTGCTGGATAGCTCAGTAGCTTAAGTTTCTGACTGTGGAGCCAGAGGTTGGGCAGTCAATTCCCACACTCAGGCTCCTTGAGAGGAGCTGAACTTGATGATCTGTAGTAGAGATGGGCACGACTAGGGAAAATGACGTTTTCGAGTTGTCGTGTGTCGGAGGCGGCCTGTGTCGGCTCGTTTCCGTTTTTCGCGAAACTTCGCAAAAATGTGTTGTTTCGTTTTTCGTTTTTTTGTCTGTCATTAAACTGGTTTGGGGGGGTAGCGGGCTCCTGGAGGCACCTCTTTTTTGGGGAGTGGGTGCCTCCTATCCTCACCCGCTAGGGAAAGCAGGCTCCTGGAGACCCCTCATACATGGGGGTCTCCTCTCCTCACCTGCTGCAAAAGGGCATGCATGCATACCCATATGGCTATGATTGCATACCCAGTTGCACGCAGAGACACAGCAGACTGGCAGAGGCACCCCTCTTTTTGGGGTGCCTTCCCTGCATCAGTCAGGCCTCAGGGGCATGGTTTGCATGATGTCACACATGCTGCCGGCCAAGCCAAGCCTGCAGGAGTCACCCAGAGCCACAAGTGGCAGACTGGCAGACTCTCTCTGCACCCGCTGTGTCTCACTAAGAAGGGAATTGTACTTGCTAATAGTGCAATGCAAGTACAGATCTGGCTTAGGCAACAGGGTTAGCGCAAGGGCTAGGGTTAGGCTAGTTACGGGTGAGGTTAGGGTGAGTATTGGGGTGCACCTCTGGGGGCCTCTCTGACCCACTTAGAAGGACAGTGTACTGGCGTATGGGTTAGGCTTAGGGTTAGGGGTCGGGTTCGGGCTACGGTTAGTGGGCTTTTTATGCCCGGTTGGCACATCCCAGAAGTCTCTGTGGTCAACCTGGCCAAGTGGCCATGCGATTGGTGGAATGGCTCCAAAAATGTGCATGGTCACTCCCATGGCCAACCCATCATTGCGCAGGTGTAAAAAATAAAAAATAAAAAATAAAATAAAATAAAATCAATGGAGAGAGGAAAGAGGAGACATTTTGTTGCAAGAAAAACCCACTGCTAATGTAAAAATTCTGGCAGTTTTAAAATAGCAATTTTTGCATGTTTCTGTGTGGTGCTTGTGTGTTTTTGGACCACAATTTCAAAAAAAAATTGCGGTCGCCGCCCCATTTTGGATCCCCCGCCTGCACCGCATGGCATGGTGACTCGAGTCCGGCTGCCCAGGACAGGAGAGGGGGGGAGGCCGGGACCCCCCCCCCCAGAAACCACCCCTCTGGTAGGTGCACTCTGCACTGCAGGCATATTTTCGCCTGCTTTTTGTCCCGGGAATGGGGAGGGGGAGTTTAAAACTTTTTTTCTGTGCCGCTTCCGCTTGAATTGTGGCGGCCGGCGGCGAGTTCGGTGCTTTGCGAGCGACTACGACGAGGATTTCCCCCACCACCAGAGCAGCCCAGGACAGGAGAGGGGGGGGTCAACCACCCCTCTGGTAGGTGCCCTGAGCCCTCACTCAGGCAGGCATATTTCCGCCTGCTTTTTGGCCGGGAATCGGGTTTTTTTTAACTTTTAAAAAACTTTTTTTCTGTGCCGCTTGGCATCGTGGGATCGCCGCGATGCCAGGAACAACCACGACAAATCAGACCCAATTATTCTTTAGTCAGTTCGAGTTTGAGTTCTGGCGGAGTAATTCCCGTTACTGTTTCCGTTCCGTAACGGAAATGAGGAACGGAAACGGAAACGGGAATTCCGCCAAGTCGTGCCCATCTCTAATCTGTAGCAGTGGTGGCAAACCTTTGGCACTCCAGATGTTTTGAACCACAAATCCCACAGTCCTTTGTCACTGGTAATGGAGACTTGGAATTCTGGGAGTTGTGGTCCAAAACATCTGGAGTGCCAAAGGTCCGCCACCACTGATCTATAGCATCCCTTCCAGCTCTTCAACTCTAAGGTTACCACCGCCACCATCACCACCACCACCACCTTCATCATAATTAAAACACTGCAGCTTAGCTTTTCCATTCTAGCCACACCAGGCAATGTGATATCCAGACTCAATGTGTCTGCTGACAGGACAAATCCCAATCGTCATTGACAATTGGAGGGAAAAGGCAAGGGAACCAGCCCTGGAACTTATTTATCGGAACAGAAATAATTATGTCATTTGTCAGAGTACAAGGGCCGCTGGTGGATTTTACTTGATATGAATAGAATAAGGCAACAATGAATCCCTCAGGTTGCACTGGTTATATCGCTGCCTTGTTATATATTATATAGGGAGATATTCAGTACTTATTTAAACTATTTATACCCTGTTTATTTAAACAATGTATACCCTGCTTTTCTCATCAAGAGGACTCAAGGCAGCTTACAATATTAAGACAAAACTTAAAATAAAAAATAAAATCTCAGCCCCACTTTTAGGAATACAACTCTTAAAGGCAGCCATAGGGGTGTGAGGTGCTGAATGCCTTTTAAAATTGGGAGGGGCATTGCAGTCCACACTACCAGAGGTGAAATCTGAAATGGCATCTCTGAACTGAATCATCTGCCCCCACTTTGAATCTTCCACCAAGCAGAGATCCCTTGCCAGCACATGATATTTTGGAATTTTAATTGCGTGTGTGAGTGTTGCACCACCTTTTACTCTGTGGTGAGCAGTCCATGTGAAGTGGAAAACAGTGACATATTTGTAGTTTCTTATGCATTTTGTGAAGGTATTGCCTGCTCTTGTCTTCAAATTATATTGTCTGTATAGAAATTGGAGAATGACAACAAACAAGCTTTCTCTCCTTCTCAGCCATGGGCTCACATATCTTTGTCAAGACTGTACTCGTTTGCAATACTGATTGCATTTCTAATTAAAAGGCAAAGCTTCCACATCTTATTAGTTGAACTAAAAAAGACGTGTTCAGTAGAAGTCTACTTATAGGGTCATACCAATCCTGTGAAATGGGTTATAATATCACATGCTGCTATTTTGTGGGGGAAGGTTGTGTACAGTTTTGAAAAGACCTTGCCTTTCAGAAATTACCATTGCAAACATCACTTGGTCAGCAGACGCCCTGAGGAAGAGACTTCCATCACTTTCAGTTCTTCAGTCTTCCCTTGAAGTGCAGGCCTTCTGGCTTGAGATGACTTTGCTCATCAGAGTATGCTGTGAGACTGCTAGTGCGATCGGAGGGCTGCAGCCTATTTTTCTTGAGTTACCTTTTTGTATTTGTTTCTCTGTGGCTGAGCACTTCGAAGAGGAACTGTGACTCTTTCAGTCCCTACCCATGTTTGATACTCTGTTCTCACTAGAACTGGGGACAGGGTCTATTCTTCTGCTAATGATGTTCTTTCATTCTTTCAGTTATCTATGCTCATTATATCTAGCAATGGATGTGTAAGCTTTTCATGTATGCTTTTAAAGGCTTGCCTCCATACCGTCTTAGGCCGTTACTTCACGACCCGCTCGCTTCGCGGCTAGCCTTCTTTTCTGTGCGAATCGATCGTTTCAGTCCGCACGCTCCTCCTTTTTGGCTGCGATGCCACCCCGACCACGCCCCCTTTACCGTGCTCCAAGCGGGGCGAGTGGTTCCCCTGGCTGCTGCTGGGAATCTTTTCGCTTCGCATCTTGCTTCGCTCCCAACGTCACGTGTAGTCTCGGTTTTTGGCTTTTATTTCAAGTTTTTTTAAAAAATATTCAAACAGGGATATCGATGCATCGCTATATCATTTCATCGCTTTGCGCTGTTACTTCCTCTCTCGAGTAGGGGCGGCGGCGGCAGCGGCAGCGGCGGTGGCGGCGGCGGGAGCAGGAGGAGCCGCTGCCGCCTCGCCCGGCCAGAGCAGGACACCCGGGGCAGGCAGCGTGCAAGCGGCGGAGGGCGGGCGGCTGTGCCATGCGGGGCTCCCCCCGAGTAGTGGCGGCGGCGGCGGGGTGGGCTGCCAATGATGTCAGGAAACAGTTGAAATCAGTAGAGCCATTGCAACTGACAGTCCAGCATCAGTGCATCGATACGCCGTCGGTAGGAATTTTTTTAAAGGACGGATGGGAAATAACGAACGTTGAAAAGTGGCATGCGAATGCGAAGGGAGCACGTGAGGTTGTGCTCGAATCGGTCCTAAAACTGCAGCTCATGAGTACTGAGAAACAGGGGCGGGAGCGAAGCGAGAACAGGTGACCACCACGTGACCGCCTCCGAATTCAAATTGAAGGCAATATCGCTGCGGAGCGCCGTGCCTCGTGAAGTAAGGGCCTTAGTTATGCACAAGGTATATGGGAATAGGTGTACATTTCCTGTAAGATGGCTGAAGTTAAAAGGCCACTTGTGACATGTTAAGTAAGATGGCATGAAAGACTATTGAAGCAAAATAATAACTCATTGGGAAGCAGAATGCATGTGTTAACCACAAATGGTCAACTTGGCCTGGTGAATATCATCCTTTCCATAAGGCATCTGAGGACATCTTCAGAAAAAGAGTCATTGTCATTTTGTAGCTACCCAAAGCCTAAAGGCATGTCAGATGAGGAAGACTTCACATACATCTCAAAGACAGAAGTAAAGATATATGTCTGGATGTTGAAAGGAAACCTAGCTTGTGACAGATTCTCCCAAGGCTTTGGCATGTGCTGCTCTGAAGCACCATTAGCCCCCTCCCTCTTGTCTGTCCATCATCTGACAAAGACCTTCCTTTTCAGGCAGACATTTAAGCAACAAATGAGAGTCTCATGTATGTTATATTTATTGAATATAGACATGTGCTACTTGGTCATCACTGTATATGTATATTTGGTCTACTGACTGAGACTAACAAATGGATTTAACCCTTTTCTTAGGAAACAGTTTAGGGAAAGGAGGTGTTACCTGCCAAGAACGTGTCTATAATTTAGGCTCCGGCAAGAGGTCAAGCAAGATGTAATCCGCTGAACCAAAGTTCCAATTTTATTGAGAAGATACACCAATTGTGTCAGCTGGGACGTCTCTTAAGGGCAGAGAAGGCCCTGAACTGTACAAAGCATACGGGCTTTATACATGTTTTAAAAAGAGCCATAACACAAATCAACCCCATTGGTCAATGTATGGATGCATTTAGGATCCAAAGGTTAATTAGATAATTGCCACAACCAAGTTAAGCCATGTTTTGGAAAGTTCACCTCCTTCGGGTGACCTTCTCCTGGATGTGCCACATTGTCTGGAAGACAGTGTAACAATGTTCTCATTATCAGTGTTTATATGTCAATGTTGTGAGACTAAGCCAGAATGTATGGCCTTCAGCTTCCCTACTGGGTTTCCTATTGTCACTATTAGCCCTATCCCATGCCCACAAAAAAACCCCACTTCTTAGTTCCTGAAAAACTGCCTCTAAAATTTGTGCCCTTACAGGCATCCGGCTTTTCTAGGGGGGGGGGGGGAGCCCTCAGCTACATCCCCTGAAGCAAGGTTTCCTGGAACAAGCTCTGTGGGTTCTTTTGTGTGTGTGTGTGTTGGTTAGGAAGTATCTTTTAAATTGAATCAACGAAGGTGAGGACCCAAAAAGCCATTTCCTATCTACTTATTCCTCATGATTGGAGTCAGTCTGCTTAAAAAACGGTCAGGAATCTTCCTTGTTCAATGTATTTTAGAAAAGTTGAGACCCAGAGAGAGTGAGGGTGAGAGCGAGCGAGAGAGAGCGAGAGAGAGAGAGTGAGAGAGCGAGAGCGAGAGAGCAAATGAGAGGGTGAAAGAGAAGCAGGGAGGGAGGAGTGCGATGTGTGTGTGCAGAGAGAGAGGGAGGAGTGTGTAAGAGAGCGAGCGAGAGGGAGAGAGGAACCGAGGAACAAGGGGTTAGGGAAAAAAGGAAAAAGAAGATGTTTTTCTCTGAGCTTGCCTCCCATCCCAAACTTTCCTTCCCTCATGCTATGGCAGCGGCAGCTTTTCTCTGTGTGTTCATTGGCACAATGGAAGTGCTCCTTCGATCACATGATCGAGGCAGGGGCAAAGGCACCTTTTTTTTTTTTAAAAAAAAAAGCAGCTCTTCTGGGATGTGGGATAGAGCTCTATCTGTATTATGCCCTGGAGCTAGCAACCTAGCTAGTATCAGAGGAACCACATGTAACTTTTTTTTTTGTCAACAGAGGTGATGGATTGTGCTTGGTGTCTCATTGGTTCTTCTGCTCCAGCATGATGTACTGCTTATGCAACAGAACCACCCTGTTGCCTCACAGAGATTGAAAAAACAACACACATTTATGTATTTGATTTCTATACTGCCTTCTATATTGCCCATCTAGCTACCAGGCTACTCTGGGTGGTGTACAACAAGTAAACTACAAACATATAAATAATAACAAATCAGTACAAATAAGTACACTAAGTAGAAACAGTATAAGAAAATTGAATAATTTTACTTGATAACAGGCAGAAGCAGTACAAACAAATCTAGACAGGGATATAAGCTCTAGCGTTATGAACCAGACTCAGGGAAGGCCTGCTTAAACAGCTAGGTCTTTAGTGTGCATTTAAAGGTATCCAGGGTAGGAGCCAGACAGATGTCCAGGGGTGAAGAATTCCACAGGTGAGGGGCCATCATTGAGAAGGCTTTTTCGGTGGTTTTTAGGTTCTGAGCCTCTTTTAGTGTTAGAGCCCGCAATCACGCAGCCTGGGAAGCAACAGGTGTTTCAGGAAGTTCTCTTTGGTAGAAGGCACTCTGTCAGGTACATTTATATCCCATCTTGTTTTCAAAATGCTGAAGGTTATGTGGACATGATCCCCTGTCCCACTGTGGCTGAACAGTAATCTGAGGTGAAGAAACCGAAGATATAGTAATGTGCTTAGAGGTCTCTGAGCAGCACGCTTCCCAATTGAGGGAGGGTTTGAGTCTGAGTTTCCCGGGCTGGATGAAACTGAATCTTTCTAAGACAGATTGGTATTTCTCTGGTTTTCAAAAGGCAAAATATATCCACCTTGGAAGGGTTGCCCTCTACTTACAGGAGAAAGCATGTACCTTGACAGTTGGAACACACTATTTTGTTGTAGTTTTTGTTCCAGGTGTCTCTGTTCCAGGTGTCCCATCTGACAGACACCTAAATGTGGCTCACCTGGGGGGGAAGTCTAAAGTTGGAAAGCTGTGTGGCCTAGCATAGGCCTAGCTTTCTGTTTTAAAAGGAACAGTACTTGGTGGAAGCAGCTTTTTTTTAAGCAAGCATTTGATTCTGCTCTGTGTCTCCTAGGGGAACAGCCAAAGTATGTAGCCTTGAGAAACCTGCCACATAAGAGTCCTCATAAGAAGGGGCAGGTAAATCACTTCTGAAAAAAACTCATCAATCATAGGCACACACTGGTCATTCTAAAGCCCATGTCTTTCCAATGTGAAATGGAGAATGCCCATAATGATATTGTGAGAGTTGGGGCCAATAAACACTAGCAGCAATGAATTGTAGCACCTGTTTGTCGGTGCTGACTGAAATTCTTAGGCCTTCGATCAGCACCGTATGTTTCCCCCCCAGCACTACTGAATGAACCTATTTGCTGTAGCAGGGGTGTTTTATTAACAGAGAAATGGGATGCCAGTGAAAGAACCATGTCTTTTCAAAATAGTCCCAATAATGTGGAAACTCAGAGAAATATATATATAGACATCCATCATAAAACTGAACAACTTTAGCAGGAAGTCCCAATACATTTCTGAATCCAATATATGTTTAAGGCTGGAATCAGGCACACTTTTACCTGGACATGAGTACCAAAGAACATGGTTGGAGTTACTTCTGAGTAACTACTTGTTAGAGTGTGCTGTAAATCTCTTCCAATATCAAACAAATATCTAACATAAATCTCCAAAAGGGTAGCCATGTTATTCTGTAGCCTGTAGCAGCAAACCACGAAAGAGACTTGTGTCACTTTAAATAAATTTTATTTGGCACCAACTGTTGTGAACTTTAGCCAGTGCATGGGCTGTGTGGTAAACTCAGCAGACAGGCATTTATACATATTCTGAAGTGCAATGTAGCATAAATAGAAAAAATCCTCCATAGAGATGATGTTAAATAATGGTGACTGAATGTAAGGCTGCACTGGCAGATTTCTGCTTATTCTCTGTTGCTCAAGCAGAGATCACAGAGAACATCAGTTGATACTGAAGAGGTTTCTGCTTGAGCAAGCAAGTACTGGATGCTAGGCGTGCGTGATTTGTGTTTTGGACTACAGCTTCCCCCAGCTGGCAAGTGCTGCCTGAGGAATTCTGGAAGTTATGGACCAAAACCAAAAATCTCCACACTCGTGTTCACTCTTACCCAAGATCCAAAACGGTCAGGCCACCTGGACAACAGATCATTGCGCAAGCAGAACAACTGAACAGGATGCTAGCCAGTGTATTTTTTGATTTCTTAAAAATCAAAATGGGGAAGCATCATTTGTTTATCATTAATACCACACCAATAAACCAAGCAAACAAAATGATTACAAAATATAGTTAGGTATTCAAATGCCAATTTATCTGACACTTATTTATCTTGCTTTTCCCTTTTATCACCTCCTTCCTACAACTTTACTAGCAGCAAAGTTTTGGAAAGTGAAATAGCTTCCCTGCTTTATAAAAAAAATCTATTACCAGAGAGTGAAAGAATTCACTGTAAAGTGGTCAGGTCGAATAGTTTCCTTCATAGTAGAAAATCTTCGGAACTTCCAAACATAACTGGTCACTTCAGGTCACTTTGTATACCTTTTATGAGTAAAGTCACAATCCCGACTAGCCAAGAGGGCTGAAGCCTAGCAGACACTAGCACAGTTGAAGTGCTGATTTACAATTCATCTACTTTGAGCTGACCCTATCAGGAGTAACTTAGGACCTCATGCCCTCCTTGAGGACCATAAGTCTATCCCAAATATTATCTGGAACGATGGTGTGCTATCTGTCCGGGAATGATGTGCAGTTCCATTTTCAGATCACTACTTGGTTAGGTCAGGATTCCTTGGAGCCTGTTCATGGTGGGGAATTGGTAATGACAGCCTGCTCCATAAAAGGATGGCTTAAATTGTACCCTCATGGTGCTTGGCCAGCTTACTGTCGCCTCAGCAAGCAATCTTAGGGAAGCCTTAGTTAATCTCTGGAAGGAGGAAATGGCTAGAGTAGAAGACACAGTCACTCTCAAGTGGCCCCTCCAATTGAGTGATACTAAAGTAGCCCCTGCTTTACTAAGGCACTGATAATGAAAAAATGAGTGAGGCACAAGCTTGCATGATGATGTTGGAAGATTTTGAGTAGGTCTTATCAAAGAAGGGCTGGAACTAAAATCTACTCTGTGATGGAGTCTGCAGGAAGTCTTTTCTCTGCCACCACTGCATCTGCACAGTTGTCCAACAGAGGTATCTCCAGCAATCAAGTTCAATTATACTGTGACAACCCCCGCCTGCAGCCCCGAAGAAAACACTGACCACTCAAGAGACCACTGGATAGAACTGTGATGACACTTTGCAGACCAAATTGTTTACATTTGCTCCCAGTTTCCATTTCAAATGTCTGAAGAAGTAGACAGGATCCATGTACAGGTGAGCCCTTCCTGGTTCATCAAAGCAGTCAAAAAGAGATTGGCTAAGTGGCTAAAAGAAGTGGTGAATGCCTCCTTGCACCATGGCAAGTTTCCCAGCACACATAAAGGAGACAAAGACAATAGTAAGATCACTGTTGAAGATGCCTTCCTAGACTGATAACTCCTCCAGTAAAATCCAAAATATCTTATGTGCTCTTCAGTAGCTGTGAATCTCTGAGTAAGCTCACTAGTCTATAGCAGCCACTTTCTTCACCTCTTTTTTTTAATGCAGTACAAAATGTGGGATTTCTGTCATCATACAGTAGCATCTTGCCTGGGTTTAGCGGTCTTAGATTTTCTCTTCCCTACCATCAAATTAGATTTCCTTCCTTCCTTCCTTCCTTCCTTCCTTCCTTCCTTCCTTCCTTCCTTCCTTCCTTCCTTCCTTCCTTCCTTCCTTCCTCAAATAGCCAGTTAAAGCATTTAGAGTGGTGGTGGATTGTCTATCTCTTCACTGATGTTTTCATGCTGTGAATGGGAGAGGAGTGAGCATAACACCCAAACTCAAGAAGGAGCTCCCAGGGAAAATATAGCAGCCCAAGCACAACACTGACGGAGAAAGCAGCGGCAAGCACACCATGCACAGCAAGCAACAGCCCAAGTGAAGACAGGAACCAGAGACCAGCACTCCTGTTCTAAGTGTGGGTCTAGAATTCCTACCTGTTGCATAATCCATTGAACATTTCAAAATGAGCAAACTCCTGTAGGGGATGAGTGTATGAAAACCCCATCCACGTAGTATTAACTAGAGAGGTGGTAGACACAGAATTTATAGATTGGGACTTGCCACCTGAGCCGTGTCTGAAACTAGTCTGGGAGAGTTCTAAGCTCTTACAGTTGTTGACTCCCCCCCCCTCTTGTTTTAATAAACCCAGTTTTGTTACAAGCACCTGTGTCCTCATTTATGGAGCAAAGGATGGAAGAGGGAGTGCCTGCTGACCCACAAAGGGCTTGCGGGGCTTACAATCAACTTCTATTATTTAATCTCCTTGCAAATTCCAGATCTTGCTGAGAAAATTGTGCAGAGGGTTGTCTTCCAAAGCATCAGACAGCTATTATCATAGTACAAGAGTGCTTGATGACACAATCAAGAATCTGCATAATTCATGCTGATCATTTTATTCAGGAAGGTGGAATGGTATCCATGCAGTGCGGAGATAAATGACAGAAAATTGTCTTCTTAAAATTCCATATATATTTAAAACAGACCAATTATTGTGCTAATAAATGAGTTCAGCATTGCTGTGTCATCTTTTCCACAATATTCTTAGGTTCCTGCTGTTTCCGGTCATAATGCTTACCCTCCTCCCATTTGGTGTCATTATTTCTTAGCTCTTTTAATAACCAGGAGTTTTATGAATGTTTTTGTATCTAAAACTAAGATGAAACAGAAGCAAAATGGCATACATAATTTGTTCTCCCTCATAAGGAAAAGTATTGCAAATCCTGACCATTTTAAGTACTAAAATGCTAAAGTGTACATCAAAACAACTAGTCCAATAACTACATCATTTTAAAAATATAATGGGTTCAGGAATACCTAAAATCGAAAATTTAAGACCTATGATGTAAAACGACTGCATAGAACTCTCCCTGACACTGTGGTTGTCATTTAGCTAATACTGTCAATATCTCATGGAACACATATGAACATCTTATCAAGTATAGGTTGGTGAACCCACAACACATCTTTCTTTGTGACAACACCTCATTTTTATTTATTTATCAAGCTTATAGAACACCCAGCTTAGTGAGAACACTTATTGGGGTAGTTTACAAAATTAGTCAAAACAAACAATTAAAATAATAAAAAATCAAAATGGATGACACCACAAACTGAAACAAAAAAGGTGACCCAAGACTGATATCTTATTGCTTAACCTAAATCAAATTGCCTCAACCATAACACAATAAACAAAATAGTCAGTGGTATAATAGAAATAATCAATAGAAACAATAGCGTACAAGCTTCAAAAATTAAGCTGTGCTGCCAAAGTTTTGGACTTCCTTCAGTTTGAAAGTTCCGTGAGAAACAAATGGCATTATTTTATTAAGCCTTTGGCTCGATTTTAATATATATATATATATATATATATAAACGCATAATTATATTCATGTGCTTTAAGGCCTTTGGTATTCAGAAATCTAGTTAATAAATATTCTTTATTACAACTCAGACCTACACGTTGGGTTATCACCAGCATAACAAATTAAGATCCTATTGAAATGAAGGTGAATCTTTTTTTTTTGCAATACAATACAAGCTGCAGGACCACAGTAGGCGGGAATAATGAAAGTTCCTTGTACATGTCATACCAGGATTAAAAACCATATCCGGTTCCATTAATCAACAACTGGTGAATGATGGATAGAGATGTATAATTAAGGTTAGCAGACAGAGTCATGAAGTTAATTGGAGAATCTGAGTCATCTCTCATGACCAAGATATGTTACTGTTGTTAGTTAGCACATCAAATAAATCTGAAAACCATTAGTGTTCCAGATACTTAAGTATTATAACTTTAACTGGAGTCTATGCTTACACCCCTATGGCCACTAAGAAAAACGAAAAACGAAAAACATTGTGATGCCTTAAAGACAAACTCCTGTATTTTAACATGAGCTTTCGTAGGTAAGTCCACCTCATTGGATATGAGAGTGGGACTGAACAGTGAAGGAGTCTTATTCATGTCTGAAGACATGGACTTGTCCAAGAAAACTAACATTAAAACAGAGCATTATTTAATGTGTCAAAATGCTTTGGTCTTCTTTCTTTCTTTCTTTCTTTCTTTCTTTCTTTCTTTCTTTCTTTCTTTTCATTTTTGTTTTGTTTTTGCCTGGCATGCAAGCACAGACAAACAGGCCAACCTTTTCGAAAACCACAACTAACAAAACAAAGAAGAGCTGTTAATGATGGAATATATGAAAAGCTCTTGCTATAATGCACTTTTTTACAGCATCACTATCTTAAATATAGAGTTTCACTCTCACAATAATCTATTTCACAGAATTGTGAGATTAAAGTAAATATGGTAAATCAGCAGGCAGGATGCATATTATATGTTACGAATTTCATTAGACCCAGTTTCACAGATAAAACTTTATTTTTTTATTCAGAATATCAAAAATTTAAGCCTACCGGATCATACGTAACTGTCTTTTGGGAAGGAGCAAGAAAAAAGTAGGTAAATGAAGGACATTGAACATAATAAGTAGCTGTAATGTAAACATGATGAATTTTTAAGTATTCTAAAATAGACAATAGACCTCGATGCACAAAACTTTGGATGTACATAGGAAACAAAATCATTGTGTTCCTAGAAGCATTTGAACTGAAGTTTCTATTGTAGCTAGAGATGGGCACGACTTAGCGGTATTCCCGTTTCCGTTTCCGTTACTCGTATCCGTTACTCTACAGAAACGGTAACGGGAATCACTCCCCCAGAATTCGAGCTCGAACCGACGAACGAACAATTTGGTCTGATTTGTCATGCTCGTTACTTGCACGCGGCGATCGCGCAATGCCAAGCGGCACAGAAAAAAAGTTTTTAAAAGTTAAAAAAAAAACCGATTCCCGGTCCAAAATGGCGACTGCAATATTTTTTTTGAAATCCTTGCCCAAAACCCCACCAAAGCACCACAGAAACATGCGAAAGTAACCTATTTTAAATGCTTGATTTTTTACAGTAGCAGCAGTGGGTTTGTCTTGCCAAAATACGTCTCCGTTGATTTTATTTTATTTTTTTCTTAATTTATTTTTTTACACCTGCGCAACGATGGGCTGGCCATGGGACGGGACCATGCAAATTTTTGGAGCCATTCCACCAATCGCATGGACAGGTTTTGACTGACACTTCTGGATGTGCCAGAGGGCATAAAAAGCCGAGGCAGTTCCAGTCCGTCACAGTCTGGGCTTGGATCTTGTGGAGGGTGGTCAGGGCTGGATTGCTGCGCTCAGTCTAGTTTCGATTTCGCGGTCGCGGTCTCGGTCTCGCTAGGCAGGGAGGGAATTGAATTGATATTAATTCGAATCGCAAAACATAATAATTTCTTCTATTCCCTGTGGGGAATAGCAACACAGTGTTTATTCTCTTTTTTGTTTTCTCCATTTTTGAGGAAGAGTTCCGTACGTTTTATATTTGCTTCAAGGGGGAGGGAAGATTTGAGTGGGAGCGGTAGGGGAGGGGAGGTGCTGCGGATTTATTTTGAAAATATATTATTTTATATTACACTACCATACCATTTCTTTTGTATCCCAATTTCCCACCAAGTTCATTTACTTGGCCAAGGTCCTTTTACCCTGCGCCTACAGCTTTTTTGCTGCTGTTGCGATTGGGGTTTTGGAAGGGAATCCAGCAACCCCTATCCTACCCTAGTAGCAGCTTATAGTTTTATTCCATTTATTTTCTATTTTACAGTTTATTAGCAAGTGGCAAGCAACAGCCAAGGTCCAGTAGTACTAGTGCTTAGAAGGGGAGGTTGGAGGCTGTGGATTAAATTATTTTAAAAATATTATACAGTACAGACTGAGTACTAGGCAGAGTCTCCCTCGCCAACCAGTGCACTCAAATTTCTCAAACACATTTGTTTTGGCAACAAGGCTAGGGCACCTTCCTCTATAGAACATTTTACAATTTCATTTTACTTAACACTATAGATATTCTTTGAATTTCTTTCACTTGTCCAACACCTCATTCATTCTTTTGCAGTCAGGCACTCAAACAAACATTTGTTGAAGGGCAGGCACCCAGCCACCTCTATAGAACTTTTTCTTCAATTACATCTTTGAAGAAGTTCCATTCATCTTAGTTACTGTGCATTATTTGTGAAAGTTGGGTGCTGCCAGATTTTGCAAACCCCTTGCTTCTATTAGCTTGGTTTTTGTGCAGTTGTTGTATAACTTACATCTGTGAAGAAGTTAAGTTACAGTTCTCCTAATTACACTTGCCCTGTGCATTAATTTGTGAAACTTGTTTGCCAGGATTGGCAAACCCCTTGCTCCTATTACCTTGTTTGTTGTGCTGCTGTTGTGAGTCCATCTCACTCATTTACTTGCCACCACAGTCTACATACACAATCCAATTACAACTGGGAAGAAGTTACAGTTCTCCTCCTAATTACACTTGCCCTGTGCAGGGCATAGAGAAACTTAGTTGGGTGCCAGGATTGGCAAACCCCTTGCTCCTATTACCTTGTTTGTTGTGCTGCTGTTGTGAGTCCATCTCACTCATTTACTTGCCACCACAGTCTACATACACAATCCAATTACAACTGGGAAGAAGTTACAGTTCTCTTTGTTACACTTGCTCTGTGTAGGGCATAGAGAAACTTAGTTGGGTGCCAGGATTGGCAAACCCCTTGCTCCTATTACCTTGTTTGTTGTGCTGCTGTTGTGAGTCCATCTCACTCATTTACTTGCCACCACAGTCTACATACACAATCCAATTACAACTGGGAAGAAGTTACAGTTCTCTTAGTTATACTTGCCCTGTGCAGGGCATTGAGAGACTTAGTTGGGTGCCAGGATTGGCAAACCCCTTGCTCCTATTACCTTGTTTGTTGTGCTGCTGTTGTGAGTCCATCTCACTCATTTACTTGCCACCACAGTCTACATACACAATCCAATTACAACTGGGAAGAAGTTACAGTTCTCCTCCTAATTACACTTGCCCTGTGTAGGGCATAGAGAGACTTAGTTGGGTGCCAGGATTGGCAAACCCCTTGCTCCTATTACCTTGTTTGTTGTGCTGCTGTTGTGAGTCCATCTCACTCATTTACTTGTTGCCACCACAGTCTACATACACAATCCAATTACAACTGGGAAGAAGTTACAGTTCTCCTCCTAATTACACTTGCCCTGTGTAGGGCATAGAGAGACTTAGTTGGGTGCCAGGATTGGCAAACCCCTTGCTCCTATTACCTTGTTTGTTGTGCTGCTGTTGTGAGTCCATCTCACTCATTTACTTGTTGCCACCACAGTCTACATACACAATCCAATTACAACTGGGAAGAAGTTACAGTTCTCCTTCTAATTACACTTGCCCTGTGTAGGGCATAGAGAGACTTAGTTGGGTGCCAGGATGGGCAAACCCCTTGCTCCTATTACCTTGTTTGTTGTGCTGCTGTTGTGAGTCACTCATTTACTTGCACAGTTCCTTGGTGCTTTTCTTTACTATCACATTATACATTCCCTGGCCTGAGCCACAAGAAGTGAGAAAAATGAGGAGGGGTCGCACAGCTAGAGGGCAGGGGAGGGGGACCCCTACTAAGATAAATAGGGGCACGTTTCTGAGGGAAGGGACAGGAAGTAGTGCAGAGAGTGATACTGGTGCAGCTCCCTCGTTGAGTAGCAGTGCCAGTGGCACAAGCAGCAATGTGCCATCGTCTGTCACCGAGGGAAGCATGGATGAGGCGTACCAAATCCCATCTTCGTTACCTGACAGCCCCACCCTTGATCAGCAAGAAGACAAGGGCTCTGATTCTGAAATGGCATCAGAATAAGAATCGGGCTCCTTGTATCTAAACCTGCCAGATTCTGAGGACCTGTTGGCAGGGACAGACTTAAGTCAGGCTCCAGGCAGTGACGGAAGGAGCAGCCCTCTTTTCACCCAGAGTACCACCAGTGAGAGCAGTAGTACTATACTTTCCCGGCAGGGCAGAGGCCACACCAGCACCACAGCAGCGGCAGCGGCAGGCAATAACAGAGGGGGCGTTACTTTCTGTAAGCCACGAGGGTGTCTCTGGGAGCATTTTGAGAACAGCCCCCAAGACGCAAGGATGGCGGTGTGCAAGATATGCGGGGTGGTCTTGCGCAGGGGGAATGACCCCAAACACCTCTCCTCAAGTGGGTTGCGCAGCCATCTGATGAGGAAGCACCCTGGGACTCTGCCTGGAACCCTGTCAGGCCCTTGCTCTTCAGGGAGGAAGAGAGGGGAAGAAGGGTTAGAGATAGAGAAAGAAAAAACACAGCTCCGCTAGTGAGAGTGGGAAGAGGCAGGCCACTCTGCAGGAAGTGGGGCTGTTGGGTGGGACTTTTGTCAGCCCGCGAAATAGGGCCAAAGCACAGGAGACCACCACTCGAGTGGTGGGTGAAATGGTGGCCATGAACGGGTTGCCCCTCTCCTTTGTGGAGTCATCAGGCTTCAGGCACCTGATGAAGCACGTGGCACCATGGTACGAGACTCCATCCCGGCGTACCTTCAGCAGGCGGGTGCTTCCCTCCATTTATGAGTCTGTCAGGGACAGGATCCGGGCCCTGCTGCAGGCGGCCAGAGGGAGGAAGATCCACTTCACTTCCGACCTCTGGACCGGTGGGCACCACGGATACCTCTCACTGACGGCTCATTGGTGGCAACCCAAGGAGGTCCTGGAGCCCCGGTCAGCCCATGAGCAGCTGCAGGGGGAGCCACAAGGCAGCACCCCAAGAGGGTATAGGGTGGTGTTTCTCCAGGCACAAAGCATGGAGGACAACACCACAGGGATCAACATTGCTGACGTTCTCAAGACAGCAATAAGAGAGTGGGGATTGGGGACAGAGGGACAGGTCAATCGTGGAGTCATGGTTATAGACGCGGGCCGTAACATGACCAACGCGGTTCTTGGGGCAGGGTTCCAGGGCATCGTGTGCGCAGCACACAAACTGCATCTAGTGGTGGGCGATGCCATTGGCCTGGGTGCACCAAAGGACTCCTGGAGTGAGGGGACCTGGGAGACCAGGGCCTTGCTGGACAAGTGCCGAAAGATCGTGGGGCACATCGCTCGCAGTGTCAAGGCAGTCAGGATGATGCGTGAGAGGCAGGCGGAGACGGGCCGACCGGAGCACGTCCTGATCCAGGACGTGACCACCCGGTGGAACTCCACCCACGAAATGGTCAAGCATCTGGTGGAGCAGAAGGAAGTGGTGGAATACATCATGTCAACCACCCCAGTCCTGCATGAGGGGAGGGAATTGGACCTTGGTGCTACTGAGTGGCTCGCCCTCTCCCAGATGGCGGGTATCCTGCAGCCTTTTGAGGAGACCACCCACGTCCTCAGCAGCTACAACGCCAGCCTGGGCCATGTTCTCCCCCTGGTCAATGCCCTTCGCCAACGCCTAGAGACCAGTATCCGGGAAGAAGGCAATCTTCTCCCTAAGAGCAGGGCATTGGCAGACAGGCTGTTGACCGGCGTGGATACCCACCTTGGCCCACTCAGAAGGGAAAAGGTGTACCAGATGGCCTGCCTGTGCGACCCTCGCGTCAAGGGTTCCCTGGCGGCCAGCACTGCCGAACTGAAATCCTGGAAGACGGAGCTATGCCGTCAAGTCAGGGCTGTCTCCGATGAGGGCCAGGCGTTTCAGAGGGCGCACGGAAGCCAGAGCGATGCTGAGGAGGAGTCCTCGCAAGGATCCACATCCCTCTGTACTCCAGGAGCGTTCACCCAGAGACCAGGTTCCGTTCCAGCAGCCAACTACCTGGCCTCTGCCCTAGCCATGGCAGTTTCCTCCTCAGTGGAGGCAAGGGAGGAAGAAGTAGCAGATCCCACTCAGACCATGGTGAAGGAGTACATGGCCGAGCCCCTCCAACCCCTCAGCTCGGACCCACTGCACTACTGGGCCAGAAAGGCAGACCTCTGGCCTGCTCTTTCAACTCTGGCGTTGGACCTCTTGTCTATCCCACCCACCAGTGTCCAGAGTGAGCGTGTCTTCTCCCACATGGGAGATGTCCTGAGGCCGCGCCGCTGTCGCCTGGACCCGGAGACGGTGGAAAGGTTGACTTTCATCCGCTTCAACCTTTCCACCTTGGGATTACCCCAACACTCCAAGAACTAAGTTGCTGCCTGTAACCTAACCTCCTGCCTGCAATCCTCCATGCCCGCCTGCAAGCCTGCCTGCCTCCCCTTGGCCCTACGAGCCTGCCTGCCTGCCTGCCTGCCTGCCTGCCTGCCTGGCCCTGTGACTACCTGCCGACTCCAGTGCCTAATGCCTGCAAAACTGCCTGCTTGACTGCCTGCCTGCCTGCCAACCTGTATTCTCTCTCACACACAATTGAAGGGTACTATTAGTGGCCCAATTTTTCTAGCCCTGGCCTGTCTCCAAACCAGGCAGGGCCACTCAAAGTGTCTTTGGAAAGGGTCAGTATTGGCCCAATGTTTCCCGCCCTGGCCTGTCTCCAAACCAGGCAGGGCCACTCAAAGTGTCATTGGAAAGGGTCAGTATTGGCCCAATGTTTCCCCGTTGGCCATGGCTGGTCGGAGAGAGACCCTAATACCTGCCTTCCTTGGTGCTTCACACCGTTCCCTGGGGTTTAGGCGCCAATCTGCTAACAAAGTGGTGAGGAAGCACTTTACAACAACCTACCTCAAAGACTGAGTATCAGGGGGCAAGCTCCCCTCCTTACAGCCTTAAAGAAATAGACCCACCCAGTTCTCCTGCTTCCACTCTGTCTCCTTGGTTGCCAAAACCCGGTCTCTTGGGGTGGCGATAGAAACTGTGCCTGCCAAGGCGGAAACAATCCTCCGTACTGGCACTTTGGCTTAGTGCCTTCCCAATCCCTAGCCTTGGAGGATGGTATCCTCTAAGCATGCGCCTAGGCTACACACACATACCTGTAAGCCAGACTAGATGCTTCCCTGCCTGCCCGGCCCTCTGCCAACCTGCCTGCCTGTCAGACTCCACCAGTCCCGGCTTTGAGCATGCCTTCAAGTTGCTTCTCATTCAACCTCCTCCAGTCTGCCCTTCTGGCCTCCCAGTCCCATACTTTGTCGTCTGGGCTGGTCTGTGAACCACTAAGAAGGGCTGTGGAAAGGGAAAGACAGGAGCTCCGCTTCTAGTGGGAAGAGGCAGGCCTCTCTGCAGGAAGTGTTGCCGCTGTGTGGGAGTTTTGTCCGCCTCCGCTACCGCTAATTTTCACTCTGAGCTGCAATGCACTGTGAAGGGAGGGACAAGGAAGCCTCCAGGTTTGGTTCTTGGTGGATACTCTGACCTCTGACGCACACTGACTGTGTGAGTCTGTAATTCACACAGACCTAGCTCTGTCTCCTCCGCCACTCTTTCCACTTGGCTGCCAGCTGTGGCTCACAAAGAAGGGAAACGTCCTTGTTGTGTGTGCGTACTCCTGTCCGAAAGTCCCCTGTGTGGATCTTGGTGCTGTGCTGTGTGACTCATTGTGCGCACACTCAGTGCTTAAACATTTTATAATCATTTCTTCCTCTTACCCCGGAACAAAGGCTGCCGGACAAGAAAAGTTACTGGTTGCAAATCTAGGTTGTGATTGATGATGATGATGATTGAGTTATGGGAACACTCTTCATGAACAGCTGGTGGTTGGCTTAGGGTTAGGGTTAAGGGGGATGTTTAAGCCTCCGCTACTCTGTCCTCTGGGCTGCACCACACTGTGTCTCACTAAGAAGGGCTGGAGTGGAATGTACTTGCGCGTAGTACCACAGTTCTGCACAATAATCGTTTGTTTCTTAGAAATAGAAGAGCCTTTCAGAAGGAAGTTCCAGGCTTGGCTCTTGGAGTTGTGGAACTGCTGTGATTCACAACGAAGGGCATGGAGATGGAATGCCGGCACGGCAGTTAGGAGCAGTCTACCAGCACACAGCTGGGAAAGAAAGTCAGAAAGCTTGGCTTGCTGTCCTTTTGCAAGCCTGTGTGGTCAAAGACTCAGACTCACTCTAGCTCTGTGTCTTCTCCCTGCCTGCCTGTCAGGCTCCCCCCACTTCCGGCTTAGAGGAGGCCTTCCAGCCGCTTCTCCTTCACCCTAACAGCATGGTCCAGTTAGTGCTTCAAGTTCAGCCCTGTCGCCACTGCCCTCAACTTGCCCATGCAGCAACCACGGCTGCACCCGCCTCTTGGCGGAAAACCTCTTGAAGACCAACTGTAACAGTGCATTCACTCATCAACTATTTTGTTTGCACACACTGTGCCTCACAGAGAAGGGCATTGTGCATGTGTGCTAGAAAACAGCCGTGGGGTGGGCCCGTGATTAGGCAGAACTCATGCGAAAGCACCCTTGGACTCTGCCTGGGACAGTGACAGGACTCTGCAGGAAGGAGTGCCGCAGTGTGGGAGTGTTGTCAGCCTCCGGACCGCCAATTAGTCTTCAGTGGGCTGCCATTGCCATACACTGTGGCTCACAAAGAAGGACAACTTACTGCCATGCTGGTGGCCCTCTGTCACCGTTACAAATAGGACAGTTTATCAGAAAGTTCAAGGCTGGGCTCTTAGAGTTGTGGGGAATGTGATTCACTACGAAGGGCATGCCACTGGGATGCAATGCACTGATTGTGGCTCTCAGTGAAGGGAGGGAGCAAGGAAGCCTCCACTCCAGGCTTGGTTCTTTGTGGATACTCTCTCTGACTCACACAGACAGTGAGCCTGTGGTTCTCAGGCCTACTGTCTTCCGTGGACTGCAAAGCTATGTCTCACTGAGAAGGGAACATGGCTGTGCTGGCCTGCTAGGAGTTTACGGGGAAAGCAGCACACAGCTATGTAGGAAGACCCTCTGGCTTGCAGTCCTTTTGTCAGAGTGGTCTCAGGCCTCAGAGTCAGACACCATGTGGACTCTGCTTTTCCACTGGGCTGCCAACTGTGGCTCACGAAGAAGGGCATTTTCCTGGCGTCCTCCTCAGGCCATTCAGCCACATTGGGGAGCAGGAGCTTCTTCCTGGCAATGTTCCTCCCCTACGGAGGCCCTGTGGCCTCAGACTCAGGCTATGTGGCCTCCTCCAGCCACTCTTTCCTCTTGGATGCAAAACACTGTGGCTCACTAAGAAGGGAAGAGAAGTTGTGTGCAGCACGCACTCCAGTAGTTTCTCTGACAGTTCCAGGCTTGGTTCTTGGAGTGGTGTTGGAGCTGGGATTCACTACGAAGGGCATGGTAGCAGTTTGCAGGGAGTTTGTAATTCACAGAGACCTAGCTCTGTCTCCTCCGCCACTCTTTCCACTGGGCTGCCAGCTGTGGCTCATAAAGAAGGGAAAAATGTACCAGTTGCGTGGTGGTGGCACCACCATTTATAAATAGAACAGTTTTCCGAAACTTCAAGGCTTGGCTGTTGGAGTTGTAGGAGCTGGGATTCACAACAAAGGCCATGGTCGTGGTCGGGATTGCTGGCCCAGCATTCAATTACTCCAGCTTGTGGCCTCCGCCACTCTTTCCTCTGGGATGCAAGACACTGTGCCTCACTAAGAAGGGAAGAGGAGTTGGGTGCCAGCACTCCAGTAGTTTCTCTGACAGTTCCAGGCTTGGCTGTTGGAGTTGTAGGAGCTGGGATTCACAACGAAGGCCATGGTCGTGGATTGCTGGCCCAGCATTCAATTACTCCAGCTTGTGGCCTCCGCCACTCTTTCTTCTGGGATGCAAGACACTGTACCTGACAAGGAAGGGAAGAGGAGTTGGGTGCCAGCCCTCCATTAGTTTATTGCAAAGTTGCAGTCTTGGCTCTTGGAGTTGTGTGGGAACCAACTGTGATTCACAAAGAAGGGCATGGTAGTAGACTGCCGGGCCGGCAGTTAGCAAGTCTACCAGCACACAGCTGGGGACTTGCGGAGGAAGAGTCAGACTCAGAATGTGGCTTGCTGTCCTTTTTGCAGGCAGTGTGGTGCCAGACCAAACTCAAGGTGATTGGCCTCCTCCGCCAGTCTTTCCTCTGGGCTGCAAGACGCCGTGTTTCACACGGAAGGGGGGTACTGATTTGAACAGCGTTCGTACTACGTACAGCACCACCCAAGAGTTTGTCAGAAAGTGCCATGTGGTGCATCGCAGGCAGTGTGGTGCCAGACCAGACTCAAGGTGATTGGCCTCCTCCGCAACTCAGTCCTCTGGGCTGCAAGACACTGTGACCCAAGGCCAGTGCCATTTAAATTCCTGTCATGCCATTCAGCTCCATCCTTTTTATACTGGAGCTGGCAAGGAGCCTGCCGCACTCTGGCTCTGTGCTGTGGTGCTCTCATACTCTGCTTTGTGGCCTGACCGGAGTGGCCGCCCATACTCTGGCCTTATGGACGCGTCGACCAGAGATAGTCCTCCTCCTTGTATAGCCTAGTGGGCTGGGCTGTGGGCTGTAAAACTTAAGCCAGAGCAACCCAGAGCCCTATCCCATTCCCATCCCTACCAAAACTATTCCTGGCTGTAGCTACTAGCTAGGTACGTAGCTTAACCACCTCAGGCTCGAACTGCTAATGTTTTTTTTTTTGACCATGACCAAAAGCAGGGTTGCATTGGATTTGGCTTTATTGCTTGTCCTTTAAGTGTGTGTGACTTTGACTGTGAATGTGAAGTGAAGGCAGAAGGACCTTGGTGATGGGGGGCCAATTTGAGAGGAGTAGAGGAGTAGACCCCTCATTCAGATTTGGGGAGGAACGGAATGTCTGTTTCTCCTGCTGCCTCTGAGAGAGGTGGAGGGGAGATGGGATGGATTCAAAACCAAACAACAAAAAAGTACAACAAACAGGCACGTCAGCCAGACCAAGTAGGGTGGCTGGCTGGTTCAGCATCAGCAGATTCAGCAGCACAGCAGACCAAGAGAAAAAAAAGAAATCCAAATTTGTTTCTGCCCCACTTTGTTTGCTTAGGATGCACTAGCCTTGTTGTGCAGCAGCAAGTCCATCACCCAGGCAGGTTTAAACTGTATTTCGCCTGCTCATTTGCGGGACCCGCGCCCACCCGCCCACGCGCCCACCCGCCCGCGCGCGTGCCCGACCGCCCGACCGACCGCCCACGCGCCTGACCGCGCGCTAGCCACTCCCCCTGCTGCTGCCGCTGCCGCCGCCCACGCATGTACCCCCGCGCCACCGCCGCTGGCGCTGCGCCCGCAAGCCGCAAGTCTCGGTCGGATGTCAAAATGCACGAAATCGCGACAGAAACGGAAATGAAAAAACGAAAAAACGAACTGA
Source organism: Phrynocephalus guinanensis (assembly GCA_037367245.1). NCBI lineage: Eukaryota > Metazoa > Chordata > Lepidosauria > Squamata > Agamidae > Phrynocephalus > Phrynocephalus guinanensis. The sequence goes on from CM074736.1 coordinate 17,854,218, forward strand.
CTAATTTTTGCGAATTTTTGCGAAAAACGGAGACAACCCGAAACGGAACCGGCCCAACTAACGACAACTCGAAAAAAAAAATTTCCAAGTCGTGCCCATCTCTAATTGTAGCTCTCTGAATGGTTGAACGGGCAAGCTAATTTTAAAGTACAAAACTCTGTGCGCTCCTGCAATAGAAACTTCAAGCACAACTCCAGTTATGCAAACATTTCTCTGTTGTCTTTCTACCATAACTTTCTAAAATAGTAATAGGGAGGACAGAAGAGATTACATGGTACTGATTCTCCCATTCTGATGTCCACAGCAGTTGGCCCCTTTGATTTTTATTTTGAGAGGAGTAGCCCTGTTAGGTTGTAGCGGCAATAAAACGACAAAGAGGCTTTTGACACATTAAAGGCAAACACCTTTTATCTGAAATGACTTTTGATGGTTGACATTCCACTTGGTGCATCTGAAGAAGCAGGTTGCACTGGACTAAAATTCAACCACCCGCACCCCTCAAAAACACACTCATTAAAGTGCCCTAACATTCTTTGTTGCATTTAATGGTTTATTTTCTTGTAAAAACTGCTTAATGTAATCTGACTTTTTATGAGTTGACATATAGGATTTTACTGTAAAGAAACAAGTCTTGCTTGCATATTTGCTAGACTGCATTGGGCAAAATGCAAACCCAATGATGTTTTGAGCAGATGCACTGAAATCGGTGGAACTGGTATTAGTCATAACTAACTTGCATTGATTTCTACCAGCTTCCTTGAGCATGATCAAGTCTGGATTCAGCTGGTTTTGTTTTGCCTTTACCTTTTCCAAACCAGAAATGTGATAGAAGACTTAATCTAAGAAAGAAACCCATTCCTGCGTCAACAAATGTCTATACGTGATTAATTTTTGCAGGGACTAGTAGCACCACAAAAGGAAGCCTAACTTGATGACCTTAACAGTTATTTAACATTTCCCCTGGTAGGTTTCCATTTTGTCATTCAGATTTAATATTGACCATGTTGCTGCAAAGGAATTTAATTAAACCTACTAATTTGTCATTCTGCTATCCTTATGCACAACTGGCAGTTAGCTTGATTTCTCATGTCATGCATTTGATTGATGGTTAGAACTGTGAGAAGTGCACAGAAGATGCATAAAATCTTGTACATTTATTTGCATTAGGAAAGCAAAATCTCTCTGGAAAAGTGTCTGGTTTGGGTGTGATGGGGCCTGAATTTACATTGTTTCATTGCACTTTGAATAATGGGTTTAATTCACTGATGGACTAATATGCAGGCATAGAGGATTAGTTTAATCTTTCCTTTCCTCTTCAAATGCTGAGTTATTTTATAGCAGCTTGACAAGGACAGGGGAACAATATTCATATTCCCTTCTTAATAAGCACATAATCTTCACGCATTGCCCCCACCAACTTCTGGATGCTGCTTTTCATGTTTCAACTTCTGAGAATTTCATTGTGCTCGAGTAACATAAACCATACTATTTCTAGCATAGAAATGACCGGTCTCAGTGACCAGCTGTCCTGAAATCATCACCAATAACCCTTTTCCCAAATGCTGGATACATTGCAAATCAGTGCAGGATAGTACCAGGAGACTCAGGTTCAAATCCCTGCTTGACCATGGAAACTTCATGGAGGTGCCATCGGTAACATGATGACAGCCACAAAATTTATTTATTTATTTTATTTATTTATTATTCGCATTTATATACCGCCCTATTTCCCAACAAGAGGACTCAGGGCGGTTTACAACAATAAAATACAGCAGATAAGATCGAAGGAGGGAAGATGGCGGGCGGTAGTAGCCCTTCGGCGTTTCCGCGCTTTAGCGTCTTTTTATTTTTTATTATTTTGCCGCTTTGCCGATGGCTTTTCACCCTTTTTTAATTTGTTCGGGTCTGCTGGGTGCACCGGGGGCGAATGAGGACTTGAGGGGGATCTTAAGGGGGGTCTTAAGGCTCATTTGAGGTGGTTTTACCTTCCCCGCTGAGCCTGGACGCTGAGATTCGGTACGTTGTTTGACATCCAGCGTGCCCTGACCATCTAGCGTCCCTCCTCCTCTCCGTCCCCTTTTTTACCCCCCTCCGTCCAACTTTTACCCCCCTCTCCCCATTTCCATCTCCGTGTGGGCGGCCCCACCTGGACGAGCCCTTCCCCGTTCCTGGAGGGAGCCCTGGAAAGCGGCCGGTCCGTCCTCGGCGGTCTTGAAGATCCGAGGGTTGTGACGGCGGTCGCCATTACGGGCTCTCCCCGTGGGCCGGAGCTGCGGAGCTAGTCTGATCCACCTGGTGTTATCGGGCGACCCACGCTGCTTTGGGAGGCAGGTCGACCCCCGGAACATCTATCACGGGCGACAGGTCGGTTGCCGGCGCTGGAGTCCAGTCTGACCGCTTCACTCGGTTTGTCGGGCGGTGTGTCGGCCGCCGGGGTTTCGTATTCCATCATGTTGCCTGGCTGCCGTCAATTCCTTTTATCTCTCCGTTTTTGTTTTTTGTTTTTTTCCCTTCTTTTTCTTTCCTCCCTCCTTTCCTTGCCCCTTTTCCCTGGGGACTCCCGGGCTGAAGACCGGTTACTGGTTTTCCTTGTTCCATCTCTCTGCCCGGTGGTCTCCCCCCAGCTCCCTTCCCCCTTTCCCCAGCCCCCCTCCCCTCCCTTTCCCCGTTCCTGTTGCCGGTGGCACCCGGGCGGCAGCTCGGCCGCCGGCGTTTGTGGTTCGATCAGCCGCTTGCTGACCCTGATGGAGTCTCGGGCGGCAAGCCGGCCGCCGGCGCCCCTATCACCATCGTGCTGCCTGGTGGTCCTCGGAGACTGTCCTTCCCCTCAGATAATCCCCTCCCTACCTGTGACATTTTGGCGGTGGTTTGGCTGTCGGAGCGCCTTCTCTGCCCCCTCCCCTGGACTCGGCCATGGCCGGCAGCGTGCTCTTTCGCGTGGGTGGGAGGGGGGAAATCCTTTTGCGATGGGGGGATTTTCCCTTGTGGTGGAGAAGAAGATCAGAGTTTTGGACGGTTGTTTGGAACTGGAGTTGAGGACCTTGACGGGGACGAGACCTCAGAATTTTCGATGGGGTGCTGCTGATCTTTGGACCCTGGGTGAGGACGATTATATTGAGGCCTGGCAGGCAAACCATCACCATCTTATCTGCCTGGCTCTTGCCTAAGAGATGCAGACCCTGAAATCAATCAACGGAGCCCAGGAACATCTGGCCATTCCCTCCCCTCCGCCTCCAGGTGCGCTTATCTTCCCTGGCAGTTTACCCGGATTTATTTTGTTTCTTTTTGCACTGGTTTATTTTATTTGGTTTTGTTTATTTAGTATTCTGGTATTCGCTAGTTGTATCTTGTATTTTGTTGTTGTATATTTTACCTTGTACTTTTTTTTTTTGTATTTTGTTGTTGTATATTTTACCTTGTATTTTTTTTCTCTCTCTTTTTTTTATTTTTTTTTGGGCCCCCGACCTGTTGAGATCTCATGGAGCCTGCTGGGTGCCCCATTAGGGTGGTGTCGGGCCGCGGGAGATATGCTTTGGGTCGGCGGGTCGATCGGATAAGGAGAACTCGGGACAGGCAATTACTGCCTGTCCTCCGTTCTGACCTGTCGGCCCACCGCCAAATGGCAGGGATCCAACCCGTCTGTCCCCCCGGCCTGTCCTGTTTGCTGATTAATGCCAGGTCGGTACATAATAAAACCCCACTCATCCACGATTTGATCGTGGATGAGCGTGCCGACCTGGCTTTTCTCACGGAGACCTGGGTGGGCGAGGGGGGGTGGGGCTTCCCTCACCCTTCTTTGTCCCCAGGGCTACCGTGTGCAGCATCTGGGCAGGTCGGAGGGGAGGGGTGGCGGGGTGGCTATAGTTTATAGGGATTCCTTTTATGTCAGTAGAGCCGCGACGTTGGTGAGTCCAGGATTGGAATGTCTCCACCTTATGGTGGGCCAGAGGGACAGGTTTGGGGTAGTGCTTGTGTACCGTGCTCCCCGCGACCCTGCACTTTCCCTCCCAGAGCTCTCCGAGTTCATCTCGGCGGCACTTTTGAGGTCCCCTCGCCTACTGGTGGTGGGGGATTTCAATGTGCACGCCGGGGTTGGGCTGTCTGGAGTAGCTCTGGAATTCATGGAGTCCATGGCCTCCATGAACCTGTCCCAATTAGTCATCGGTCCCACCCATAAGGGTGGACACACCCTGGACCTGGTTTTTGCCTCCACATCGCGGGGTTTTGATCTGGGGGTCGGGAGACTGCTGACCCGGCCCGTGTCATGGTCAGATAATCATCTGCTGACTTTCTCCGTAGCGTTAGCCACCCCGCCCCGCGGGGAGCCGGGCCCTTCCATCTGGGCCCGTCCCCGGGGGCTCCTGAACCCTGAGCGGTTCTCGGAGGCCCTCGGGGATATTCCAGACGGTTTGGATGACGATCCGGCCGACTCCCTGGTCAAACGGTGGTTTGAGGAGGTGACTGGGGTAGTCGACCGGATCGCCCCCAAGCGCCTGATCCGATGCCGAGCCCGCCCGTCTCCTTGGTTCAATGAGGAGCTGCGGGCGATGAAGCAAGAGCGGAGAAGGCTAGAGAACAGATGGCGGAATGCTCGGACGGCTCAGAATTTGGCTGCAGTGAAAGCGTTGACCGGTTGCTATTCCCATGCGATAAGGGCGGCTAGGAGATCTGCTGCCGCCCTGAGAATTGGTGAGGCCTCGAATCGCCAAGCGGAATTATTCCGGGTGGTCCGAGACCTCACCAATCCCGGTCCGCTAGGGCCTCCTCCTAGTGATTTCACTAGTGAGTCTTTTGCAGCCTTTTTTAGATTCAAGATTGAGGCCATCCGTTCCGAGCTGGACGCCGGTTGCACTGGTCGGGAGCTCGCCATGGCCGGTGCCGGGCTGCCTCGGTCGCCTCGGTTTGTTGAGTTTGGCCCTGTTACACCTGGGGATGCCTCCAGGGCGCTGGGACACTGCAGGTCTGCGGCTTCTCCGTTCGACCCTTGCCCTTCCTGGTTGATCAAGATCGCAGGGGGGAGCATGCCGAAATGGGCTTCACTGATCGCCTCAGCCTCCTTCAGAGACGGGATTTTTCCCAGTCTGCTGAAGGAGACGGTGGTGAAGCCCATTATTAAAAGACCCGGCCTTTCTGTGGACGATTTGTCCAACTATCGCCCCATAGCCAATGTTCCCTTTCTGGGCAAGGTGATTGAGCGAGTCGCCGCCCTGCGTCTCCAGTTGTTCCTGGAGGAGAACCATGTCCTGGATCCTTTCCAGTCCGGGTTCAGGCCGCGTCATGGGACCGAGACGGCACTGGTCGCGCTGCATGATGATCTGTTGAGGAGGGCTGACAGGGGTTGCTCTACCCTGCTGGTCCTTCTCGACCTGTCAGCGGCTTTTGATACCGTCGACCACGGTATCTTGCTGGAGGGGCTCTCGGAGGTAGGGATTGGGGGCCAGGCCTTGTGCTGGCTCCGGTCCTTCCTCGAGGGCCGTACCCAGCGAGTGAGCTTGGGGGGTGAGTTGTCGGCGCCCTGGACACTCTCTTGTGGGGTGCCTCAGGGGTCGTCACTCTCCCCAATGCTCTTCAACATCTATATGAAGCCGCTGGCTGAGATCATCCGGAGTTATGGAGTCTGCTGCCATCAGTACGCTGATGACACGCAGCTCTATCTCTCCTTTTCCACCTGTGCAGTGGAGGCCGTCCAGACCCTTGATCGTTGCCTGGCTGCGGTTTTGGATTGGACCAGGACGCACAGGCTCAGGCTCAACCCTGGCAAGACCGAGGTTATGTTCTTCAGGGGTTCCTCAGAGGGGTACTGTGGCCCTCTTCCCAGTCTGGGTGGGTCCGCCCTCCAGCTGGCGCAAAGAGTGAGAAATCTGGGCGTTGTCCTGGACCCGGATCTGACCCTGGAATCTCAGGTGTCAGCCGTGGTCAGGTCGGCCTTTTACCACCTAAGGCTCATCGCCCAGATTCGCCCGTACCTCGATGAGAGCTCCTTGAGGACTGTGGTACAGGCACTGGTCATCTCGAGGCTAGATTATTGCAACGCTCTCTACATGGGGCTCCCCTTGAGCTACTACCGCCCGCCATCTTCCATTTCCATTCCCGAAATACAGTATCTTGCATATCTCAGAAATCCTACTAAGATCATAAATTGGAATTGACTTAGTTGTGTATCCGTGCAGCATCTGAGAAGTACCCTATAACCTAAATATACTGTATACTGTATAGATGGTTATGCAGGATCAGTTGTTGTTATGTGTTTTCAAGTCTCCTCTGAGATATGGTGACCCTATGAATCAGCAGTTCAAAAACATTCTGTTCTCAAAAGCCCTTCTCAGTTCTTGTAAACTCAAGCCCATGGCTCCTTTAGAGAGTCAATCTATCACTTATTTTTTCTTCCTTTCCACCGCCTTCAACTTTTCCTAACATTATTGTCTTCTCCAGATAGTCATGCCTTCCCTTCATGCGCCCAGGGTAGAACAGCTTCAGTTTCAAAATTTTTGTCTTCAGGGATAGTTCAGGTTTGATTTGCTCTAGAAGCAACACAGTTACATTGACACCTATTATATTTATACCAAGGATGAAGCTATACGTGAATCTAAGAAATGAAACTGAGCTCTGAACAATCCTGAAATAATCCGCCATATTTGGGTGGCTTCCTCCCTCCCTCTCTTGCACACAAGCTTCCTAATTTGTGTCCAGTGACTTTTATGGATCCTTGCAATGGGTCCAAACACTCAGTCAGGAAGCTGAAAGGGCAGCCAAAGGCTGGCCATGATCTTTTATAGGATTCTTGTGACAATACAATGAAGGAGGAAACCATGTGTGACAGGATGAAATTTTACATACTGTACAGCTGTATGGTGGGTGCAGAGCCTGGAATCTATAGACAGAAAAGGTCAAGATCCTGTTTATATTTTATGTCTGCTTAAGGGTAGTGACACCAGGATTAGTAGTGCTGGGAACTGGACCTCCAGCTTTGATCCTGATAATTGCCCAACTCATGTGTATACACTCTCTTGGTGTGTGAGACACAGGATGGAAGCAGGAACTCTTTAATCTTCCCCTGCTGAATTATGTTACTGACAAGGGGAAATTGCCAGTAATTAAAGAGTCCCTGCTTCCATTGCAGGATTCACCTTAATTTATAAACGAGACTGATTGTTAGGTGAGGTCCAGATTAAGGCAGGAAATCTTTGGGATGGACTATCTCTACCACTAGTGATGTCATCACTCTTACATAGGCATCTTTTACAGAACAGGATTCTGGCTATAGATGCAACAATATACAGAGCTTGGGAATTTACTTCTGTAAAATAATCAGTAATAGGGTTTGGTTTACCAAAACCCTGGAAATAGCTCATTACCATCAAAATTAATTGCATTTCTCATTGTGTTGCTTATTATACTGCTCATTATATGCTTGTTATTTTTTTTCCAAAAGAACTCTTAAGATTCATGCAGAAGGGAATGTTCACAAAATCCTCTTTTAAAATCCCCTTTTGTTCCATATACTCTGGGAGTGATTCCCCCCCCTATTGTGTTACTTTTAAAATGTAATTATCCTACATGCTTATTACTCTCACATCTCTCTACAGATGTACAAACTTCTAACTCATTATTTCTAGCAATGAGTAGACGTCTGAACTTTGGGATTAGTTGCTATAAAACCAATTTGATGTTTCCTGTTCCATAAACCAGACTAGCACAGTGTAGAATATGCGTGGTTAATTTAAGGTAACAGGCCTGCTATGAGAAGAAAGTGGAAGGAGAGGAGGGGACTATGTTTAATTCAGCCTTACAGTCTCTTGAAGCAAACTGCTATAGGAAAACTATATCAACATAATAACCATATATATGATATATACATTTTGTAGGGGGGGGGGGAAGATACAAGCAAAACAAGAAGAACAGACAAAGCAAATCTAAAATCTGGAAGAGCTAAAACCCATAAACTCCTTTTCATTTCCTTATAAAAGCAATGAGACACTTGAAAACATTGTTATGCATTAAAGAAGAATTCTGGAAGTGTAACTTTCAAGACCTCTATAATCATACGCCTTTATGAAGTGAGTCCTGTACTTGATCAGTATTGCAGTTTAGAACTCATAATCTTACCCCCTCCCCCTTGTTGAATGGAAGAAAGGGATTTTCCAGGGAGCAAGGAGGCTGGCCCTTAACCTGTTTCACTATCTCTCATTGATTCCAATGTAAGTAGAGCACCCATTCTAAGCCAAGGCCATATGATAACCTGGGGGTCCCTGGCACATTTGAAGGGGACCAGAGCCTGAAAATAATTCTTCACATAACACCTTCTAAGGTTCCTTATGCAACACCTACAGTCATGAATCAGCCTACATTTCTTTCATAAAAAGCTGAGAATGGTTGAGCCAGAATGTGAACATCATATGATATGCAAAATTCAGATGGAGTGGAGTGTGTTGTAGTTTATCTAGCCAGCCCTGTTCATAGAAGAGCCAGGTAAGAGCAATCAAGCAAAATGCTACCTTCTACTGAACTGAAAGGTATTTGAATGTAACTACTTTGGGCTTGATCAATCTCAGGGGTGTTTTTTCCCCCCAAAGAAAAAAATCACTCAAGTGAGATAGTATGAAAGTCTGAAAAGCACTGGATGTTCTAACATGTTGCCTTGATGAGGACTGCTTTCTCTCCAAAAGGATATACAGTGGTACTTTGTATAAAGGAATTAAGCTGTTCCAAATGAAATTATGTTAAGCAAATTTTCCTTTATACAAGTTTTCTATAGGAATGCATTGAAAACGGAGTAATCCCTAATTGCAACCATTTTTATGTTGTACGGATTCGCCCCATATGTGATTCTGTTAAGAAAATTTCCCCTATCTCTGGGATTTTATGTTGTACAGATTTTATGTTATACAAATTGTTTGTTATACGAGGGTCCACTGTATATAAAAGGCAAATAGACATAGCTGAATAGAAACATTAACCATATCTATCCATCCATCCATCCATCCATCCATCCATCCATCCATCCATCCATCCATCCATCCATCCATCCATCAATCCTTCTTTTGTTGTGGTGAGAGATCTGTGCTGAAAATACAAGCATTATCCAAGATGCTCAACGTTGGGCGCTTTTACACGACCCCTAAGATCCGCTGGTCACTTAAATTCGGACCAGAGATCTTAGGGGTTTGTCGCTCTTCGTCCGTCCCCACCCCTCCGCACTTCCTGGCTGCTGGCTCCGTGAGGGGAGGGAGAAAAAAAGGGACAAAATATTAAAGGCTTACCTCCCGGGGGCCCGTCACTTCCTGGTTCCTTCTCTTAAAGGGACGGGAGGCAAAAAAACAACAACAAAAAGAAGCGAGGAGAACCCGGCACATCCGCATCAAGATTTTTCACGCTTGGAGAGCAGGTACAAGAAAAGTGTGCTGGGACCCGCTTAGGTGGGTGTGGTCGCACTTAATTTTCAGTAAACTCTGGAGCTGGTGGGTAAAGAATTTTAAGCTCCGGAGCTGGGAGCCATTTGCGGCAGAGTTTAGGGGTCGTGTAAAAAGGCCCACTGTTTCCTCCAACAGATTCAGAATTTCATGTACTGTACTGTAGTTCCTTTGAAATTTGAAACAAGACCTGGCATGCATTCATGGCCCCTGCAAAATCAGAGTGACCAATCTCCAGAGCAGAACAAGGTAGTTGAACATTCCAGGCTTAATTTAATTGTACCCCAGGTTGCTGGGCACATCACTGGATAGTTGTGCTCAAGTGTTACGAATGATGGCAGCATTATAAAAAGCTAGCTTTTCAGGAGACAGAGATTTTGGTTCAGCCTTCTCTCTGCTATGTTAATTTTCTATATGGGGAAAATGTTTTTACTGAGGGAGCAATAAATTTTACTGTATCTGCACACATTGATTTTTTGTGGCATAGTCTAAGAAAGGTTAACATCATTTGTATGTTTCTGAAATTACATCTCTTGGATTCTGTTAAATATGAGCAGGAACTCATGGTTATGATGGAGAGTGCCAGAACTCCAGTGGCTCATAAATTTTAAAATTGAAGAGACAGTTAAAACTATCTTGCTTACCTCCTGTAGACAGGTCATTTAATTTTCTCTAGCTATTTTTCTTATCAAGCCCACCAACATGTGCATGGCTAACATGTGTCTTATTTGGAATAATTTATTTTTACAATAAAAGGTTTTTTGTTGTTGTTGGGGAAATACATTATTCATGTTGCATTTCGTTAGTGACAAAGCAGTGCCATGATAGCCATTTGCAAGATAAAAGTAAATACGTGTGCTTAGAATTTTGAAAGGAAAGTATTTTCTTTCTTTTTAGAACTATTAAGAGGCAAGCTCCTAGGTTTAACAGCACTGTTGTTTCAAAGACAAAGACGTCAGGCACAAAAGTTCAAGTTGGTTCTCATTTGCAGCTTTCAGGAAAGCAAGGAGGAGGGAAATGTACCCACTTGTGCAGTCTTTGAAGGATTAAAGGGATCATATGCTAATGAACAATGGCACCACATTTATATTAAATTGCCGCATGAAGCAGGGGATAAAGAAATGAACACAAGGTTCAATGCCTTAATGAGGGCATGCAAGAATATAATTGCCGACACAAATGTGTAACTAGAGAGTAGGACAGCTAGAAAGGTGATGGAGAACAGGAAATTATCTTCTCCAACTATTAAGAGGAACCAAAGGGATGGGGTTAATGTAGTGTAGAGCAGCTTAAAACAATGAAGTAGATAAGACCTTGGTGGATGATGGAAGAGATGGGGCACCTTCTCAAAGGTGTTCTTATTGTATCAATAAATGCAGATGGGTTGTGGGTTATTGCACCTAAGTCAATTATTTCTGATCTTCAACACAGCGGTCATCACCATATACTCAGTATTACCATAACACTGATGAATAATCTTCTTCCTCCTCCTCTTCTTTCCCTGATGGTATTACTGTAGAGATCTAATACACAACAATAACCATATAATTTAGCAAATGGTGATTGGGGTTCGTAAGTGCCATAACTTATTGGTCTTCATCTAGTGGGAGGGAGTCCTTAAGTGGGTGGTGACCTGAACAAAGATGAGTTGCTCTGGACTATCTTCTGGGAAAATCAGGAAAAATCAACAATAACAAAGTGTGGAAGGACAACAAATTGCAAATAGTTCTAAAGTAACGAACAGTGCCCCTTGGCTTGAGATTAAAGCTGGCATCTGGTCCTGGAGAGGTCACTGCTCAATGAGCCTGCTTCCTACTTTAGCTACACCTATAGGAGCTCTTCCTCTTGCATGCCACAAGGGTTGACATTTGACAACAGTGGGAGGACAGTTACTAAGTTTAGCAGTCATAAACACTAGCCAAATATTAGTTTAAAAATATGAATGTATTTGGATATAGACCAATGGGAAACTGATTCAGATACATAGAAATATGAGCATATGATAGCACATGGGAAATGCACTATGGAAAATGCTGCCATAAATAAAGGCACACCACTATATATAACCCTTAACAAATGCACTGGTGTGCATGCTAGCAATCAAAAGCAAAAGGTCTTCATAGTAACCGTCTGAAGTAGGCTCTGAAATTGATCCTTTTTATGTGGAAACCTGCCCCACTGGCTCAGCGAGAAATCAAGGTTAGGGGTGCAAAGGCCACCTCATCTTGCCCTCACCATCAGAAAATCCATATGATTGGGGGGGGGGGGAGGAGATACAAAGAAGCCAGTCCCTTACTTGAACAGGACATCTTGATTTGTAGACTGACAGTGGCCGAATAGCTGCAATTGATCTCATCAGCATACCACTCTTGGTTTTTAGATGGAAAATGTGCTTCTTCTCGCTTCTATGGGCTGAACGCAATGGCTTGGTTACCAGCAGTACTTATGCATATAACGTAGTTGAAATCTGTACTTGTCTAGAGATCCATCTCTGACCAAGGCTGTAGTCTCATTAATATGAGGAAACAAGCTGAGACTAAATTCTAGCTTAGGCACAGAACAGGGAGAGAATCCTCTGAAATTTTAGAATAATTCCTCTCATTCCTCAGTGCAGAAGCCACAGCTGCTTACTTCTTTGTATTTCTGTACTGCTATTCAGATCTTATGAGATATCAGAGCAGAAAAGGCAACATTCTGAAGAGAGATACAATCAATTAATATCATTAAACTTGTCATTTTAGGGACAGATTGTTCTTGCATGAGTTCTTGCATGAATTTGGAGGTCTCATGAACCAGCAGATCTGGAGTCCGTTATGGAGAAGCAGGTGGGAAGATCATTGGTAGTGGAGAGAAACATGGTAATAACCGAGAATAGGGGACAGGGACACTGGAAGCTAGTGCGTATTTATTTATATATATATGGGTCCTCGTTATGTATAAATAAAGTTTAGCAGGTACACACACCTCACTGCTGTTGCACGTCTAGTTGAAAAGCCAGGACTCCAGTAGAAGAAACAGTTAAGCCAGGTTTTAATTTTACCTGCCAAATATGAAGTTGGATATTTCAGCTTTGGGAAGGAAGGTAAGCCATCATTCTGAAATGAAAAGGCTAGTGAAACAAAGTGCCAAAAATATATCACAAGCACTTGAAACTAAAAGTCCTCTTGCCCTGCAGAAGTTTTATTAGAAGTATGGCTCTATAGAGGTTCTACTGACCAAAACAAAAAGGTTAATTCCAGCTTCCCTAGTATTGAAATGTTTTGGATTACTGCCTCCATCTTCCTTAATCATTGATCACGCTCGGAAGGGCTGAATTGAGTTTTTATTTTATGATGTCTATAGATTGCCTTCCTATGAAAACAATCAAGGCAGGGTAACAACTAGACAAAGTAATAAAACACTCGAACCAGCCAGATAATTAAAAACATGAAAACCAATAAAATGACAAGAGCACATTTTAAAGACCAAATTAATACAATGCATTTTAAAGCTGTGTCATAGTATTATGTGTTATAAATATTAACCACACGTTCTGAAAAGACTGCATTCCAGAACTTCGGTGAAAAAATCAACCCAGGTGAGTTGTAGTAGAATAATTGTTGCCCAACATATAAAAATAACTTCTGATAAATAAAGCAGCAATTAAATTTACGAGCTTCCAATAGGCAAGTTAAGTTACTAGAAGATTAAGCTAGAGCCTGTGTCTGAAAACATTTTGTCCACTCCACCCCCAGCCCCAAGTAGTCCAGAAAAATGACCTGCAGGGGGGGGGAAATCATAACAAAGGCTTGTCCAACTGTCTCTGGAGGCACAAGTGTCTACATTTTAAAATGGTCCAGTTAAAATGTGATTAGTAAGAGATCTAAGACTTTAAAGCACTATTTTAGTTTCAGTTGCTCAAGACAAGTACATTGGAAAACTAATTATAGCCTCGAGATCTTTGATCTTTAAGAATGGTATTACAGCCAACAGATCTTTTATCTTTGTAGGGCTTAAAGCAATCTAGTTCTATAAGCTGCTTTGTCATGAGGATCCAAGCACAAAGCAAAGGAGTGACAGCATCTGCTGTGCCAGTGTCTCCATCCAACTATGCCTGAGGAGATTAAACTCTGGCAGGTTCTACTAGGCTTGGAAGACTTCAAGTAAGACTCCAGAGCAGACTGGGTGCCCGTCATCTGAGGAGTAGCTAAGTAAGAGAGGCCCTTCATCAAAAAGATGACTATTGGGTGAAGAGGGTGCAGCTCCTATGCATGTAATAGTTGGGATCGGTGCTGGTAAAGGGATTATCCATATAAATGACATCACCACACTTGAAGATATCCAGGGCATATATTTCCGTTAAACAAGCCTATGTTATTCTCCTGTACGAGATACGAGAGTTAAATTTTTCAACCTTAATGGCTGAGAAATCTTTCATTGTCTCTACATGGGCTGCATTTGCAAATAATAAATCAGGATTTATTGATTTATCTGTAAATGAGCAGATTCTGATCAATACAACCCTTGTTTATTTTAACCCTTTCATTCTACACCTAGGTGAGGCTAGCCAGGAAGCAGTGGCTTAATCATGATGGCCAAATGTGGATTCCTGTTCTGTTGCATCTAGACAAGCTGGGATTTATTTATTTATTTATTTATTTATTTACACTTATAGACTGCCTGACTTTCCCAAGGGAACTCTGGGCGGTGAACAACATAATAAAAGGGCTATAAAATATACACAGTATAGGGTAGATAATGTACAAGGCAGAAACCAAGCCAAAAAAGAGACTGCAGTATGGCGGCAAACCAACATGTAGGGCAAATAATAAACCAACAATCAACAATCAAGCAGCCTCAGCAATCCCCAAAAGCAGCCTTGAACAGCCAGGTTTTTAAATAATTACTTAAAGGCTGAGAAGGGCTCTGCAGTCCTTATCTCACTGTGGAGATAATTCCAAATTGTTGGGCCAGCCACTGAGAAGACATGACTCCGAGTAGAGGTCTTATGGGCCTCCGGGGGGAGTGACCCAAAGGGAGAGGGACTGCAATGCTCTGGTGAGACAGGCTGAAGCTGACCTTTGGGCGATATGCTTCGCCAGATACTCTGGTCCCAAGAGTTTTGTAAATCAAAACCAGTACCTTGAACCTTATTCAGGAGGCAACAGAAAGCCATTGCAGGCAAGACATAATAGGGTGATGTGGTCAAATCTGCCCACACCAACCACCAATCTGGCCACTGCATTCTGCACTTTTACAGCAGCCTATCGACCCCCCCCCCCGATAGGTCACCTAGCAGTGCGACCAGAGCTGTTTCAGTCCCATGCCCTGACCTGAACCCGGACTAGAATGGATCAATATAACAGTAAATAAAAGATAGAACTTAGCTAGTCCTAATGGCCATGACCAACTAGACAGGACATGGAATAAGGGGGGGGCTACCCTCTGCCACCCAAAGTCCAGCCAAAGTTCCTGGGTGCCCCAGAGATCTGGGCCGACATCCCAGGCAGAGGCAACAATGGCAAAAGTTCAAGGTTTGAGGAGACGACCGCCGTCACCCTCGTCTTCCCGCAGTGCTCCATCTCATGGTGCACCAGCTGCACAGGATCAAGCGGCCAACACCCAAGAGTCACCAGAGTCACAATAGGTTATTGAGGGCCCACACACAGTCACCCCAATGGGCATTCCAGGCAACACAAGGACACCCCCAAATGTGGGTGGGGGTGGGCAAGGCCCCAGGCTTCGGATCCTCTGGGCAGACAGACAGGCAGATAGAAAGAGAAGGTGGACCCTTTCAGCACGGTCCTCCGTAGCTACCCTCGTCCCCAAACCTCCAGCAACCTGTACCTCCAGAACACCTAAGGTGGTGAGGCCGCACTGCTGAGTCCACCGAAGCTAGGCTGAGCAGGGCTGAGGACACAAAGGACGCCAAGCGATGCCGGCCGAAAGCCATCAGGTTTCAGCAAGTGAAGACACAGCCACCACCACTGCAAGGAACCACAGGGCTCCGGCACCACCCCTGCCAAGATGCCAACAAGTAGGAGGGGGCCAAGGGGCTGAAGGCCAGGAAACCAAAGCCGGAGCCATCAACCAGGCAAGAGCCAAGCAACACAGCAGCCATTAGAGCATGATCACCACCAAAGGTGAAGCAGGCAGCAGTCCAAGCCTCCAACCGGGAGGCAGTTACTCCGGGCCGGCAGTCAGTCTAGATAGAGAGCCGCCAAGTCAGCAGATGATATGGGCCACCTAACCCTCAGTAAGCAGTAGCAAGCGGGATTGACAGAAATGATGAAACTCAAAGAAATACAAACCAAACATTTAAAAACAAACAAAAAACAAAACAGACAACCTCTGCCTGCTGCCATCTTGGTTTTTGATCTTTTATCAACAAGCTGGCAACATCTATAAGCAGTACATGAGAGCAGCTGATAACTGATCCTCCTTGATGCATGATTTTGAGCCTATTCAACGTGTGTACTGAAAACACAGCTTTTTAATATATTTTTTCTCTCACATGACCTTATTCTCCACTCATTCTTGTATTAACCATAGAAACCAGACATATGTTTTTCAGCTTTAGTACTGGAGCAAAATAAGCCCTGAACTAAAAGAAAAACACATTTCCTCCGAATTATATGGTAGGAAGAGAACAAGAAAAGGAAAAAATAAACCAAAGAGAGCATACTTTTAAACATTTTTATCTCTCACTCACTATTCTTTTGCCTTGTAAAACAAAACAAAACATACATGGAGAAAGAAACCCACTTGTTGTTGTTCAAGGAGCTGTGGTTCATCTTATGTATTAAAGATTACCAGCAGAGTTATTTTTAGGGCCAGGGCTTCGTGTACAATACTTTTGGTCCCAATGAAAATTCCAACTGCAACCTACTGCCCTACGAAACATTTTTGTTCCATTGTAAGCTAGCTGGAGCAAATAACCCCAATGGCTAAAAGGAACAGATTTAGAGGATGAATGTATATTCCAGCATGCTAAAAAATAGATACAAATAGACAAATATCAAACTGTTTACCTAATAGGCGTGAAACAGAGATTTGGAATGCTGACATTTCTGTAACAGCTGCCCAAACTTCATATGTTCAGAGAAATATTTTGTACTTAAAAAAGACACTAGCACATTCTTTGTTCTAAACATCTCAAATAAAGGATGCAAAACTCTCATAAAGTAGGAAGTGCTTCTCAAGCTTCCTAACTGAATTATTCCCCAACTTTGAGCTGCAAGCATTAAGAGGGATTGTTGGCAAAGGAAGTGTTTATGTATATTCAAAGCAGCCTAGCCACACGAAGTTGGAAGGGGAAAGACAGAAAAATCAACTCAAATCCTATGTAAGGCAGTGTTTCTCTTTCAATTTAAAACAATGCTTCCCATTTAGAGTTGAGTATTAATGTTAAAAAATATATCCCCAGGGGGAAATTGTGCAGCTTTCCCTATCAGCCAAACAAGGAGCCTTTCTACTGAGACAGATGCATTTTGCTTTGATGCTCCGAACCAAGAGTAGCCAAACTGCATCTCAAAGGTTGCATGCAGTGTCACAGGGGCAATATTGAAGGCCTCCTGGGAGTGGAGGATGCTTTTAAAAAGTGAAATGAAAAGTGAGAAAACAACTCCACTTCTTTCACAATCAGAAAATACCTGGGGGAAAAAGGGTTTTATTTTCAGTATCTGTATGTGCATACGTGCCCACTCACAGAATGGCCATTCATGAAGCAGCTGGACCTTTGTGGAGAGAACCTGAACCTGAAAACCCTGGAGTTATTTGTGTGTGTTGCATCATTATAGTCGTGACCGACTCTTCGTGACCCCATGTCCATGGAGTTTTCTTGGCAGGAATACTGCAGTGGTTTGCCAGTTCCTACTCTAGGCACCTACAGCTCCTGGTATTCCCTGGCGGTCTCCCATCCAAGGACTAACCAGGGCCGACCCTGCTTAGCTTCCGAAATCAGGCGAGATCGGATGTGCTTAGGGCATCTAGGCAGCTCTGGAATTATTTATTTGAAGTTTATCCCACCCTTCTTCCCTAGTAGTTAAAAAAAGAAGACACACATTTAAGGACCATAACAGTTTATTGGATGTCTAGGAATTTCTCAAGCTAATTCTAGTTCAAACATACTAAATAAATAAAAAAGACCAAGACGACAATCCGAGAATTAAAATATACAGGAGTGGAACAGGTTATAAGGAGACAGAGTTGACTTGGTCCAGTTTTTCAAAGACAAAATGTCAACTTCAGCATCCTGGTATCATTCCACTCTCAAAAATACCATGCAGCAGAGCTTAAGATACTGTTGAATGTCTTAAGTTTCCTGATAATACCATGTCTATACGGAGGAGCTAGGATATGGGAAAGTTTATGAGAGCATGTCCTCTCAGTAGTTTCAGTACAGCTATTGCCGAGACAATGGAACAACAGATACCTACCACGTATGTCCAAGAAGCTGACATGCTATCCACCCACCCAAATAAATACTCCAAACAGTTTCAGTGTAGCAACCAGCAAATAGACTGTCACACAGGATGGGCAGGCAGAAGGCAGAGGAAATTCCCAATGTCCAAGATGCTTCATGCAGCAGCTCCAGAATTAGTCATTTTGCTTTTCTTGAACAAAAGCATTTGGTTTCTGTGCAAACGTCTCAGCAACTAGGAGTGGGAAGACTAGGGAAGCATCAGCATAAACCTGTAAGGAAAAGAAGGAGAAGAAACTTAAAAGTGCTCCTACCTCAGAGCTTTTTTATCTGTTTTGCTCATATCCCAATCAGAGAAACCTAAATTTCATAGATGTCTGTCTCTGGCAACTTGCCACTATACCATTATTTATTTATTTATTTATTTTAAAACTTCTATACCGCTCCTACTTCCCAAGCGGGAACTCAGGGCGGTTTACACAAAAGCCCGAAAGGCAAAGAACAGTAGCGGCGGCAGGGGCAGACTTACGGCATATGGGGGGGGGGAGGGAAGGGAGGGAAAAAAAAAAGGGGGGGGGGACTCTAGTCATTGTTAAAGGCATCCCTGAAAAGGAGGGTCTTTAGTCCTTTCCTAAAGGATGCCAACGTTGGAGCCTGTCTCAACTCCCTGGGCAAGTTGTTCCACATAGGTGGCACCGCCACCGAGAAGGCCCGCCCACGGGTACTTGTCTTGCGGGCCTCCCTCGGGGAGATCGTCTGCAACGAGAGGGCCAGAGATGAACGGGTGGGTCGGGCTCGATCTAATTGTCGGTGAAGCCGCTCCGCCAGATAAACAGGGGCCAAGCCATGGAGGGTTTTGTAAGCCAAAACCATCACCTTGAACCTTATTCGGGAGGCAACGGGCAACCAGTGGAGGCGGACCAGGATGGGAGTGATGCGGTCGAAACGACGCGCACCAACCACCAGCCTGGCCGCCGCATTCTGGACCCGCTGCAATCTCCGAACAAGGTTCAAGGGGAGCCCCATGTAGAGAGCGTTGCAATAATCCAGCCTCGACATGACCAATGCCTGTACCACAGTCCTCAGGGAGCTCCCGTCAAGGTACGGGCGAATCTGGGCGATTAACCTTAGATGATAAAAGGCCGACCTGGTCACGGCCGACACCTGGAGCTCCAGGGTCAGACCCGGATCCAGGACGACGCCCAGATTCCTCACTCTTTGCGCCAGCTGGAGGGCGGACCCATCCAGACTGGGAAGAGGGCCGCAGTACCCATCTGGGCCGCCCCCAAAGAACATAACCTCGGTCTTTCCGGGGTTGAGCCGGAGTCTGTGGGTCCTGGTCCAGTCCAAAACTGCAGCCAGGCAGCGGTCAAGGGTCTGGACGGCCTCCACTGCACAGGTGGAAAAGGAGAGATAGAGCTGCGTGTCATCAGCGTACTGATGACAGCAGACTCCAAAACTCCGGATGATCTCAGCCAGCGGCTTCATGTAGATGTTGAAGAGCCTTCTATCAGCCCTTCTTTGTCCAGCACTAACCTTGACAGGCTTGGCATCCATGCGTATCTTTCCCCAGGACACAGCTTCATCAGGCCGAGCTCCCGAGTCTGAGCCATCAAACTCTTGGGCTGTGTTGATATATACGGAGAAGTCAGCACCATTTCTCTGGGGAGTCAAAAGAATCGGTGACATCAAACATAATGAAATCAGAACTGGATTAGTGATAACAGAAGGTCTGCTCAGCAAAGGCAGATCTGACATGACATGCGATCATTCCCAAATATATATTCAGAAGACAGACATAATCGAGCATTAAAGCAGTGATCAAGTGATCAACTTAAGAACAGCATTGTCTGCTTTCCTACCACAAATAATCAATATTATCTTAATGGAAGATGACAAGGGGTTAACTTGGGATTTCATCCATGCAAAGCATCTAATTGAGCTGTAGAAGTTCAGAGGATAAGAGGAAAGGTCCTCCTATGGACTAAGAATTGGATAAGAAACAGAGACTAGGTGTCAAAGGGTAATTTTCAAAATGAAGAGAGAGGAAAAGCAGGGTGTCCCGGGACCAGTTCTTTTCAGACTGTTCATAAATGACCTGGATATTGGGATAAACAGTGAGGTGGCCAAGCTTGCAGATAACCCAAATCTTTTCCAGATGGTGAAGACCAGAAGGTATTGCAAAGAGCTCCAAAAAGGTCTCTCCAAACTTTGAGAATCGGTGGC
This sequence comes from Phrynocephalus guinanensis, assembly GCA_037367245.1. Lineage (NCBI taxonomy): Eukaryota > Metazoa > Chordata > Lepidosauria > Squamata > Agamidae > Phrynocephalus > Phrynocephalus guinanensis. The sequence goes on from CM074736.1 coordinate 17,874,255, forward strand.
AAAATGGCAAATGCATCTCAATGTAAGAAATTGTAAAGTAATGTACATTGTGGCTAAAATAAATAAATAAATAAATAAATAAATAAATAAATAAATATTCCCCAGCTAATGGATTCTGAGCTGTCCATGATAGATCATGAAAGAGATCTTGGTGTGCTGATGGATAGCTCAATTAAGGTGTCAACCTAGCATGTAGTGGTGGTGAAAAAAGCCAATTCCATGCTAGGGATCATTAAAAAGGGGACTGAAAATAAAACAGCCAATATTATAATGCCATTATACAAAGCAATGGCAAGGCCGCACCTGCAGTATTGTATACAGTTCACTCTCGCTCAAAAAAGACATAGTGGAACTGGAAAAGGTGCAGAACAGAGTGACTAAAATAATTACTGGGCTTGGGCATCTCCCTTATGAGGAAAGACTACAGCATTTGGGGCTTTTTAGTCTAGATAAAAAAGGCCCCTGAGAGAGAACATCATTGAGACATACACAATTATGCAGGGTATGAATAAAGTGGATAGAGGGAAGCTCTTTTCCCTCTCATGAAATACTAGAACCAGGGGTCATCCAACTGACGGTCAGGAACAGTGAGAACAGACAAAAGAAAACATTTTTTTTAACGCAGTGTGTTGTTAGTCTGTGGAACTACCTGCTACATAATGTGGTGATGGCATCTGGCCTACTTGCCTCTGGAGGAAATGTCCTTCACACATTACAAGCGATGATGGAGATATGTGCCATCTCCAGGTTTAAAAGGAAGATACCTCAAAATGCCAGATACAGGGAAGTAGTATCAGTAGTCAGTTATCTAGTTGTCTCATGTGCTCCCAGAGGCATCTGGTGGGGCCACTGTGAGATACAGGAAGTTGGACTAGATTGGCTCTTGAACTGATCCAGCAGGGGCCTTATGTTCTTATATTCTTAAGATTTTCTTAAAAATCAGAACCTGCCAGGGCTCAAAATGGAAACCTCCTGATTTGTGTACTGATGCCCCTTGGGTTGAATAACTTCACAGCTACCTTACAAATCTATCAGTGCTTCTTAACCAACAGAAAAATTCAGACTCATCTGCTCCTTGAATTATATCCTTGTCATATTACTATATCACTAGCTAGATCAATAAGCACAGAAAAGTTCCACGTTACAATAATACAGTGGACCCTTGTATAACAAACAGTTTGTATAACATAAAATCTGCACAACATAAATTCCGGAGATAGGAGAAATTTGCTTAACAGAATTGCCTATGGGGTGAATCCATACAACATAAAAATTGTTGTGATTAGGGATTACTGTTTTCAATGCATTCCTATAGGAAATTCGTATAAAGGAAAATTTGCTTAACATAATTTCATTTGGAAGGAATTAATTCCTTTATACAAGGTACCACTGTACCTTGGTTTACAAGTAAAGGTAAAGGTTCCCCCCACACTTGCGTGCTAGCTGTGTCCGACTCTAGGGGCCAAGCTCATCTCCATTTCCAGCTGAAGAGCCAGTGATGTGCAAGTCTGTGGCCATATAGCTGGCATGTACCTTGGTTTAATTTTGCCTTGATCAGTGTCTTGCAATACAAACACTGGAATAGATAACATGGTCACAAGTAGAGATGGGCACGGAACGAACATTTTTTCATTTCCGTTACCGTTTGTCGTTTCCGTTACGCAACGAAACGACAAACGAAAATTGTGATGAAAATGAAACGAAACGAACAGAACCATGACAACTGAGGTTGTTACGTTTCGTTTCCGTTAATGGAGACGCGCAATGAAATGAGCTGTTTTAAATGTTAAAAAACGCCCTGGACATCCGTAAAAACACAGCAATAATTATTTATATTGTCTGATAATACCTACCAGGGGGGTTGGGGTCCTTAAAACGTTTGTTTTAGTCTTCTCCCATCACAATGTATTTTTCTTTTCCCTTTAAAATGGATGTCGCCACCAGCCACAAAATGGAGGCAAGCCATGCGATGTGGGATCATGTTCAACCAATAGCATGCCCAGGTTGCAGACTGGGCAGGCAGGTCTGGCAGCCACAGAGGGCATAAAAAGCTTTGGCAGCCCCCGTCCTCCTTGCAGTCTCTGGTGGGAGTTAGGGTGGAATTGCTATCTCTGCTGCGACTCTAGCTTCAGTCCTGCAGCCTCCCTGTGTGCGTGCGTGCTGCGTACCTCTCGGTGAGTACCCTCCCTTGCCCCGCAGTGCAGTCACTCTGTGGTTGCCTTGCACCCTGGGCAACGCCCACCGCTGCCTTTGCAGCCTCCCTGCATACCTAGTCTATACTGTGTCTCTGCCAGCTTCCTTTTTTTTAGGGGCGTTGGGGGATGCCTGCGCACGGAAATGCTTTAAAAATCGCGCAAAAAGCGGGTAGAAATGATAAATGAAAAAACGGAAAACGGTAACGAAATTTTTCAAAAAATTCCTGACAAACGGAAACGAACCGAAACAGACCTCTCAACGACAAAGGAAAAACCGAAACACCATTTTTCTGTTTCGTGCCCATCTCTAGTCACAAGTGGGCAAATTATGTCCCCCCCCCCCCGCTGGATTGTGGGTGATTGTCTCAAATGTTCCATCTCAGGGAAGACTCAAAAGTAGAGACAGGAGAGGGAAGGGAAGGTCTCCCTTGCACCAGCCAGGAATGTTTTCAAAGGTTAGGGGTTTTATTTTTAATTTGTTTTCAACCTCATTTCTAGTTATGGGGCAGCGAGTCAAGCGTGTAGTGAGTCAAATGTGTCAAGTAATGTAGTTTTGACAAACTGTCAGTAATATGGTATTTAACAGATTCATAAAATGGTTTCTGTGTAAAATGCATAGTCATTTGCTAGACACAGGTGTATGGAATAATCACATGAAAAGGTCAGAATGATTATGTCCAGGTGCCAATCATGTGATTGGTCTAAAATATGTTGCCAATGTGTATAAAAGGCAGCATTGAAATCCATTTACTTTTGGACTGCTTTTGTTGAGATAGCAGTTTCCCACTACTTTGTATATATGCTGTGTGACTTATCTTGATACACATTGTGCAAGAATGTAATACAGCGGTACCTTGTAGAAAGGAATTAATTCATTCCAAATGAAATTATGTTAAGCAAATTTTCCTTTATACAAATTTCCCATAGGAATGCATTGAAAACGGAGTGAACCCATTTTATGTTGTACAGATTCACCCCACAGACGATTATGTTAAGCAAGTTTCCGCTATCTCTGGAATTTTTATGTTGTACAAATTTTATGTTATACAAACCGTTTGTTATACGAGTGTCCACTGTATAAACTTTTATGAAAAGTTCCTTTCTCTCCTAGCTCCAATCTGTATATTGCAACTATCTTTCCACACCACTGTACAACTCTGTAAGTTGTCTAAACCACAATTAAACCTCATGCATTCTTTGTAACAATGGCCACAAATTGCATTTTATTATAGTCACATTAAAAACACAGAGTAAAATCCAGTTGTTAATCCCAAGAAAAGTAGATCCCACAGTTGGGTACCTAAAACATGGTGTGGACGTGGACTTCTAGCCAACTTCTGTGAATTCTGGCATTTTGTGTGTACAGTATGTGGTCTATGGTGCCCCAGAATGAATCATCTGAGTTTCCATTATTTCTTATTGGGACATTTGCTTTGATATACGAGTGCTTTGGTTTACAAGCATGTTTCCCGAACGGATTATGTTTGTAAACCAAGGTATTACTGTATCTACACACATACTTCCCCCCTAAAAAAAATGTCCTTCACTCAAGAACATTCCTCCTCTTCCCAGACAAATCTTGCCTTTTAACCTATTAAAACACTTAATTACAAAGCAATCTGCCTCACCATCAGGTTAGCGTTGGCAATATGATGTTTGACTAGACCTCCACCCAAGATTATCATTCCTGTCTTTCGGGCAAAGATAGCTTGGGTATTGATGAGTCTCAGATCTATAAGAGATTAAATGTATACAGTATTAGGAAGAAGCATTACAAAGATGATGCTTTGAAGTAGTGAGCCCATGATGAGTGGATCTCGGTATCTAAAGGGTTCTAATATGGGTTTCAATCAATTGCCACACTATACTTCCTAGAATCCTTAATCATTGGCTCCATATTGCCAGAACTTCAGAAGTTAAAATCTAATGAGATCCGTTTTCCATCTTGAAGCATCAATGAGAAGAAGTTATGTAGCAGCATAGAAAGGATATCATATATGGAAGAAATCTTGACTTGCCTTCTACAATGTCCAGCACAAGCCCAGGTTTCTTGTAGGAGTGGAAGAAAATCATATCTCCCAAAGAGCCATCAGTCAGCGCTGGACTCAGCACAGGGATGTTGTTCTGCCAGATGACACATAAGTTGCATGATCAATAGAAGCTGGACATTTCGTGAGATAAAAACAAGAGACAGAATTCATGCCTGTGAATGTGAATCATGAGAGTGACTGCTCAGCCAGCAGATAAAGACCTGATGTGATGATAAACATGTAACACAGACCCTCAGATGACCCAGAGTATAAAGCATCTCATCAAGAAGCGACAAAAAAGTATTTTACCCAGGACACAGAGAATGTGTCTTGTCAAAAAGCGAGAGACAAAACTAAATGCACAAAACTTTTTCAGCCTACCTTTTGTGCCCAGTAATAGACTGATTCAGGATTATTGATTTCCTTGCCAAGCCGAGCAATGAGCTTTGATGGAGTCCACTTCACACCCTGAAAGACAGGGAAGCCAACAACATCATTAAGGATATGCTGCCTTTCCCTTGAGACATGTGGAGAAGCTAAGTATGACAGCAGAGTTCAAGAATTCAAAGAAAGAAATAACTGTGCCAAGGGGAAGGGAAGAAACACATTGAATCAGTGTAAGTAAAGAAATGGCTAACAGGCCACATTTAGTTTAAACTCCGAAGCCCCAATTCTTATGCTGCCTCACCCTCCATGTTGCTCCTATCCCAGCTCCTAGAAAAGAAAACAAGCCCACCAAACTCAAGGGTGTCATAACTCATACTTAACAATCCAAGTCTCACCTCTGTGTCCTGCTCTGTCACCATCTGGTCCAGGATTGGCATCAGCCAGTCCTCAAACTTGCAGTAATTGTCATTGGGCACCAGCAGATTCCCAATCCTGGAGGAGAGGAGGACATGGCTAGGGTGTAAAGCCTGGTTAGGGAATTCCCCCCCCCCCCGTTCCCTCCTCCCCAAACTGTGAAGCATGGGGCAATTCATTTCTCAAAAGTGAACCATGAGAAATCCTGGACTCACACCAATTTCATACTCCTTCTCCACAGGCTCTGGATATTCAACAGTTAGACTACCAGTTTGGTGCACTATCAGTACCTGTTAATCCCACTTTGCCGTAGTTCCTTCCCACGGAGGCTAAAGTCTCCAATATAGGTGGGTGCCAAGCATTTGATTAGATCTTCCTCCACACCACCTGCTGTAGTCACCAACACATCCACCTACAGAAACCAAAGGATGTAGAGCATAGTGTTTAGAAGGCTTGCAGCCAAGAGCGTTCTTTAAAATGTGGGCTGTGCAAAGGGACAATCCAATTCTCTACCATCATCATTTATAAAATATTAGTAGCCAATACCTTTCCCAGAGGGTCAAGTGATTGGCAAGGGTTTTTCCATGAACGCTCATTTGATTATCAGGTACTGTGCTCGCTAAAACAAGAATGCTAGGGAAATAAACAGGATTGATGGAATACAACATGAGGGGAGAGAGTATCCCATAACACACTCCCTACATAAAGTTCAATGACTGTTTTTCTTTTGATGTCAAAAGAGTGGGACAGTACCATGTTGTGTTGCACCAGGTAGCGGATGGTCTCACGGACACCTGAACTGATGAGGTTGGAGGTGAAGCCCAAGAAGATCGTACAGCCTGTTTGGCGGCGAGAACAGGGATTAAGGTCAGCATGGTCTCCTTCATCTTCACCCAGAGCGGATAGTTTTGCTTCAATCTGCAGGGGAGATCATAAATACTTGAACTGAGCTTCAACTCAACTGCAGAACTCAGCGAATAAAGACTTTAAAAACTATCAACAATACAACATTTTATAAAATCAGACTGCTTTATTATCTAAATATAGAGAACAAAAATACACAACTAAAGCACTGAAGAGGAAATACATTAATACTTTAAGTTTATATAACACATTAATAACAAAAACCAGCAGGCAGTCTTACATTACTGGTCCCATTTTTTTAACTATTAATGGTCACCAAACACCTCTCTAAAAAGCAGCGTTTTAACTGCTTTCTTAAAGGCAGGCAGGGACTCTGCAAGGTGGATCTCACTTGGAAGTTGATTCCATAATGTTGGGGTGACCACTGAGAAGGTCTGACTCCTAATTATCGCTTTGCGGGCTTCCCTGCACGTGGCCACCTGGAGTGAGAATGCCTGAGACGCTCTGGTGGGCTGGCCGACAGCTGTTCTTAGGGAGATTCGCTCCACCAGGTATTCAGATCCCAAGCTGTGGAGGGTTTTGAAAGTCAAAACCAGTATCTTGAACTTTACTCAGATTTTACTCAGAAAGCAATGGGCAACCAATGCAGTCGTACTAGGGTGATACAGTCATTCCTTCCTGCACCCACCACCACTCTGGCCGCCACATTCTGTACCCACTGCAATCTCTTCATGGGAAGCCCCACATAGAGAGTATGGCAATAATCTATCATCGAGATCACAAGCACCTACACAACTGCTCAGGGAAGCCTCATCCAGGTATGGGCGAATCTGGGCAATCAGGCGAAAATGGGAAAAGGCTGACGTGGAGACGGCTGCCACCTGTGCTTCCAGGGACAGATCTGAATCCAAGACCATGCCCAGACCTCCCACTTGATCCACCAGCTGGAGAACAGAGCCTTCCAAGCTAGGGAGAGGGCCACTATACTCAGTAGAGGGCATCCCAAAGAACAGAACCTCCATCTTCTCTGGATTGAGTCTGAGCCTGTTAGTCCTAGTCCATTCCATGACCACATCCAGGCAGCAGTTGAGGGTCAGCACCGCCTCCACTGCAGAAGTGGTAGAGATAGTGCTGTGTTTCATCAGTGTACTGATGACAGCAGACTCCAAATCCCCGAATGACCTCCGCCAGCAGCCTCATGTGGATGCTAAATAGCATCAGGGAGATTGCCAACCCCTGGGGCACCCCACAAGAGAGCATCGAAGGGGCCAACAACTCTTCCCCAAGCTTAACATACTGGGCATGGCCCCCAAGAGAGGACTGGAGCCAGCTAAAAGCTGGACCTCCGATCCCCACTTCGGCAAGCCTACCCAACAGGATACCATGGTTGACAGTATCAAAAGCCACTGAACAAGGAGGGCCAACAGGGTAGAACAACTTGAGGAGGTCATCTTGCAGTGCGACCAGGGGAGATTCAGATCCACAACGTGGCTAATAGGCTATGTACTATTGCTGTAAATGATGGGTAGGGAAATTTGTACACCCCAAAGCCCTCTTTCCCCCTAAGAAGTCTGCCAAATATGAAATAAAGTAAAACCAAAACTGCCCAGAGGTCATGATTTGCTTTTCAAAACCCCAGAACAAAGAAAAACCACAAAAAACTGAAAACAAACAACAACAAAAAACTAGGAATCTGGATGTGGGTGTTAAATAGTGCAGGGACACATGAAACTGATTTAAAAGATGTATCATTATTCCTACAGGCTCTCAGGAGTGGCAGTTCACTTTGGCTGTTCAGCTCCCCCCCCATATATATATATGGGAAGGAGGACACGTGACCTGAAGGCCAGACTTTTGCTCACCTCTGTGTGGAAGTGAAACACACACACACACACACACACACACACACACACAACTTTTTGAAACTTCTGCTGACTATAGAACTAGCCCTTTAACGTGCATCAGATCAAGTAGTAACATTTAATAGGATGTTATGACCATCACATCTGTATAAAATACTTCCCACATGGAAGGCTTAAAAGCTGTGAGACTGTTGCTGCACAGTGGTTGCTACACTGGGAATGAGTGCTGTATATGTAAGTTTTATTGCATTCGCTCTCTGTGCACATCTGAGATATGTGAACTATGTCACAACTTAAATGCACCAGTGTGTACACAGCAGCACAAGTTTGTGAATGTTAGAGACTATGGCATACACATGAACCTGTATTCCAAATCTTACAGAGGCCTGATGTGATGCAGTTACCAACATCAGAGCACAGGTATAAAACCTTCATTTCTTCTTCCCACTTGATCTGCTCCCCCACATCTTCCTCTGCATCAGGAACAATCCCAACTACTCACCATACGATTGACTTCATTCACTGCCTGCCCAAAGCTAGTTGCCTGGAAACCTGTGGTGACGTAAGACTGGAGCAAGGCATGATAGTTCAATCCACAGTCAAAGTCATAGCCGTGTACAGTTTGACTCCCTTCAGGTAGTCCTTCACTCGGCTTCAGCACAGCAGCCACTGCCCCTGCAGGCAGACCTCCTGCCACATTTTCCATAAGGTGGACAACGGACTGGCTGACGGCCTAAAAAAGGTAAGTCAAAGTCAAAGGGGCTCCTCAAAATATTTCCAAAGCTTGCTGCTATGTGAATCATGATGCACAGCCATAGTTCAAAAGTACATAGTGGTTTTTTTAAAAAAAAATAAACAGAACAATTCTTCGCAACAGGGTAGCAACTGTTTATACTGTCCCAATTACTGCTGCCCTGGAGAGGGCCAATCCTCCCAAAAAAACTGCTGGATAATTTCCTTGCACTATTCCCCCTATGAACCTTTTGGGTAAGAAACAATCAAATTGCTAAACAATTCCCCATATGAACACATAGTCACCACTTCTGTTTACCAAGCAAAAGGAAGAACTATCATCAGTGTAATCCGCCATTATCCAAGTCAAGAGTGGAAGGCATTAAGTAAAGTGGCAAGAAGGTTTACAGAAAGGTAGATTTCCAAAGTAGAAAAAGAAATGGATTCAGAAAGTAATTCCTGCAAAACTTAACTCAAGACAATTGTTATATATTTTTCAAACATATAAGAACATCTGTAGAGAGATGACCACATTCTGCTAAATGAAATAGGAATAATATCTTTTAAAGTGACTGACAAGACCACACTTCTCCAGATGACTGTGGAGAGTTTAAAAAAATGAAGTCCATGAGAGCAAAGAGTATCAAATTTTAAGCAGAAAAGTACACTTTATTTTCAGGATACATTTTGCATCTGTTTATTTGTTATGGGAATAGAAATGCAGCTGATTTTAAATTAGAGATGGGAGTGATTTTTTCCTTTAAAAATGTGGCACTTTGTGATTTGTAAGGCCGATGAATCGACAATTTGCCTCCCCTTTAAAATGCTCTAAAAAGAACCCCCTAGCCAGCAGTTAGAGGCCCCAAGTTTGCAGGCCTGCTTCCTCTTAACCAGAGGTCCTCAACCTAAGGCCCGGGGGCCGGATGCGGCCCCTCAGGGTCCTGAATCCGGCCCCCGGGACCAATTGCAGACCCCCCACACCTCCCCCCTGCTTCACAAGCAAGCCTGCCTCCACAGCTGCTTCTATTGCTGAGGCAGTTCCCAGCCCTTGCTCCTTCCCTCCCTCACTTGTGGTGCATCAAGCCGGGCTGGGCCAAGAGAGAAGGCAGCTTTCCCTCTCGGGTGCAGCAAGGGCACGATGGCCAGGGCACACAGCTGGATCTGTGTGCAGTGGTGCCAGCCTTGCTGCGGCTGCTGCTCCTCATCCTGAGTGGCCGCCTAGAAGGTGATGAGGGGCCTGAGCTTGCCTGGGTTGCCACCCTTCCCTATGCAATGAAGGAAGGAAGGAAGGAAGGAAGGAGAGCTGCTCCAGCCGCTGCCACTGTATGAGGAGGAGGAGGCGCAGCAGAGGGATCCCAGCAGTGGCACAACCCGGAGCAGGAGGCATTTGCGGGGGGCCCGGAGATGCACTGATCATGGGCTGATCATGGGGTGGTGGTGGCCCCACTTGCCCCTCCCTCCCCTGTGGTCTGGCCCCCAGTGGTGTCTGAGGGGTGGTGGACCGGCCCGCTGTTTAAAAACGTTGAGGACCCCTGCTCTTAACGCTCTGCTATAAGTCCTGAACATGTGGTGAGGATTGGGGTTCCTATGTCTGAGCTATACATCCCTCCCAAAGAGATCCATTCAAGAAAGTGCCCTGCAGGTATCTAAAGACACCAAACCTACAGAGAGGCATTTCTCTCTCTCTTTCCACCCTCTCCCCCCAACCACCAGCCCCAGCTCTCCCATACAAGCCCCTCTAGGTCAGGGAAATAAAGGGCAGTTAGTTATATATTGGGACGAGCTGGGTCATGATTGGTCACAGATTGGACCCTATAGAGCAGTGTTGTCGAACCTATGGCACGGGTGCCAAAGGCGGCACTCAGAGGAGCCCTTTCGGTGGGCACCCGACATCCCCCCCCTTCACAAGCCACCTGTATTCAGGTTAAATGGCTGTATGGGCTCTTGGTGAAAAAATGAGTGGGTTTTGAATCGCAGTTTGGGCCCTCGGTCTCTAAAAAGGTTCGCCATCCCTGGCCCTAGGTTTGGTGGTGAAGATTGGGTTTCGGTTTTTTTTTTTTTTTTTTTTTTTTTTTTGGACGGCAAATCGTTGGCGGCCTGACTGGAAGGCGTGCGGGCGCTGCTGGGCAGGGTGACCCTTCTGCCCGCCCGTGCCTGAGGAAGGCCCAAAGGGTCATCCTCACCAAGGGAAGAAGAGGGAGGCATGAAGGGAATGAAGGCAGGGAAGAGCCTACGAAACACCCCCCACACCCACACCCCCCAACACACACACACACACACACACACACACACACACACACACACACGCCCACCTCCGACGGGGGTTGGCGCGTCGCTCTTTACCTCACCAGCGGGGGAAAGTGGCCCGCCGCCTGATCCCGGCTCCGAAAGCCGCGGAAGGAAGCGGGAAACTCCGTTCTTGGGAAACTGCGGGCCAAGGCAAGCGGGTGGGGGTGGGGGTTCCGAACCCGTGTCGCTGCTGCCTCGGTCTTCCCTCACGGAAAGCAAGAGAGAGAGAGAAAGGAGTTTCTCTGTTGAGGGAACTTGGAGAGAGAGAGAGAAGAAGAAGAGAAACCGCGACCCCCTCAGAGAGAGCCGTGCTTTCCCTTTACCTACGAGAAGGGCAGGAAACGAGCTTCAACGTTCGGGCGGAAGTTGAGCGTGTTTCCGTTTCCGGGAAAGGGCGCGCGTTCGGAGAGGGCGGGTGGAGAGGGGCGGGAGACGTTCGTTCTCTTGGCGACGGGGGGGCATTGAGAAGACGGGTTGTTGCCGACGGCGCATGCGCGAGCTGGTTCCTGGTTTCTTTTGGCGGGCGCCGTGGGGAGGTTCCTTCTCGCAACGGAGAAGAAGAGAGAGAGAGGAGAGCGGCGTCGGTGGAGCGCCGAGCCCTGATCCTCGCTGTTTTCGGGGCTCCCACCTGTGTCCGGAGTTGTCCCTGAAAGGAATGGGTGTCCCAGGATGAGCACCCTCCCTAGTCAACCTCAGACGCTCATCTTCGGGTGCAACGCATTTTCCAGCAGGCTCTTTTTTGCTCCTCCCTTTCTTATGGGTATTATGTGCTGTCCAGTTGCATCTGGAACTCTCACAGCTCTAGTCAGTTTTCAAGGTCAAAGGGGTATTTTAGAAGTGTGTGTGTGTGTGTGTGTGTGTGTGTGTGTTTTAAAATCAGCCCTCGCTCCCAGGGGTTTCTGTGGCCACTGGGTTTTCATTGGGTTTTAATGGGCCGAGTGACAGACCACAGTGAAAACCCATTCATAACATTAATTCTAATACAGTGGACCCTTGTATAACAAACAGTTTGTATAACTTAAAATTTGTACAACATAAAAAATTCTGGAGATAGGAGAAATTTGCTTAACATAATCGCCTATGGGGAAAATCCATACAACATAAAATGGGATTACTATTTTCAATCCATTCCTATGGGAATTTGTATAAAGGAAAATTTGCTTAACATAATTTCATTTGGAACGAATTAATTCCTTTATACAAGGTACCACTGTACAGGCCTGACAGGATCAAGAGCCAGTGTGGTGTAATGAAGAACATGTTGGACTAGAACTGGGTAGACCTGGGCTCAGATCCCTGCTTGGCCATAGAAAACTCACGGGTGGATGGTGTCACAGGTGAAACCACCTCTTAAATATCTTACCTGTGTTTTAAACCCCCTTAGGGTCGTTGTAAGGTAGAGGTGGTGCTCACGTTTATTTTATCACGCCCTTCCTGGAAGCAGCTCATGGTTCAAGATGCTGATTATGGTCTTTATCTCTTTGGTTGGACACTTCTGGAAGGACCACATCTTCCCAGATGAACCTTCCTTGAGTTTGAAGATTCTGGAAAAGGCCCTTTTCTTGGCCTGCACCACCCTTAACAGATGTGTTTCTGGAATATTTTATCTTTTGGTCCCCTCCCAGTTGTTCCCTCTTTTGATCCTTGACAAGGGCCTCCTTATTCAGGACTGTTTTTGACAATTGAATAGCTGCTAAAATGGGACCTTCTAATGTGTGCTGTGCTCCTTTCTATTGTTTCTGAATTTCTTTAATCAGTTGTTCTTAAATTGTTTTAATTCATTGGTCAGTTAAAATTATTTATTCATTTTCTACAAAATATTTCTATCCGACCTTACAACTGGAAAGGACCCAAGGTGGCTTGTATTTAATTGTATGTTAACATATCTTATTGAATCTTGGATTTGATCTGTTTTGGAATTATTTTGTATGCTGCTTTGGTTCCCTTACTGAAACTTATGAATAAATAGTTCTTACATGCCCATAGACTTCTGGACTATTTTTTCCTCATCCTTATTTGTTCTTGTTATGTGCTGTTGTCAGAAACGGCTATGGTAACCCTCACTGAACTTTCAAGTTAACTGGGATATATAAGGATTGGTTTACCAGTTCTACCACCATTCCTAGTAAGTTCCAATGGCTGAATGGGGATCTAAATCCATGCCTTCTGAGTCCCAGTCTTTTACTCTATCCATTGGTAAGATTAGAGAGGCTGAAAATCATGCGTTGGAGCAATAAGAGAATCATACTCTTATTGAGACCGGAGGTCAGCAATGTGTCAGTTTTACTCTCACGGTGACAAATGTTATTCTGTATGGATGGTAGTACAGGATAACATATAAGCTTGGTTGCATTCACTGTTTAAAGGATTCTTTTAAATCATTTATTCCCAACTTGGTTAAAGATTTATATATTGCAACAAGTGTGAAATTGAAATAGTAGTTTGTTTTCAAAATCATAATGAGGAATCAAGCTTAATGATTGCTCTGTTACAGGCAAAATGCTTCTTTAATCACAGATTTGCCAGTACAGTACAGTGGTACCCTGTATAAAGGAATTAATTCATTCCAAATGAAATTATGTTAAGCAAATTTTCCTTTATACAAATTTCCCATAGGAATGCATTGAAAACAAAGTAATCCCTAATCGTGATCATTTTATGTTGTATGGATTTGCCCCATAGACCATTCTGTTAAGCAAATTTGCCCTATATCTGGAATTTTTTATGTTGTACAGGTTTTATGTTATACAAACTGTTATACGAGGGTCCACTGTATATTACCATAAACTTCATACAGGGCTTCTGCAATTTAACTGCTCACTGTGAGTGTTTCTCATGGCACAGTGGTTAAATGCCTGTACTGCAGCTAAAACCGCTCATCACCTGGGGTTCAATCCCAGGTAGCCGGCTCACGGTTGACTCAGCCTTCCAACCTTCTGAGATCGGTAAAATGAGTACCCAGCTTGCTGGGGTGAGGCGATGTGTAGCCTGCATAATTAAATTGTAAACCACCCAGAGAGTACTTGAAGTGCTATGGGGTGGTATATAAGCAGAATGTTTTGCTTTGCTTTTAGACAGGTTACTTGCTTTTATTCACACTATCAAAAATATTGTTAGGCCCTTCACGGACCGTTACCTCTAGCTGAGAGATACCTGTATAGTTGAGTACTGAAGCAAAACTCTCTAAGCTAAAAACCCTTTGGCCAGTTACTTAATGAACTTTATCTGGTTGACAAACTGTTCTAAATCATGATCTTTTTCATCAGATTGGCTCAGATGATGCCATGATGTAAGTAGCTAAGAAGCATTGAGGAGGAGGGACAGTGTATCTGTTTTGATGCATAAACCCCCTCTACTATGCCCTGAAATTTCTTGTTCTGCCTTCTATGAATAGTCATCTTACTGAGAGCAGTTATTCTTTTTCTTGCCCAAATCTTGCATAGCTATGCAAATATTGTAACTTTAGGAGTGAAGTGGCCCAAGTTAGTAAATCTCCATAAACATCAGGTGCACACTGAATTACACAACTGACTATGTAATAGATAACATCTGTGATGATTTCTTAAGGCAGTTCACCTCCTGATGTTATGCTTGTTTGTATTAAGCTACTGACTAACTAGGCAGTAGCTTAGGATTTGGGACACTTTTTTATCCATATATTCCAATATAATGGAATTTAGCAGAATACACATTTTTATCAAGAAACTACTGGCAGAAGGAAATAAGTTAATAGTGCAATGTGTTATCATTTCTACCCAAAGAAATGAACAATGACAATTCATTGGCTGAAATCCAATGATGAGTCACAGCCAATATATCAATTGAATCAGTGGGACTTACAGAGAAGTTGACTCGCCTAAACACCATTGATTTGATGGGCTCATTCTACATTGAATTTATTTGTGTTTCAACCAATATAACATTCCCAACTCACAGTTACATAAGCTTCGTTTTGGTTGCATCCTTATATAATATAGAAACTGAAGGTATGTTTGTTGCATTCTGACTTATACACATTTCATTACCATCAAAATAATACTCCAGCAACTACAATTTCTCTGTTTCGTATGCATGTGATTTAAAGTTCTGGAGGCTTATTGTAGACTCCACATTAGTAATTTGCCATTGATTGTCTTCTGTATTATCAAGCTAGCATGAAGGAGAACAATTTACATGCATGGTAAACCTCCACAGATATAGCTCCTCTAAGGTCCATCCAAGGGCTAAACATTCGTCTCCTAGTGGACAGGTTCTCTGTACTGGAAGCCAATTTTCTATTTAGGAACAACACAGAATGTAACAGTTGAGTTCCTTGTTGGCTTAACACTGCTCCCAATTCAACCCTATAGACCAGGGGTCCTCAACCTAAGGCCCCGGGGCCGGATGTGGCCCCCCAATGTCCTGAATCCGGCCCCTGGGACCAATTGCAACCCCACCACCTCCCCCCTGTTTTGTGAGAAAGCCAGCCTCCGCAGCTGCTTTTGGACTGTAATCTGGCCCCCAGTGGTGTCTGGGTGGTGGTGGACCGGCCTGCTGTTTGAAAACTTTGAGGACCCCTGCTATAGACCATCATTAGTATGAATAGTATGATGGCAAGAGATTAGATTAGATCTTTATTTCGGTCATTGACCAGACATAATACATTTCTATATCAATTCAGCAGAATAAAAGCATGTGCACAAGAGCAAACATAACACAATGTTATAGCCTTCACACCAAAACCAGAATAGGTAGAATCTTCCCAGCCCAGTAGGCCAAATAGCAGGGTAGTCAACTCAGTACTCTGGTGGAAGAATGATAGACCCAGACATCAGCAATTTTATCAATAATTAGAAGGCTCCCTGGCACTCCTCTTTCCAGCCTAACTTACAGGTTTATTATTTGCAGTTATGGTCAATAGTGGGCAGCTGTTATAAAATGATAGTACCTGCTAACCATAGGAAGGATCTTACCTATTTCGTATTTATTAGGATTGGCCGATCATGAATAACTTTCTATAGTTAATACAGAACTTTATCATCTGATTTTTTTTCTCCCACTGATATCACTGGGCCAGACCAAGGGCTCCTGGGAACAGGATATATTCCAGAGTAGTCATGTATTTTGATTCTACTTCCATACAGGCTTCCTTCTGTCTTCCTATTGTATATAGAGATGAGGTCAGTTTTGAATTTCCATTTCACATTGGCTAATTGATCAAGGAGCTTTTTAAAGGAACCTTGGAAGATATTTCTTTATAATATTTAAACACATATTTAACCCTTCGTTTGCTTAATTCTGAGTTTCGGTGGAGGAGCTCTAATGGAAAAATTCACTAGTGTCTACATGAGTACTCCTAGTCTCTTTTAGCAGAGCATGAGTAATACCCATACCTACACTGGTGAAGGTAATGCTGGTTTTGGCATTGGGTTTAGCCTGGCTTTGGCTCTGTACACAGTTTCCCCCCTATCTGGCAGACCTGGCAAGTCTGTGACATGTTTTCCTAAGCCATGCCAATAGATGTGATATCGATAGAAAAGAAGACAAGTGAAAGCCAGCTACCCTGGTGGACATGTACTCAGAGCAGCACCTTCCACCATTGCTTAAACTGCTTACCACCTGAAAATCGATGTCTGGTAACTATGTGTGTGTGTGTTGTGTTGTTACAGTCATGACCGCTATGTGGACAACCAAAAGAGAACAACAGGACACTGTCAATAAGGACATGCAAATTGTTGGCCTGTATCCTGAAGTCAATAGGTCGAAGTGGTATTCTAGGACTGGAATAGCAGACCTGCTAGGGGAAATGCTAGGAAGAAGAGATCACATGCCAGTAGAATCATTGGGCCAGCCTTCTTTTGTTTTTCTGAATTCCCGAATCCCATTAGAAGGGTTGTTAAGTACAGGATCATATGAAGCAACTATGTTTCAAACTTTTGGAGATGGCCTTTTTATGTCTTTATTTCCCAGTTTGATTGGTAACTCTTTTTCATGGGTGTTTTGTACTGTCTTCCATCTCTTACAGCAATTGCATCTCTTAGAGATGTAATACAAATTGCAATATAAGTTCTGCCTGCCTGCTTGCCTGCCTGCCTGCTTGCCTGCACAGCAGGGGGATGAAATGAATTGGTATAACTGGGGTTCTTTTCTCACGTGTGATCGAGCCCCGAGAGAAGAATTTTATAAGGGCAGTAGGCATGGGAACAACAATGCCTTGAGTCTTTTTAGAGAGAAAGGTGGGAGAGAAATATATTTTTATAAACAAACAACCTTTGAACTGTAGAGCTGGAGGGGGCCCTATGGATAATTAAGGCACAGTGGGGAACTGAATTCCCAACCTCTGGATTTGCAGCACCCAACCTCTGGATCAAGCCGCTGAGCTATCCAGCAGTTGCCTTTGATTTCCTCTTAAAAGAGCAATGTAGGATGCTTCTACTACTCTATACTGTATTTATTGGACATTCCTTATTCCTCTTCTGTGGATCTGCAATGGATGGTGCTGCGACCATAATATAAGCTTCAGTGATTCAATCAACGAGTTTGGAAAAGGGAAGCAAAAGAGGGTTCATTTTCATGATGAGTGTAACCTCCTTCACAGTAGCTACTAACTCGAGAGTCCTTCCTGGGTGTCCCTCCCCCCCATTTCTAATCACACATTTGAAATGCTGGATCTGTGCCAAGAGATCTGTGAGAGTGCTGTTGCTGTGTTTTTTCCTCTGCCCCATGGTCACATCCCACCCTCAAACCACATTAATGCCCGTGATTTGGTTTGTTATTACCCATTTGTCTGAAGATAGTGTATGTCCCTGCGGAAAATCATTTCCCTCCAACTGCCTCTCTCTTGATGTGGATATAGTATAAATCGTTGACTGAAGAGATGCTTTGGTTGTCATGGGGATGATCTAGACCTGAATTTCACACTCTCACAGGATTTATCATTGCTGCTAGGCTGTTTAATCGTTTCATGTACTGGGCAAAATCATTCCCCAGCAATGTTTAGTTGGAAAACCATGCCAAACTGTCATTTGCCACTTCTGAGACGGCTGCACCCACTCTGTTGACTTCTGCTTCTGATACTTAAAACTGGCTGCCCTTCCCCAAACGTTGAAGGCACGCTTGCCCTTGAAGCTGTTGTTGTGCCTTAACCAATGCATATTTCAATACAGTAACTTCAGCAACTTCACTAACTTCTGTCCCACCCTTATTTCCAGCTCTGTTTACATGCATCCTGTACCGATGGTGGACTTTTTTCTGGTACCATCCCCATGCAGCAACAGTTGTGAGGAACTTCAGTTGAAGGCTTGTTCTCCTCTTTGATGATGGCAAAGCCCTTCTCAAGACTTTTTTTCTGAAGAGTGGAACTGATCTTAAACCTTGGATTGATTATGCACCATCTTGTATAGTTGAAATGGCCTTATACCAGTATATTACTGGTCTGGCCATAACTAACAGGCAACACATCATAATTCTTTGTATCTGCACCTGGTAGCTATCTATCCAGTTAGTGAAACAACTGGCTTCTCTTTTGAATGTGGGTTTTGTGAAGCTTTTCCATGATTTACCTGAACTTTTTCAGACTATATTAAAGTGGGGACCAAACTTGGTCTGACTCTCTCTTTGAATAGTTCCTCATCTAGAGCTTCATTGGTTTCGTTTCTGAACAAACATTGTGTAAACATTCACAGACTTGAAGTCTTAAGTAGATCCTACACTCTTTATCAGGGATACTGAAAACCTTAGAAGCCATTTCAGTATTGGTGGAAAAGTATTATATCCTTTTTGAAATCTGGGCTATGTTTTTCTTTCAACAGCTGAGCTTCCTTACAGCTTTCCTATTTCTACCCTCAGTCTTAACTCCTCCAACTTCATTTTCTGGAATTCAGATATTATTCAGATTAATCACAGGCTTGACACTGTTCTGACACTGAATACATTCACAATATTCCACTGTCTGTCTGGCAGCAAATGTGACATTCCCTCACTGAAGATGGCAGGTTATACCCCTTATCTCCTCCTAGGACCTTTTCATTTGATTTGAGTTTGGCTCTGCTGGAACAAACTTCTCTAGACAGAAACCTATTCATGTGCTTACTTTGCTAAACCGTATCTGGCAGTTTGACTCTCTCTGGAACTCCCTCCCACTAGAGGCCTGGACTGCCTCATCTCTGATTTCTTTCCAGAAACAGGCAAAGACTTTTCTCTTCAGGCAAACTTTCCCTGAATGATGGACTATTATGTGTCTTTTATATAAATCTATATGATAACATAGACTTTGTGTTTATAACCACCAGTAACCTTGTGTGAGTGCGTCGACACTGTTTTCAATGTTAGTTTCCATCACTCATAACTTTTACAAGAATGAATTTTACTCTCTTTTTAACTGTTTTTGTTCTCTTGTAGCTTTAATGTAATGTTGTCTTTTAATGCTGTAAGTATTCCCCGTTCTCAGTACTTGAACATGTCTTTAATTGTACTGGACTGTATATTATCCCTCATTAAATGGATTAATGAGGCCCTCATTACTGTAAGCCACTTTGAGTCCTTTTCCAAGGTGGGGTACAAATACTCTTAAATAAATAAATAAATAAATAAATAAATAAATAAATAAATAAAAAGCAGGCAAGCAAGCACTCAGGAAAATGAACAATTAACCAGCTTTGTTATAGTGGATGAAATTCTGTTGCTTAGCTTATTAAATTACACTAGACTATGGTAAGTCGCAACTAGGGTGGGCTCTGTATAATTCCCACCACCCTTCTCTCATAGTTTGCTTGTCCTGTAATTTCTGCCCACCATGTCCACTGATTACTGCCTTTCTTGTCACAAAAGGAGCTCTGCCTTTCTTCACATATGCAAAACACTTTCTTGTCTGGCCATTTTGGGCTGCTTTCTCCAGTTTCCTGCATTACTTATCCCAAAATTCTTCTTCAACTGTGCATTTAAATGTAATACCTCTTCCTTATCACTAACAGCTCTTGTCTTTCTTCTTTTTACTGCCATTTCTTTTCTTGTTTCAGATATCCACTTAGCCAATTTTGTTGGTTTCTTGTGAGTGGTGTTGATGTCCTACTTCACTGAAAGTTCTGATTCAAATCTGTTTTTAACTTCAACTGCATATGCAGGAGAAATCTTCTCAGCATTGAATTTTGGGGCCATAGGTCATCATTTGACATTGTGGAACCTTAGTTTCACCTCAGGCTTTAGCAATTTATGGTCTGATCCACAATCTGCACCAGGAAATGTTTTCACAGCAAGGATGGTACTTTTCCACTCCAGTTAGCATAAAATATAGTCAGTTTGATGACGACATTCTCCATTTGGGCTCCTCACACTACATATTCTTTATGCGTAACTCCTGTTATTTTCATAGCTGAATCAGATGTTCTTCTGAATCATTTCATTCACCAAGGCCAAACTTACTTATTCTATTCCTCCCACTTTCTCATTGAAGTATCCAACAATATACACACTATCTTTCTTTGATGTTTGAAATGTCTCTTCTTTTGAATCCCCAGTGGGTGCATAGATTTGTAGAATGTGAGGATTACAATTGATTCATCATGATAATCCTATAACTAATTGTTTGGTAACTTTCTATGGTCCTGCCAATTCCTTTCTCCTAGCAAACACATTTAAACATAGAGCTACACATATACATTTTGTGTTGTATCATCATATATACCAACAATACCTAAACCATTGAGCTGTTCGGCTAGCTTAAATTTGTCCCATCAGCTCTGACGAGGGATGGGCACCTTATGAAAAAGAACAAGGCTAAAATCATGTGTAGTGTCTGTTCTTGTCAGAGTAATGTCTGATATCTTCTCCAAGTGAGGAGTGTTTGTTATTGTTATTTTTGTACCATGGGGGTTTAGTAAGGCTTGCTTTACTTTCCCCCAAAAATAATATTATAAAGAGCCTCGTGGCGCAGTGGTTAAATGCCTGTACTGCAGGTAAAACTGTGCTCACGACCTGGGTTCAATCCCAGGTAGCAGGCTCAAGGTTCACTCAGCCTTCCATCCTTCCGAGGTCGGTAAAATGAGTACCCAGGTTGCTGGGGGGGGCAATGTGTAGCCTGCATACTGTAATTAAAATTGTAAACCGCCCAGAGACTACTTGAAGTGGTATGGGGCGGTATATAAGCAGAACACTTTGCTTTTTGCATTGCTTTGTCATTTCATAAGGTTTTGAAACATTTTGAAACAAAACGAAACAGCAGATAGTGTGTCATCACAAACTGAACCAAAATGATGTTTTTTGTTCGGAGGAACCGAAATGGGAAGCCACCACAAGATCTCCCTTCAGGCAAGGGGTTGCAATGCCAGCTGTTTCCCTGCTCAGTTCTCGCCACCACCGCCCAGCTGATTTTGACAGGTCAGGCTCTCAAAAAACCCAGCTGGGAGGATGGGTGTCTCCGGAGAACGGAGCAGGCACCGGTAAATTCAAACAGGCCCTGTTTGAATTTACCAAATGGGAATCACACAGCAGGGATTCCCTTCCCCGACAGAGCAGAAGGCTGGAGCATGTTCGCCTCCTGCTCTGTCCAGTAAGGGAATCCCACAGCATGGGGCTGAGAGAGTAGTACTGACATCAGCGTTCTCCTCTCAGACTCCTGCTGTTTTGGGGAAGACCAGGGGATTTCCTGCTGCTGTGAGCTCAGTGCTCCCAGCAGCATGGAACCCCCTGGTCTTCCAGTGCTTCCCAGCTGTTTTTTTTTTTTACAGGTCTGCGTGTGGAGAAGGGCGCCCCCTTTCCCATACCTTGTCCTGTCAAAACACCCCAGCTGGGAGGCGGGAGGAGAGGTGAAAGGCAGAAGGAAGCAGGTCCCCCCCCCCCCCGCTGCCTGCTCCATTAAATGTCAAGAGTATTTAGATAAAGCAAATTTGCATATGCTGAGCACTGACCTACATGCTGTGTTGAAGGTAGGAAGTCTGGAAATGTGGAGTTATTTATTTAGTAGCAGGCATAATAAACATTGGTTTTCATTGGGAGCACAGCACGTGAGATTTATAAGCATTTTCTCTACCACCATGGCCTTCTCAGTTTCCCCATGCACTTACCAGCCCTGGGAAATAAACTGGCTAAAAAGGGGGCTTCTACTTTAAGTGGTGATGTGTCCCACCTTGCTTCTCTGGCAAAAATGACACCCACCCCACCCCCACACACACACCAGTTTTACTGGCAGGCTTCTGAATTATGTGTTTAGTCCTGAGAGAGGCCCCATATGAATTTGTGTTAGTATTTCATTAGCTGTTATTTGTTTATATTACTTTATAACATCTCCCATCTCCTCATCCTATGTAGAATAGAGGGTTTCTCTCCCCTACTTTACTGTTCTGGGTGTCACATTCTTTGTAGGACTCGCTATTATGGCTGTTTCTAAATCATGCTGTCTAAACCCAACAGCTCACATCTGGTGCTCTGTCTATTGGGTGCCTACGGTTTAAGCACTGAACAAACAATAAATACAACAAAATAATACAGTGGTACCTTGTATAAAGGAATTAATACGTTCCAAATGAAATTATGTTAAGCAAAATTTTCTTTATACAAATTTCCCATAGGAATGCATTGAAAATGGAGTAATCCCATTTTTATGTTGTATGGATTTGGCCCATAGGAGATTCTGTTAAGGAAATTTCCCCTATCTCCAGAATATTTTATGTTGTACACATTTTATGTTATACAAGATGTTTGTTATACAAGGGTCCACTGTAGTTATATTCATCTGCATGTACCATATTAGGTTCTGCAGCGCCACGTTCAGAAACCTGTAATAAATTTCAGATTAGTCAGAGGAAGTTAAACCCAGTGTTGTTTAAGAATTCACCTGATATTGACAAGGTGCCAGGTGAGTTAGTTAAATAATCTCCCTGGCTCAGATCTAGTATGGGGAACAAGTTGACTGAACATTCTTCTCCAATAATGATTTGGTATTAGAAAGAAGACATGCCTTTTCATCTCCCTTCACTTTAATAATATGTGCTGTGTGTAGTTTGAAAGAGAAATCTATTTGAGTTCTTGAATTTCTATGAGCTCCTGTATTCTTTGAGCTACTTCAGACATTTCTATAGTAAAGAGGGATATACTGTATGGTGAGAGAAAGCTCAACCCTCATTTCTGAAAATATAATGGCTAGGCAGTGTAGATTGTAGTTTGCAATTCTGTGGACTTGAGAATGACTGAGCCTCACATAAATCAGTTGTATAACCATGTGACAATTGGAACTTTCATCTCTGAAAACTATTCACTTTTTTCCTGCCACATGTCTATCGGTAGAGTTGTGCTGTATTTGATGGAGCAGTAGAGTTGTGTTGTATCTGGTGGAGAAGCAAGAGTATTTAGTATTCAGCCTAAATTTATTGGCTGCAAAGGCACACAACAAACTATTTCTGGTTTAGCTTTCCTCAGACTGACGATGCTGTTTGGATGAGCAGCAAAACATTTCAATCTCTCAAGAAAAAGAAGTCCAATTGCCATGACCCCACTTCCAGATACCATCCTGATAATTACTTAAGTAATTACCTGTTTGTTCATTTTATTTCCAAACCAACTGAATAGCTCTGAAATTACCTTCACATCTTCCTTTAGTAAAAACACTGAATTGGAAATTGGAGCTGATGTCACATAATGAACAAAGAATTTTTGATGCCTTAAAAACTAACTAGTTGGTTTCACTTTTTATTTATTTATTTATTTATTTATTTATTTATTTATTTATTTGTTTGTTTGTTTGTTTGTTTGTTTGTTTGTTTCATTTATATACCACCCATTTTCCGGAACGGAACTCTGGGTGGGTTTACAGCAAGTTAAAAGAAGCAACAATTTAAAAACAACAATATAAAAGACAAGAATGGCAAAGACTCGGCAAGATGCATGGGGGGGGGGGAGAAAAAAAGAAATTAAATTAAAGGTCACCATTTGCCTCCCTGAAGAGCAAGGTTTTCAAAGCCTTCTTGAAGGCAGGCAGGGACTGCAAGGCGCAGCTCAGCCGGTAGATGGTTCCACAGTGAAGGGCCAACAACCGAGAAGGCGCGGTTGTGTGTGACAGACTTCCATGCCTCCCTAGGAGTGGCCACCCTGAGTGAGTGCGCCTGCGACAATCGAGTGGGCCTGGCCTCAGCTGACCTCTGGGAGATATGCTCCGACAGTTGATTTTCATTCACTGCAGCCCTCATCCTCAGACACATGGAGTACAGACTCAATAGGAAAATGGTTTACACACATGCAAAGGTAGCCCATATTGCTAAGACTTCCCTCTAGTTGTTTAAGTTATCTTAAAAAGACAATTGGGAGGGGGGAACTTACCCTGAAGGTAGCATATCTTTCTTTGGAGCAGAAATGTGCCTTTGAGAAATTCCTGCAAAGAACAGTGTCACTGAAAGTTTGTGTTTGAGGGATTCTGGGTGTCTTCTAAATGACAGTCTATTACTAAGAGTGGAAAAGTGTTTTATTTTAATCATTTGAACGTGTCTGCTGTACTTTTCACTCTTGTCTATTTGTTTGGCATGGGGTGGCAAAGTAGGTACATTTTGTTCCCACTCCTTTCAGAGGTAGGTAGTAGACTTTGACTCATCCTGGGTAATGTTCTAAATCTAGGATAGAGATGCACGGCAGTGGTAAAAACAGCCACTAATAATCATCCCACTTCGACGAAGGGAGACAACACTCCCCTGAAATTAGTGTGACAAATGTGTAGATACAAACCATGTATAGGCACTGTTACACCAAAGTCAAGGTGACTGCTATCACCTTGTCAGCTTTGCTTATCTGGCAGTACGCTGAATTTGTTGGTAGGAGTGCCTCTTGTCATTACAATCTGCTTCCTTTATGTATGCAAGAAGAAAGTTTTCTGCAAAAAAGTCATGCAAGAATGAATCAGTATTGAATAGCATGCTTCCCCTTTAGAATCTTCCATCAGGCAAGCAAAGCATGAGTGCCCAGTGCTCACCTGTTTTCAGGTCCATTACAAGAAACTGATCTCTCACCAGATGGGAGATAAGTGCATCTCTTTGTATTCAGAAGATGTTGAAAAGTATGCAGTAACTGCATGACGCTCGCCACTGCATTAGACTAATGAAACAATTATGTTGAGAGTGGTTCTGTTTTAAGATTAAAACTGAGTAATAAGTCGGATAGTTGTTTGTATAAGAGACCATGTAAGAGCTGAAGCTGAACTAGAGAGCCATCTGTTAATACATTGTTATAATCTATGAAAATAAAAGTGTGTGTCTGCTTCACTGTCATTGTCACAACTCCAAGTCTGTCCAATCTCAATCCCTGAAATTTGGCATGCATACCAAGAGGGCTCGTGAGGTCTGCATACAAAGGTCATTCCATGTTTAAACTGCATATTAGTTTTAAAAGCATTACTATATTGCTAAATTTAACACTAAAACAGCAGGAATAATTTCCCTTTCAGAAAGTAGTGGAAGGTACAGTATATCAAAAACAACTACCAAGCTCACTACTTGCCACAAAAAATGGTAGCAAAAATACGAACATGGAGAGGGATTGACAAAGGGTTAAACAAACAAACAACAGCTTGGCTCAGAGCAAGCCCAAAACTGTCTACTGCCACCGTGTGGAGAAATATGATCATGATCAAGAATGTGCTTAAAAATAATATGTTTTTGTTTACCTACCAGCAATGGATTAAATAATCCTGTTTGATGGATCACACAAGAAATCTGAACAATTACATGAGAAATCTGTCTATCGCTGCTCAAGCGTCCATAAAATGGGTGAATTCACATTATACCACAGAGATAAACCAATCAGTAAAATATACTAAAAACTTAGGAGTCCGGTCTCCAGCTTTAATGATGATTTTAAAAAAAATAACCAAAACAAGAAGGTCCCTCGAACACAGTAGTTGTGACTTTATGTGAGCCTTGAATTGTTTCAGTAAGAACAATTCTTCAAGGTATAGGGGTTGATAGCAAAATATCAAAATATAATAGGAATGTTAGAACATTGGTTAGGTTTGCGCTGGAAGCAATTTCTTTTAACCCTCTTTCAACTCAGAAACATCATCATCATCATCATCATCATCATCATCATCATCATCATCATCAACTCATCATCATCATCATCATCATCATCATCATCATGATGAAGTTGCAGAGCTAGAAGGGGATGATGTATCATCAAGTCCATCCTGTCAAGGAGGCACATCGGGGAATTGCAAACTCCCGAATCTCTGGCCAACAGTCCGATATCTAAACCGTTCATAATGATTATTTTGTATATGTTCATACAAAATGGGAAGAACTTTAGGGATTGTTTGACGAGGCTAAGGCAGGCTCTGATAAATTTGTTACTGCAATTTCTGATAATTGGTTATTTTTTTTAGTGGAAATGGATTGTCAAATAACACAATGTATGGTAATATTAGGTAGGGATTTGGTGCCTCTGCAGCAAGCAACACCTTTCCCAAAACGGAAAATCTGGCTAGTGAATGGTCATCTATTTGGACTTGATTGAGACAGGTCACCAACAGCTCAAGTTATGAATAATGATGTTCCTGGGCCAAAAGGTATTGCACTCAATCTACTAATACTGATACATGCACATTATTTTTAAGCACATTCTTGATTTCTCCACACTGCTGGGTGACTAAAAGTTAGGGACTGGTTTTTTTTTTCCTGCCATGGAAAGGCAGAATGTTTGTTTAAATGGCCTGACCCTTCACATGTCCCCATTTTGCAGACATTTTTTTTGGCAAGTATTGCTTGGTAGTTTTTTGCTCAGTAGAACCCTCTCGCTCTTGCTTGTTGGTGTTTTGCCAACTAGAAATAATAATGCACATTTAAACTTTTATACAATGGCATTTAGTGAACCATGGAGTAACTGAAATTATTACTCTGACCCTGGAGACAGGATTGCCCATTATCTCCAGTTTTGTTTATAATTATAATGGAAATGTTGGCTAATGTAATAAGAGAGGATAAAGAAATAGAAGTGGTAGAGGAGAGGGGTAAATAAAATTAACATTGGCTGATAATACATTATTAATAATTAAAAACCCATTGATATGTATTTATAAATTACAAAAAAATTAAAGGCATTTGAGGAAGCAACGAGGTTAAAAGTGAATTCAAATAAATCTGAATGTATGTTGGCAAATTATAAAGAGGAAGATAAAAAGTTGTTCAAAGAAGTATTTAAAGGTAAATTAACAAATAACATTAATTATTTGGGGATAAAATTAGCATGGATTTAAAAGATATGTTTAAAATAAATATAGAGAAAGTAAAGAAAGAGATTATTAAACAAATAAAAGAATATAAAAAGTTAAAGATTTCCTGGTTTGGAAAGATGTCAGTTTGTAAAATGAAAATTATTTCCAAACTGATTTTTTTTATTTTGGATGATACCTTCAAAATGAGATGAAATAATGTTAAAAGGGATCCAGGGGAAAATAAAAATGTTTTTAATGGTAATTTAAAAAGCTAGAATTAATAAGAGTTTATGGTATGTATCACAAACAGAGGGTGGTTTAGGTTTACCTAATATAAAGCTATATTAGCTAATCAGTTAAGACATATTCCAGATATAATAATAGAAAATGATAACCTAATTTGGAGAGACCTAGAAATTATGCAAAAGTAGAATATATATATCTTGAGGAAGATATTAAAGCTCAGATGAGAAAGATAAATAATCCATTTTTGAAATACATGATGGAATGTTGGAAGAATTTTAGGGAGAATCTAAGTCCATTAGTTTCACCTCTGATTTGAGTAACAGAAATTGATAACTTCCAAGAAAACTTAAAATGAAAGTCAAATAAGGCACTGTGATATAAGTAAAAAAAGTTATACATATATTTACAGGATTGGCTAAAACAAAGGCAGAATATATAAAGTATAAAGGAGAAACTGGGAGAAAAGATTTCTTGGCTGAATATTATACAAATGGAAAAATGGACTAAAGAATGGATAACTAAAGTAGGAGACTGCAGAAAATTGACTAGGTTTGAAGAAATTATAGATAGAAGAAATAAAATAGAGAATAAAGAACAGAGAAAATGTATAAAATGAGATATATAAGTTAGTAATTGAGGATGAATATAAAGAAAACAAGTTAAAAGAGATATGGTAAGAAGATATTAACAAAGAAAAAAAACAGGAAGAATGGGGGTAAATGTTGAATAAAAGAATAGTGAAAAATATGTCAGTAAGAGTAAAGTAAAATTGTTATAAAGTATATTGGAGATAGTATATAACACCTGTGAAGTTAAATATAATAAATAAATATATCCAATATGCTGGAGGTGTAAAAAAGAAAAAGGGACATATTGACATATGTGGTGGGCATGTGAGATAAGGAAAATGGAATGGACATTGGTTTTTAAAGAAACAAGAAATACTAGGGGGAAAGGTTCAAATGTCCCCATAAATGGTATTGTTAAATATGCTTGTGGATACACAATTGAAGAAAGAGGATGTTGAAATGATAATTATAATGCTAACGATGGTAAGTCTGATTTTGGCCAAGCCTTGGAAATCCAGCAACCAAATAACATTGAAGGAATGGTACAGGGGCCTATGATAAATTGACTTGTGAAATTAAAATTAGGAAAGGTTTGAGAAAGTCTACTGATTTTAATGGAATATGGGATAAACTATTGGTATATGTATTTCAAAAAGGTAAAGGGTATACACCCGAAGACTCAATGTATTTCTGGAGAGAAATGGACTGGTCAATATGTTAAGAGTTGTAGCTTTGTTTAAGTCTCGAGTAGGAGGTGGGTTGCATGGGGTCAGTTTGTTATATTTGTTTGAGTTTTGTTTAATGTTAATCTTTGCATAAATGTTGTTTTAAATTTTATACTGTACTTTTATAATTTAAAATAAAAAAGAAAAAGAAAAAGAGTGTTGTTCTCAAAAACTTAGTTGGGCAACAGATAAACCCCTGCTTGGCAGTCAGTCGGCAATATAAGCTGCATAGCAGAGCAAAGTACCTACCAGGAAGCAACAGGATCTGAAATAAAAGTCTTATTGCCAAACCCGGAAAAAAAATTCTATAGCAAGGTTCCAAACTAAAGAGAGAGCACTTCTCTGTGTTGAGATGCCCAGTCTCAGTGCTCCACATCAGAACTCTCTAGGTCAGTGAAGGTGAACCTTTTAGAGACTGAGTGCCCAAACTGCAATTCAAAACCCACTATTTTTTTTCACAAAGTGCCAATAGGGCAATTTAACCTGAATACAGCTGGCTGTGAAGGGGCGATGTCGGGTGCCCACCGAAAGGGCTCTGATTGCCACCTTTGGCACACGTGCCATAGGTTCGCCAACACTGCTCTAGGTGCATCATAAAGGTCAGTTAAATGGTTACATAACTGTGTTTCCATAGGAACCATACAAGGACACCATGCATAAATTGCAATACTGAAGGTATTGTTGCTGAAAATAAACTCAAGAAGAAGACAAGACAGACTTTTTAACATGATAATGTTTGCTTTTCCACATGGGGACTCTATACCAAGGACTTTGGTGCTTTGAAAAAGAAAACAGGGGTGTCATCTGGAAAAACAGTCTCCCTTCCCTTATGTGCCAGAGCTCATGATTATGCGTTAGAGATACCTTTACCCATAGTCAGCTGATAGATTCTTCAAACTGAATGTCAGTTGTTATTAATTTTAGTCACGCACGCTTATGTATAATGCAGTTGTTGTGGTAAAGAACACATCTTCCCTTACACTCCCTCTATTTTGTCCCAAAAATGTGCTTATTTGTCCTATTCTAACATTTCACTTGTTATAAAATGTGAAAGTGACGAAAAATAATCACCATACATGCAGCATTTTTCTCTTTATATTTGTTCATGGTTAAATTACACTATATTCCTATTAAAAAGTAGTAAAACAAGTAGCTATGTCAATTTTCATTGAAATTAGAGCCAACTTTTTTTTTTAAAGCCAAAGTTTTATACATAGTCACTATGGTCCTAAAGTGCCTTGAATTCGGAATGATTTATTTCACTTTACACACACAGTACATAGGATAACAGTGTGCAATGGGATACAGTAAATAATTAGCGGAAAACTGATCACTGATCCCTCAGCTGCAATCAACAGAAAACAATAAAATGAAGAAGGCCTGAATAAAAGACATGTTTAATATTGGGAAAGAATGCTGCTAGAACTGACTTTCCTCTTAGTAAGCATTACGGACTGCACAGAGTGTATTAACCAAATTTAAATTACATTAAGTGCAATATGAAAAATTAGTTATGACTGCTATGGATCTCGTTTATACAATGGCATTTACATGCACTTAAGTTGATCAGGATCCAGCCCTTTGCTGTGAGGAAAGGCATCACTGAATAATGAAGCACTATATTGTCTATAGTATGTCTTTTAATTTTTCTGTCAGCTAATTATAGAAAGACTGTAGTCTAAAGCTGCAAAAGAACTCTTCTGAAACAAGCCTCTGTAAGCATTACAATACCTACATGCCATTCTGGAGTTATCTCCAGTCTACATATACTCAGCATGTACTATACAGCTGTATAAGGTGGTAAGTGACTCTTGTTTATGAAGGCATGAATGATGGAATTCTATGAAGCAAAGATAGGCATTTTCTACATCTTGCTGTGTACATATTTCCAGCTCTGAAAGAAAGATTATCAGAGTCTCCAGAACACTCATAAAAATAATGTCACCATAACATTTATTGTATATGACAACACCTAAAAATGAATGGCGTAGATAATACACATAGGAGCATGATAGAATAAATATGCCACTCATACAGAATCAGGCTGCCTCCTGATCAAGCCAAGGCAGAGTAATAATGAATGTTCACTAGCCAAGTCCTGAAAGCAGCTTGCTGAGCATATAAATCTGTAGCTATAGTGAAAGCATGACCTTGGAGGTTCTACTCTCAAGTAAGAAAATATTTTTGCTATGCGCTTTACATTGCCCCAACACTTTACAAAAAATACTAAATTGTAAATCCTACCTTGGAATCCAAGTGCCTAAGAAGAAAGACAAAAGAGAGGAAAGCAGGAATTGAGATCGAATAATAATAATAATAATAATAATAATAATAATAATAATAATAATAATAATAATAATAATAATAATAATAATAATAATAATAGAGAAGGATCAAAAGTAATTGAAAATGAGTAAAAGTAATTGAAAATGAGCATGCAAAATTACTTTGGGACTTCGAAATACAGACAGACAGGGGTTTGGAGCATAATACCCCAAATATTGTGATTGTGGAGAAGAAAAAAGTGTGGGTCGATGTTGCTCTACCAGGTGATAGTAGAGTCATCGAGAAACAACTTGAAAAAATTACCCGATAAAATGATCTGAAAATTGAACTTCAGAGACTCTGGCATAAACCGGTACAGGTGGTTCCAGTGGTAATTGGCATGCTGGGTATGGTGCCTAAGAAGCTAAACAAGTATTTAGAAGAAATTGAAGTTGACAAAGTCACCATCAGTCAGCTGCAGAAAGCCACCTTACTGGGATCTGCTTGCATAATTCGCCGATACATCACATAGTCCTAAACGCGTGGAAAGCATTCAACTAGTG